>OX246737.1:17585441-18164973 GCA_945910005.1 Isoperla grammatica
AATCGTGAACTTACTAATATTTCCCCAAGTGGTGACGACTCTCGCAAAACACACGGAACTTATCACGATCGCCAATATTATATTAAAACTGCGCTAAGTTTAAGTTTTTGTTTTTGGTGATATCAACAGAATGTCAAAAAGTAGAGATAATATAAATTAAAAAAGATTTACAAAACAATGGAGACAGAAATGGTTTCGTAAGAAGTATATGTAACAAAATATACGTTTGTTATTATTTCCTACTATATCGAGTTGTAACTAAACAAATTATTAATACAACTACATACAATGAAGATACTCAAAATTCAACCCCTTTTCCAAACTTCCAATATTATGTTGCGTTTCTAACGGAGAGAGAAGTTCATTTTATTAGATTCACGCGAAATAACAATATTTTTGCTAACTTAATTCATCAAACATCTATTTCACGTGTGTTTATTAATGTCACGATGTAAATAAAAAACAAAAAATTAACATTTCTTCTAATATTTGTAGTTGTCACCAATAAGCATTGACTCTTCGTTCACATACAACGTATTATAACTATAACTCAATAACCCTCTACTGGTCGTAGTATTTTCTGTTTTGTGTCAATGATGAACTAATGCAAAAAGTACTTTTTATAGACACGCTAACATTTTATGACTAAAACCTAGTTTTCTCTGTTCGTTTCTTGAATTAAAGTATGCGCCCTCATTTCAATGCATTTTATTGTAATTCTTCCGATTTGAAAATAATAAAATGCAGGGAAGATGAATCTATGAGATCATTCTACACCCCAATGATCACATCTAACATATTTCCTAGACGTTGACCAAGCATCTGTTTCCTTGAAAATAACTCGGCGTAAAATATGTAAGAATATTGAAATATTTCATGTGTGGAATGTTCCACGCTGTTTTTGAGAACAGCTTACGGAATAGTCGCGACCTCGAAACGTATTTTCACGACGCAATAAAAGTGCACTTGTGCATGTCAGCTGTACTGAATGTGAGTTGACCATCGTTGGTTGTAAGTTGATTCTCTCTGTGGTACTGTTTTAAAGTGTCGTAAAAATATGGTTGGGAAATATTATACAGCCATTTTAAAGCAAAATTATGTGTTGTTTTATTAAAATATGCAATATTGTATTACAGAATTGAATTACAGCACAGCACATGAATAGTTGTAGTCTTTAAGGGATGACATACAAGATCATACCGTTTTTCTAGTTATTATATTATTTATTTTATTGAAATGTTACTATGTATTTCACTTTAATTACTTGTAAAACCACCGAGTTTTTTTTGTAAGAGACCGCTTGTTCAATATGTTTACACCCAATGAACACAAACAAACGTAACATTTAACATATTTCTACTAATGCATCTTTCGGGCAGTTGTATTTGTGTCTCTTAAGCTTCTGGAGATAACACTTTCGAATTTCTTTACTTTAAATGTTCAATTCCTGGGCATTGCCGCAAATGTTGCTCCATCATTTTTAGAATCTAGCGTCTTGCGTCGTCGCTTGTGATCAAACATATTGAAAATGTTACACAGTTTTATTATGTACAAAATAAAGACATTCATTGGTGTACATTTTTAACAATGTATCTCATACCAAATATAAAACATAACCACGGTTATTAGCCTACATTTTACGAATTCACAAAAAAAGATATTATTCTGACGTAGAAAAATTGAGTTTCTAACTATTTCTAATATTAATTATTTCAGTTCTAATAATGGGAAAAGCAGATACGGTTCATACTGGAAGAAGAAAACTCTCCTAAGTTCATTTCGTCTTCTAAAGCTTTAACATCCATTCGATGCTTTCAGTTCCCTTCGCCATTGAGGAGCGCTCCGGTACGATCACGGTCGTCGACGACATCTCTAAGTTCGAGCCCGACCTCTACAGGTTCGAGGCCGTTGTGACCGACGGCCTTGACTCCAACCTCGTGACCAACGTGTCGATCCACGTGGTCGACCCCGATCACGACAAGGTCCCCGGCCGGGGGATGGTCGAGTTCCGGGTGCGGGAGAACCTCTCGGGCGCGCTCGTCGGACAACTGGGCGGAGACAACAGCAACTCCACCTGGTGGAAGTCTGTCAAGTTTACCATCGCGAACCAGCAGGATGTGATGGATAGGTTCGCCGTGTCGCAGGATGGGACGATATACACGCAGCAGGGACTCGATAGGGAGCAGCAGGATCTATATAGGATAACCGTGGTCACGGAGAACACCAGGGGGATCAGCAAGGGGGCCGGAGTCTTCCAGGTAACTGCGCGTCACTTACCTTTTCCCGACCTAGCCCGACTTCTAATTTTAATTATATTGATTACAACTTTCCTTCCATAAATCAATTAAATATATATACGTACGTTAGTATATGAGTGTCTAATCTTATGTTAAAACACCTTCAACTTGATGGCAAAAGAATGACGAGTGAAATATGTCAACCTCAACGCCAATAAAGATCCCCGCAATCATGGTTCAAGTATGATTGATTACTCAAATGCGTTCTACTGTTCGATTGTTTTTTGTTCATGTGTCAACAATCACAATAACGAAATAACAATTTAACTGTGGTTTGTTCCGTGGGTCCGGTAGCTCAAGTGGCCGAGAACCTAGCAGAATACTCTGGGTTTGATCACCAGTACGGAGAAATGGACAGATGCTATCTTTGCATGGTCATGCTGCCAACAACACTGAGGTGGCAACGAATGTACAGCCAGCTTGAAAATTGTATCGTTGAATTCAACCTTGAACTGTCTTGCTCCAGGTGAACGTGATGGTCGAGGACGAGAACGACAACCCCCCCGTCTTCGAGCACCCCTCCTACGAGGGCGTCATCAAGGAGAACTCCCTCGCCGGAGCGGAAGTCGTCCTCAACCACTTGATACACGCGACTGACGCTGACTTGGGGCCCAACGCGCAGTTTAAGTTCACCCTCCACGGAGAGGGTAGCGAGCTGTTCTCTATCGACCAACCTTCAGGGAAAGTTTTCTTTAAAAAAGATACGTTGTCAGCCCTGGATAGAGAGGAAAGACCTGCGTATATGTTGAGGGTCGTCGCCAGAGACCGAGGTAACTTGAGCTCCGAGGCGAAGTTGACGATTACCGTAGAGGACGTCAACGATAACGCGCCGAGTTTCTTGCAAATGGTGGTACTCAACGACGAGGAGGTTGAGGTGTCCGAAGACGGTGAAGATCAACTACCGGCGGGTACGGCAGGTGCCAGTTCGCGTATTGACCGCTACACGCCGCCACTGGTCATGATATCGGAGAACACGGCTGTTGGAACATCAATATTACGTCTACTCGCCACCGATATGGACGCCGGTCTGAACGCGATGGTAACTTACAAAATATCGTCGGAAACTTACGTTCCAGTGAAGATAAAAACGTCCTTTAAACAATTCCCGAAGAATTTCTTTATGATCCACCCGAACACTGGGGAAATCACGGTAGCGAAAACTTTGCCCCCCGAGACTGAGTTTCGACTGAACGTGACGGTCACTGACGGGGGTGAACTAACGGATGTTGTGACCGTCAGGGTTTTCGTCAAGGACATCAACGATCACGCGCCGTTGTTCAAGAAAACTTGGTACAATTTCGATCTACCTGAAGGAACGTATTCTGACTTGGTTTTGGGTACCATTGAGGCATCCGACGATGACAACGGGATTAACGCAAATGTGTCGTACTCGTTATTGACGGTCGGGAATCAGGGGTCTGTCGAGGACTTGCCGTTTACGATATCCGAGTACGAGGGCGTTTTGAAGGTCACGGGAGAGATAGACAGAGAGGATAGGGAAAATTACGCTTTCCGCGTCATCGCGATGGACCACGGATCAACCAATCAGCATCGCACAACGGTCGACGTGGAGGTTCACGTTCTGGACGAGAACGACAACGCCCCCGAGTTCTACGGCTACGATCGCCTCGCTAAGATGGTTCACAAACCTGATGCCAGTCGAGACAACGAAGAGACGTCCTTCCTGATGCCCGTCTACTACACTTCCGTGTCTGAGAACGTTCCCGTTGGCACCACCGTGAGTCAAGTATTCGCCAACGATTCCGACTTCGCCGGTAACGGAAACGGCCTCATCATCTACGACATTGCCAGAGGTCAAGGGAGAGACGACGCGTTTACGGTCGACTCCAAGGAAGGTTTTGTGACGACCATCGGGAAACTGGACTTTGAGTCACAATCCGTTTACAATGTTACGATCGTCGCCTCCGATCTGGGCAATCCAAGTCTGAGCTCAACGGCCGTTCTCGTTGTCAACGTCATCGATGTACAAGAGGAGGTTTCCGACCTTGAGCGTCCGGTATTCGCTCATCGATACTTCGAGGTCGAAGTCGAGGAGAATGTAGAAGTTCCCTTCGTGTTGCTCACTCTTAACGTGACAGAGTCTTATCAGAGGACAACTCTTAAGTACAGCATCGTCCCCTCGCAACAGAGCAACGCGTTCAGGATAGACGCGCGGAACGGTACGATCTACCTCGTGAAGAGTCCTGACCGGGAGGTCAAGAACAAGTACGAGTTCAAGGTCAAAGTGGAGAAGCTGAAGCGAGGTCGTGGCGTGGCGATGATCTACCCACTCTCGAAGGAGAAACTCGTCGACGTGGCCTCGAACGAGGTCAAGATCATTGTGCGCATCAAGGACGTCAACGACAACCCCCCCAGATTCACCGTCCACGGCCGTCCTATCATCGCGGCCATCCCCACCACCGCCAACTACGGCTACGAGATCGTCCGCCTCCAAGCGATGGATCCTGACGAGGGCGTCAACGCGGACATCCGGTATCAGATTCTCGAACAGTACGAGGACGAGTCGAACAAGTTCTCGGTCGACGCGATGACGGGGCAGGTGCGATCCATCGTGAACTTTGCGCGGGAGGCGGGGAGGGTATACGGTTTCGACGTCAAGGCCACGGATAGAAGGGGCGCGGATGACGGCCGCTCTGCCATAGCCAACATCTTCGTGTACGTGCTTGACGAGCACAAGCAGCTGGTGATGCTCGTGGACGCCAAACCGATGGTCGTCGAGAGGAACATGGCGAACATAACGGGCGCGCTCCAGAACGTGACCGGATTGGACGTGCGCGTGCGGAAACTTGAACCGCACCATGAGAACGACCTTGAGAAGGGCGGGACGGATATGTACCTCTACGCCGTCGACCCTCAGATGAACATCATCATCGACATGGACACGTTTCAACAGTGAGTACATCAAAGATATAGTTTGCAACCTGTAAAGACCCAACCACAATAATTATCGGTATCGGGATTGCAATCCCAATCCGGAAATCGTGAAAAAGTTAGCTTACATGGTTCTAATAGCGCTGTTCACAATAAAATCGTTTTGTCATATTGATTTAGCCTACGAAAATGTACGATGGCATTCCCGATCCCGATCATGAAGACAATTGTGGTTGGGGCCTAAGACAGAACAAACATCCTTTGATATTATACGGTTTGGATCTGCAACCCACTACTTCATGAGTCGAATGATACAATGATAGAGCAACTTTAAAAATATGTTACCTATTTAAATAAATAAGCTGTCTATACTTTTTCGACTATTATTTAAGAATCTTAACGAACTTTTAAGACTATTTTAGTTAAAATAATCCGCTCAAATTGGATTGTTTTCAATAGGATTATGCTCGTAACGAACTTGAAAAGCAAGTCAAATACATTAGCTAGAGAATGTTGCAGACAAGAAATAATAATGTACTGTAATCTAGAGAGTAACAGACACACATAGCTAGCGTGAGTATTTCGTAATCGCATTTACTCGGAAAGTTTACTTGTGTCAAGACCTAATGTAATAACTTAGTTCGAACTTCTTTGGCAGCTCATTAAAGTCTTGAATCCGTAATTTTAATGAGGAAGAAGTCGTTGAAATAATAAAGTAAGTCCTTCACCTTCTTTAATATATATGTCCTTGATCAATTTACATTGTAACTCACTACACAACGCTACGCAATAGTACTCAGAGATTACTCTGGCTTCTAATTTAGTAATGGGCGCCGCCCTGGCTTGCCCTGGGTGGAACACATCCCTGAATTATAATACATCCAGAAAATCCACGACTCTTGATGAAGTTATCAGTGAGAAAAAATACTGAAAACATCACACGCAATAACATAATTATGATATTAATAATTCTGTCATGGTAATTACTAATATTACCAATCGTATATTTCTATGAAGTTCAAAGGGAATTTTGTCTTGGGCGGTATAAGCTGATGTGGTTTAATTCTTCCTAAATTCAAAACTGTATGCTTGAGACTGTTATGAAAACCGGTACTTTTTTAGGATTTCACTTTCATACGTTCATTTACACTTTTAAATTTTGAACATCCAATAAAAAGCCAGTTCGAAATGCAATGTTCACGGTTTTTACTAAGATTTCATCAATAAAATTTTCAATATTTTGTCACTTCAAACTTTCATTGAAGCTTTGACGCTGTTTAATGACGTACTCGACAACTAGGTCAAATTACGTCGGGGGTTGATTGGAGGAAATGAGCAAAAAGTAGGAGAACTAATATGAATGGGACGAACTCATTTCTTCGCCTATAACGATTTGCAACGGCTCCCTAGGTCAAATTTGACCCCGGGTCACTAAAAACTCGAATAGTTTCTCAATGTGTCTCCGTGTGTCCCCAGTATAATGCTGTCCAAGCAGGGAGACATCAAGCGTCGCCTCAAGCCATACAAGGTGGTGGGGATAGCGAGCGGGCTGCCTACAGGGGTGAAGCCTCGAACCCAGAGGTACCTACTCTCGTCGCTAGAGGTCGGCGTGGTCGTCCTAGGCTGCGTCGTCTTCGTCGGAGCCCTGGCAGCCGCCATCTGCGTCGGGTGTGTGCGCAGAGGCAAGAAGAGGTTTGTCTTTCATTTTACATGTTCTTTGCAATGCATTTAGAATTATCTGCGCCTTGAGACGCAGGTACAAGGTATTTGCAGGTACTCTGTTACGAGTTTTGGTCGGTGCACAATAGCCCGGGAAGGAGCTTCTCGTTACCGTTCATGGGCAATGTTAAATTATAGCGAACTTTCCCGTTACCGTTACCGGAGCTCCTTCCCGGGCTATTGTGCACCGACCATTAGTCGAGTCCAACGGATACCCATATTATGTTACACAAGGAAAATAACAATTTAAACGGTGTAGATTAGGTTTATTGATTGTTATTGAAGATTCAGTAGGTAAATATGATATATTGAATATTCTAGTTGTCAGTTTGTAAGATTAACATACTGATCACGTGTTCATCCCCAGCAGTAAGCGGCACAAGAACGACTACCAGTCCCCGATGGGCTTCACGATAGCCGCGCCAGGGCACAACGGCAAGGGTAACATGTTCCCCTACCTGGAGCACTACGGTGACATGGCCGACTCGTACGGTGACGAGTCATCTCAGTACAAGGCGGCTGTGCGAGGCGCGGTCAAGCACGACCCCAACTGCACGAGGCATCACGCGAGAGGTGCGGGGCGGCGACGTCACGAGGCAACCTCGGTGCACTCGAGCAGCAAGGACTCCGGCATTGCGGAGCGGGCGCGCTGTGTGTGCGGTCATTCCACAAGCCTGTCCTCGGGCAACAGCTCAAAGTAAGCCACGCTGTCCTCTCTTGTCCTCTCTCCTCGAGTAGCAAGGACTCCGGCATTGCGGAGCGGGCGCGCTGTGTGTGCGGTCATTCCACAAGCCTGTCCTCGGGCAACAGCTCAAAGTAAGCCACGCTGTCCTCTCCTGTCCTCTCTCCTCGAGTAGCAAGGACTCCGGCATTGCGGAGCGGGCGCGCTGTGTGTGCGGTCATTCCACAAGCCTGTCCTCGGGCAACAGCTCAAAGTAAGCCACGCTGTCCTCTCCTGTCCTCTCCTGTCCTCTCTCCTTGAGTAGCAGGGACTCTGGCATTGCGGAGCGGGCGCGCTGTGTATGCGGTCATTCTACAAGCCTGTCCTCGGGCAACAGCTCAAAGTAAGCCACGCTGTCCTCTCCTGTCCTCTCTCCTTGAGTAGCAAGGACTCTGGCATTGCGGAGAGGGCGCGCTGTGTGTGCGGTCATTCCACAAGCCTGTCCTCGGGCAACAGCTCAAAGTAAGCCACGCTGTCTTCTCCTGTCTTCTCCTGTCCTCTCTCCTTGAGTAGCAAGGACTCTGGCATTGCGGAGAGGGCGCGCTGTGTGTGCGGTCATTCCACAAGCCTGTCCTCGGGCAACAGCTCAAAGTAAGCCACGCTGTCTTCTCCTGTCCTCTCTGGTCCTCTCTTCTTGAGTAGCAAGGGCTCTGGCATTGCGGAGAGAGCGCGCTGTGTGTGCGGTCATTCCACAAGCCTGTCCTCGTGCAACAGCTCAAAGTAAGCCACGCTGTCCTCTCCTGTTCTCTTCTGTCCTCTCTCCTCGAGTAGCAAGGTCTCCGGCATTGCGGAGCGGGCGCGCTGTGTGTGCGGTCATTCCACAAGCCTGTCCTCGGGCAACAGCTCAAAGTAAGCCACACTGTCCTCTCCTGTCCTCTCTCCTTGAGTAGCAAGGACTCCGGCATTGCGGAGCGGGCGCGCTGTGTGTGCGGTCATTCCACAAGCCTGTCCTCGGGCAACAGCTCAAAGTAAGCCACGCTGTCCTCTCCTGTCCCCTCCTGTCCTCTCTCCTTGAGAAGCAAGGACTCCGGCATTGCGGAGCGGGCGCGCTGTGTGTGCGGTCATTCCATAAGCCTGTCCTCGGGCAACAGCTCAAAGTAAGCCACGGTGTCCTATCCTGTCCTCTCTGGTCCTCTCTCCTTGAGTAGCAAGGACTCTGGCATTGCGGAGAGGGCGCGCTGTGTGTGCGGTCATTCCACAAGCCTGTCCTCGGGCAACAGCTCAAAGTAAGCAACACTGTTCTCTCCTGTCCTTTCCTTCCTCTCCTGTCCTCTCTACTTGAGTAGCAAGGACTCTGGCATTGCGGAGCGAGCGCGCTGTGTGTGCGGTCATTCCACAAGCTTGTCCTCAGGCAACAGCTCAAAGTAAGCCACGCTGTCCTCTTCTGTCCTCTCTTGTCCTCTCTCCTTGAGTAGCAAGGACTTGAGAGTAACGGAGCAATAATTCAGTTGCAGATATTTAATTTTTTTTTTAATCACGTAAGGTAGAAACTCAGTATTTAAGACTTTTGGACTGTGTTGATAAAACTGTTTAAAACTTGTTTGCATATTAAGCTGCTCCTTTGAAATAAAAAAATACATTCTTTAAATAGTTAATGATGTTCAAGTCTAAAGTCTTTTAAAAAAGGAATGCGATGATTTAATATTTATACCCCAGACATCAACGTTCGTCTTGTGATATTAATATTTAATTGGGATAAACGTTATGCTAAACATTTAATGTGTTGTGTACATTTGTACAAACTTGAACAATCTCTCCCTACCCCCTTCACCCCCTCTTTCTTTCCTTCATTCATCTCACCCCTCTTCCCCACTATTATCTTTAACACAGTATTGGCTGCTTTGAATTTTCAAGATAAAACTGAGTACCAGTTGTCTTTGTCTTTCCATGGATTGCTTTTAAACACATATCTATTATTTTCTTTTTTCCGCTGGTATTTTCATTCGTTCACATCCACAATCCACTTCAGCAAATAAACTGTTTGTCTACCTTTACTTTTTCCTTCTCAATGTTCCAATAATGCAGTAATATTCTATTCCTTCGGGTACTAAGAACTCAAAATATTGCCAACTAGACCATCTCAACAATTCATTAAATCTTTTTATTACTTAACTTCCAAGCGAATATTTTATTTTGAAGCCTTCCAAGCTGAACAGAAATTGTTTCTCAGTAGTAACAAGCAAAAGCGTAGGTTGTTTTGTAACGAACTCTATTTTCCATAAAGAATAACAGACTATATTAAATGGGATACGTTCTCTGTCTGTATTGAAGGCTCTACTGTAGTTGGCTGATAGGCTCGAGGCATCACCTTTCCCTCTTGTAATGGATTTCCAATGGAAGCAATATTGCTGGTATTGGCAATCGAAACCAATTTCTAGAGAAACAACAACTTCATCTCAAAATAACTTTTGCTACATGTTTGTATTCACTGTTGTGTGCTAAGCTGTCTGCCCTTTGTCTTAGGCTTCTCTCTCTTTAGTAATGGCCTCATGCCCCATTACCCTCTGAGCGGATAAAACGATTGATCAGTCAAGTATTTCGTTCGTATTGATTTTAAGAAAGTTGATGTAAATAGTTTTAATAGACAAAAACAATTTGAAATTATAACGAGAACGTATGTTATTCCAATCGCAAGCTTTCATAATGCCGCACGGTTAGCGGAATTCAACTTTTCATGTGTTGGTATATCATTCCACACAGATGTGACGGGCCAATTATTAAAATATGATTTAGTATTTTTTTAAGTACCGTACACGGGAATTTTTTTGACTTATCTAGCATTCTTTCTTAAAATGTGCCATCTAACGATCTTTATTATCTCTTAAGGACTTTGAAGGACTCTTAGATCCCCTTCAAAGCAGACAGAAACAAAAGTGTATCCATTATTTCCTAACAATCTTGAATGCCCCTGATTTGACGCGAAACATTTAACGGGCTGTCATCTATGTTGAGAGTTTCGAAAACTTCAATTTCTTTCGTGAGAAGGCCGCAGTCTCCAAACCTGACAACAAAATGTGTTCTACTCATTTTCTCTTATAGTTGTTAGTTGTTACTTCCAACAAAGAAATTGCAAGACCTTATGAGGTCATGTCGTCAGAAGGACAGCTACCCCCCCACCCCCCTCCACCCCTCCCCTACATAAACGTGCTACTCCTCATTTCCAATCCTAACATTCCTCATTATTTGACCGGATCCTTGAAGTCTACATAATGAGAACGTATGTTGCAGTCTATGTGTTCGCTCTTATTTCTTCGATGTCTAAGTACCTATAAACGGAGAATCTTAACGTTATTAATCATTTTAGCGGGAGTTTCGAGGACTCGTTGAAATCCCTTCAGCAGAAGGAGGGTCTGAGTCTCCACCCGTCGCACCTGGCGCGTCGACCGAAGCTTCCTCCGTCCCGACGGCGTCAACGTCAACACCCCCCAAACGACGGCTGCCTCCCCCCGGGGGTGGGGTTACCCGTCCTCGTCGCGGCGTCGGCCACCTCCATAAACCGGCGTCCCAGTCAGAGGATCATGGTATGTCCGATGCCAAACAGTATACTCGACTAACTGTGTGTGTATTATCTAATCACGACGCTTGTAGAGAGGGGTAGCGTAGCGCTGAAGACTTCCCCCTCCCTTCCCACCCCTTGTTCCCCTCCGTGTAGTGGTGAGTGCATTAGCTGGGAACATCTTTCGACGAGCAGTTTACTAACAAATTACTTGATAATGTCCTGCGCGCCAAGTGTTTAACTTCTAAGTTACTGGAATAAAACAAACCTTTGCGAGATAAATCTTGACTCGGTCCAAATGCATATTCGACTACGTAAAAACAAATAATCAAAATAAAAATAAAAATAAATTTATTTTATTATTGGAAAGTTATGATGTTAAATTAAACGAAAATGAAAGGTAAGTTTTAGGGAAAGGGGAAACGGCTGATATAGAGGAATATTTATGACAGATAATCTTGGATTAGGTGTTTTGTCTGTACGTGTAGTGAAATAAAAAGTGTCAGAAAAGATTGGGGACCATGGGATAGGACACTATTTTAATCCAGTAATTACAAATAACTTATTCATGAATGTATGACCCGGAGGAAGCGAATATTATACTAAGTTAAGGTTTTACTTTTCTTTCTATGGTGACTTAGAATTTTGACACTTTTGTACATCCAGGACCGGGAAGCATCACTGAAAATCGGTAAAATTCCAACAGTTGGAATATCACTTAGATATGAAGTGCGTGCATTTTCGGGGTCAGGCCGCCTCCTTCCTCGCCAATAGTCTCGTGACTGAGGAAGTGCGAGGTGGTTGGCCGCCGAAAACTCACACAATTTGCTTAAGCGATATTCTGACGCCTGTTCGTCCATTATCATTATTTAAAGACGACACTTGATCATGTAAAATAATAAAGTATCGTAGAAATGATGACACTTGATCATGTAAATTAACCTTTTTTTCTAGTTGGTTTCATTGTAGAACCTGCCATTGTTTCAAAAGAAATAATGCCGAGATTTTATTGTTGTCTACAGCTTTTGTCTTCGTCTATACTAAAGATAGCACTTTGATCAACTGTAATTTATTTAACAATTCATAAATTAAATTCAGTATTTATTTATATTAAAAGAAAAATGTTATCTACTGTTTCGTTCTTATAGTTGCAGAACGGGACTACTAATTGTTTAAGTCACGCTAATAGCATTGATTTTCTTCAAATTACAATTGCCAATATCTGTATCTATAAATGAAACGACCACCGCATAATTAACCCGCTAAGATTCCTCTTTGTCATCTCATCGTTAGAAATAGGCTACGCAAGGTCTTAACAATATTCACAACACCAAACTATTTTATTTCGTTTTTTTGATACGGGCTAACAGGTTCTGCAATCTTTCCAACCAATGTCATTATTGGCCATTCAAGGACTATCTCCCCTTTTATCGAATTTTTTATCTGATCTTTCTCATAACACACTTTCAAACCACAACACCCACAATATGTTCGGTGTTGACTTTGAAGTGACAAGTTTTTACACCTCTTTCAACCACGCTCAACAAAGATGATCCCACTAATGACTGTTTTTCGTAGGGGTTTCAAATTTCAAAACTCTTAATTTTATTATTTAACGTCCATAATCTATTTGGAAGCATTGTCTTTCCCTTCCAGATAGATGAGTTTCTTTAATCATTAATCATGACACCCCTCCAAACATGACCTCGACAAAGTGAAAAACATGGAGATGTACAATGGATGGATGACAATGGGACGCAACCCCACAAATGTCGGCTCTACACAGCGGCGTCAATTTTCTTGTCGGTGTTATCAATCAATGTCTTCTTCATCTACTATGACCATGACATGAAATTAAGCAGACGGGTCAGGATCACACGATATTAATTTAGAGTATAATAAATGATTGCCATATTGTTTGTTTCTATAAGAAAAAATTAGAATTATGAAAACAGGGAGAAATTGTTTTTCTCTTATGTTTAATAAGACTATTTTATGTATTTGTTTTTGTAAAGGAAACTTGTTACTTTAAATAACAGTATTATAGATATGTTTATATAAAAATGGTACAATATTTAAATAAAATAAAGTTACCAGTTTGATAAAGAGTTATGAGGATGCATCAACTATTTTTGTAGTGATGGAGGCCGATACGTGCAATTTTTGTTTATTTTATACAATTTGTAATTATGTATATAGATAGTTTAGTATTAATTTGTATTTCTATTGGAGTCGTCTTCTGTTATTGTTCACATGTGGCAGCCATGCAATCACTTCTTGGTACAGTGATGTGGTAATGTGTATTTGTTGTGCAATTTTGAAGGCCCGCGTTAGATGTAAGGCGACAAGCGTCCTTGATTCAGTGAGTTATTTATAACTGTTTTATGAACGTGCTTTGTATTTTTTCTTTTTTTTAACCAAATAAATGTGTCAGATTGTGTAATTTTCTAAACGTTGGTAATCTAACATTTTGACCCAATTCTCTTCCTTGAATTTAAGTTCTTTATTATTCTAAACATATTTATTTATACACTATAGTTAACACTTGCTTTATGTGCGTAAATTGTAGTTAGTTTATTGAATGTGACTTTTTTGTGATTGAGTGTGTCATACAAATATCATTAAAATTGTGTCAAAAAGTTTTGCATTTTTGTCAAAATCAATTGGATGCTCAAAAAACCATCATACATTCAGGTTTTTTGTATAAAAAATTTATGAACAACTACCCAGCTACCCTGAAACATTACTTATCACTGTATATTCGAAGGTAATAAACGGTAGATTTAAAAAGTTTGGAATTGCACACAATATACACAAATGTCTATTGCAATGCTCTATTTTGACAAAACAAAATGTACGTAAATGCGAACCACGAGATAAGCTGCTATTCGTTTATATTTGTGAGTAAAAATACTTGGACGACCCTAGTCTTATGTACATTAGTCTATAGAACTTCTTTATATGATTTTGTAAATTATGTACTTAACTTTAAAATGTGTAAAAAAAAGAGAACAAATAATATTAAGTTTTGTTTTGTATATTTCACTCTTTCATTTTCTTACCCTGTACATTCGATTGTTCCTTTTTCCTTGTCTATCATAATCGTTCAATAGTTTGGCGTGCTTGTCAATAACTACTATACTGTCATGTTGGGTTCCTACAACATAACACAAACTACAAGCTATACCGCAATCGGTTTATGATGCTGGTGTTTGGGGTTATTGCTTTGGGATGAATGAGAAAACTCTTATATAGTTAATGCATTGCTATACCCATTTGAACAGCCTGTCAAGAAATATGGGGATACAATAAAATAAGATGACAAATGACAGCATTGACAATTGTTAGTTTGTGAATCTTACTGTAAACCGATGAAACACATTTGTTCAAATCAAGTTGACAATATTAGGCCTACTTGCATCAATTCACATCTATGTTTATGATGGCTGTAATTATTTATTCGACGGTGTAAGAGACACTTGTGGGAAATATGGGCAAACAGTTAGACGGAATTTGGAGGAGTCATTAAAAAAAACAGTTTAATGGTTTATCTTTAGTATGATAAACATGCAATTTTTAATGTGTGTAATATTTCGAGGTGTCATGCAGAGTTCTTCGTCAAACGTAAATATAGCGTTATATTCAACGTATGATAGGTGAAGTGAGCTGCATTTGGCAATTATTATTGTATATTCATATGGTGAAAGTTAAATAGTAACGCGATGTTCGCATGTGTGTGTTTTTTAAACGCAACCAACTGCGTTGACGCAGATAGCTTAAGTTTCAACGCATCAAGTTATCAACGCGGATCATATGACGTGTTGAAAACTGAAGACATTTCAAGTTATCTGCGAGAACTTTCGAAAAACGCAAGCATGAAAACCAAGACAATCTATACAAACTTCCTTATCGATGCTAAACAAAGATCGTCATTAGATTACATAAACATGACATCGTCGCCTGATTTGATTATCTAGATCACTATCTAGGTTATGTCTAGAAGGTATCTTGACAAGAACTGTTTGTTGGATATTCGCCGAGTGCAATGTTTATAAATCCGAAAATTGAGCACAAACTACACCGTAACTGAGGTTGTAGTCACTTTTGTGTGTTTACATTTTCCCCGCAAACACTTGCACGTTGGGTTTTGTGGCGCGAGGCGCTGTGTGTACTGCGCATGAAATCACGCAGAGAACACAACGGCTGGAGACAAAACGCATTTGCAGAAAGATTCGCGAACAATACGCACCAATCTACAAGGAAATCTAATAACGCGATACGAACTTGGGAAGTATGTTTTGTGACGTGACAAGTAGAATTTCACAGTAATGAACAAATAAAGGGCAGAAAAAATGATATATTTGTTACAAAGCAAGTAAACAATGGTTGTTTATCCATCAATTGAAGCCTGGGCCTGAAGAACGTTGGATATACATTTTTTTTCGAAAATATTTTTATTGCGGAAAAATGTCACGTGTTCTTCAAGCTAACGCTATCTCCCATGTTTTTAATGAACCATTTCCGTTTTTGCGTGCATTGTTAGATTGATAAAACTGGAATAATGTTTCAAAGTCACTCCAGCCACAGAAAAACATCTAAACAGTGGGAAACGCAAAGAACATATGCAAAACTGGAAAGACAATGTTAGAAAGCATCTTCGTCAGTCAGGCAACCCATATGTGAACAGACAAAATTTAAAGGCGAAAAGGTTAAATATAGTAATATTTCTTTTTTTTGCATTATCATAAATTCTAATGACATACCAATAAAATATTACAATAAAAACCATTCACTTTTCGATATTGTTTTAAGCTGTTTAACTTCCTATCTAGAAAATCAAGGAAAATGTTCATCCAACGTTCTTACGGCCCAGGCTTCAATTATGATGATGATGATTCCTTTTGCTTTATGATTGTCTCTATTATTGCAGTGATGCTATTCGAGACAATAAGGAGTTATCGATGAAGATGAAGGACAGTTATTACAAAAATACCACACCCGTTTATGCTGGATTCAAACCCATGTCCCTATAGGTGACAGACGCTTAGGACCGGCGCCCTATCCGCATTAGCCACGGTGTACATATTGTGTTTCAATAGGAAACATTAATATGTAATGTATTAGCTACAAATATCGCCATATCATGTTTAGAATTGTTTGAATTGACCGACCCAATCGTAGTTTATAAATGTTTACATTTATATTCACATTTGAAGTTACTATCTATTAATACTAAGATAACGCGTTATGTATTAGTTAATATGAATTCATGCACTTTGTATAACTTAGGTAACTTAAATATTCCAATTTAATTTAAATTTATCCACAGCTTTCTGTTTTAAGAAGAAGAAGAACAATTATATATTCCTAAAAACGAGTTATCACTCGTGAGTGATGGTTATGGTGACACAGTTTGAGCCTACAGATGAAAACCACACAAAGAACCTTGTCACGATTGCCGGTGAGCGTATTCGAACCGGCGACCTTCTAATGTCTCGCGTCATGCTGTTGGTTTTGTATACTTCAATTTGTATGCGTGTGTTGTTGAAATTATACCTTGAGCGTCATCATCGTCCGGTGTTTTTTGAACAGCTAATATACTGGAGTGCACAATCACCGTCTGATGTTTTTTGAACAGCTAATACACTGGAGTACACAAAACAACGTGGCGTAGTACTTGCCGTACAGTCATCCCCAATCTTATTCGGCAGTTGGTCAGTCATCGAGTGTCAGTCCATGACTCCACACATATAGTTCGCATTGTCTTCGTAAATATTCTTTTGACTGCGCAATTGGATTCAAAACTTAGATTCAGTTCAACGTTTTAAGTGTATATTACTGTGACCTTGAGCGTGTGTTTCCACATTGTGTTTTCTTGTAATTAATTAAAACAATCGTGAACTACGGGTCCGGGTTTAAATCATGGTTTGGGCATAAATGTTATGTGACATTATCACCCACTCATCTTCACCATTAGCATTGTTGCCAACATTTGAAGAGTGTAGGTTATTAAACATTTCAAGATGTATCTCGCCTGAAAATGCTGCCAACCTCTAGATAACAACAAATATGTAAGTAAAACTAAATTATCACATTACGATTGAATTGAAGTAGGCCTATAGTGACAGATATTTAGCACACACATTGGCACATATTGGCTTTTCATAAGTTGCCAAACAGAAACGACGTTTTGGGCGAGTCGCGTCAGAATGTCATTTGCATATTGTTAATTTTGTAAATACATTCTCTTAAGAGGGTAGGAGGCTCTATGAATATTTTACATATGTTGGGTTTACTTGCCAGGGTGGCTTGTTCTACCCCCCCCCCCCCCCCCCATCCCACGCAGCATTTTACCTTGCTGCTTTGTACTCTCCTGTTTCAATATGAATCATGTCGGCTATATCTGTTTTACGGCATGGAGATATGTGCACATTTTCAAACAATGACTTAATTTTAACGATGCTAAGTTTTGAGAAAACATTAGCGTTTACAAGTAAACAAAATAGATGTAGGCCTATAGTTGGTGTGTTCCAAAAAGAGCCTTAATTAAGTTGACGTTTTAGAATCTTAAAGCGCGAAATTAATATCAAAATTCTACGAATCACAGATTAATTGTGCTACAGAGAAGACAAGGAAATGAGATATTGCGACACACGTTTACTAAATATTGACAAATATTATTATATAAGTAATATTACATTAGCTTGAGCAAATAAAGTAATCTGTAGCATGGTATTGTTTAGGCATCACTATTGGTTGGACACTCATGCCCCATTATGTCCATCATTCTCTCCGCGTAGAAGAAGCACGTACACGATCGTGACATAATCATTCATATCAGATCAATCAGGAAGATCGTTATAGTTTACGGATATCCAAACATCGTATTTGAATTATTTTGTTTCAGTGTGGGCGTGAATATGATCATCTTCATTTATCATCAAAATGATAACTTTGCAACATATTATGTTTATCAGAACATAGATTAATATTTCCCACTAGAGCAACGTGCTTTAAGCTGAAATGTTCTCTTCTCTTTATAAAACAACAGTTCATTGCCTTTTCCGTTACAAGTCAGTGACCATTTTTGTTTTCTGTGAATACGAAACCTAGAACAATAGAAATTAATTAGTGTTGGCAACATTGTATTTATAACACTCATCTTGAAACGAGGCGAATACAGATGAATGCAGTTCTACGTCACGTTTTATCTCTAGTGACGATAAGACAAAGCATTATCTGCGATCATCAATCATCGTATAAAGAGTAGCCGAGTTTGGAGAATAGCTTCTATGTTACTTCTTATGCGTCTGGTTTTAAAGCCACAGTCTTCTCGAGTTTAAAAATACATTAGAATGGTAATCACATTTTTAAACTATCGAAGAGATAAGAAGGTTGTGACGCTTTTCTGATAAACGCTTAAATTAATACATAATTATTTTTTAGAAATTTATTGGTGATTGAATTTGTGTGCTTCTTTGCGGAATGCGGGAAAACTACTTGGCTTAGGAATAAGTAAACGGTGACTTTGGAGCCGTCCTAGCAACGAAGCACTCAATAAATTCAAAGTTGTTCTGAATCGGCTTTGTGATTCTCGCATTTTTCCGCAGGTGTTCGCACTGTCCAATCACTGATTCATATGTTTCGTATTTGAAATGTAGATCTTTGATTGGTTATCACTCACTCGTCGATGGTGTTCGGAGCCTACAGGGTTGGTTGAGTCCCTTTAAATTAAAGTCCCCCACTGAAAATCAGTCTTGTTATTGATTGGGTAGACTCTATCAATACGAATTTATTTATTTTATTTATTTTCGTCGAACTCGCTCTACTAGACGATCAAGTTGACCTTGGGATCGGCTAACACGTGTGTTTTGTCGTTGCTGCTGAATTTCAATTCATTTATGGCTGCCGGTTTTCCTATCTATCTTTACTATATTTATAACGTTATTGTGTTTAATCTATTATTCATCGCCTTAATTGTTTGCAAGAAGTGTTTAAATACGAGCTGTAGTCGTAGTTAATTGATAATCCTTTTCTTAAAACTCCAAACTGAATGGGCAACCTTGACCCTTAAGATTAATGATCATTAACGCAAGATTACAGCCCGTATAAGTCTGTCTTAGCGATACTTAGTGCTAAGCTAAGGTCGACTTTTTCTAATGATGTCTGCATCCCGTCCTCAGTCTTTTGGGGGTCATTCTAGAACTCAATCACTTTTAACTGTTTTTAGAATATTACATTCTTCTGCTTAAATTTCAGTATCACATTTTGCAATGATAACACGTTTTTGAAATGTCAGCCGTAGCTTAAAGTACTCGGTAAACCCTGCAGATTGTGCATACTGACTAGTACCAACTTATTTTATTTCAATGTACTTAAATTGTATCAATATCATTTCAGCTCAATTGTTGTAAATAACTTTGAAATGATAAAAATAAAAAATTCAATGTGATTAATTATAAAAACATTCAGTGTAAATAAATCCAGAATAGCATGTTTATAAAATGGATTTTGTTCAAATGATTGACAGCAATGAATTCCTGCCCAAGGACTGCTACCTTATCGTGGTGGGCAGGTATAATCCCCTGGCCAATGGAAATCATCGTCTATGCCCAATAACTTCATATTTTACGCCTTGAAAACCAATTCAGCTGACACAGCTTAGATAGATAGAGATCTCACATAGCGCAGCGCAAATAGACTCACAAACCTGTGGAACGTATCACCAAAAAACAGCCGGGCGAGCTTGAAACTTACTCTCCAACGAACCCACCAGATTATGTTTTAGTGCGAGCTACTCTACACAGAACGGGGTTTATTAAACGAGACCCGTAAATTCATTAACGATAGTTCAATTAACCACCGCTATGGTATTTCATCATTTACTATTAAGCTGAGCTAATTGCTTCGTTGTCAATGCGGTCATTATACTAAAACCACGAAGCGTCATGGCTTTAAGACGATCACTCCCGAATGGCTTCGGCATCTACGACGAACAACCGATGTTGGATTACACGGTGATGAAGGAGAGTGGATGTAAGCGGGTTCTGTAAGCGAGCGTTTTAACAGATCATCGCATTCTGTAAGCGAACGTTTTATCAGGTAATTGCATTCTTCAAGCAAACGTTTTGGCAGGTAATTTAGTAAGCGAGCGTTAAGCAAAATATTGCATTCTTTAAGCGAAATTTCGTAAGCGAGCGTTAAGCAAAATATTGCATTCTTTAAGCGAAATTTCGTAAGCGAGTGTAAAGCAAAATATTCCATTATATAAGCAAACGTAAGCGAGCGTTAAAATGAATATTGTATTCCGTAAGCAAACCTTTTAAAGCAGATCATAGCATTATGTTAGTGAGTTGAGGGTTAATCTGAATATTGCATTTGTAGACTTGGCGATTCTTTACATTTAAGTTGCCAACAAAGTAACAAAACAAACATGTTTTTTTTTTTGTTTTTTTTACTTTGATCCCAGCAAAATGAAATTATGAACCAATGTGTATTTAATTAGATTAGAAATGCTGATATGTGTTTGTGAATCTAACTGGTTCAACTTATGCGCGCGGCGGGGATCTTTGATATTGTCCTCCGTCGTCATCTATCAACTGATTATTTATCGCCTCTGGCCTTACTTTACAGAGCATGATAAGTGTTTGAAAGTTCATATTTTTATATTGCATTATTGCCTCTGTGTTTAGGCGATTATGTCACAAAAACACGTTATTTTATAACAGTTTTTGTTACATGAATTTTCTCGTACCCGCGGGTAAACATTCTATTGGGCAGTGTGTTTTTACAATTTGAAATGTTATTTGAAACTTTAGTTAGTACATAGTTCTTGATCTAGTTTTTAAGTCCTTTTCTGTACTTGGCTACAGAAGGCTACATTGTGTCCTACATTGGCCTTCCAGCTCTCTGGCGGGTAAATTTCAATATATACAATTCAATAGGCCTATTGTACAGTACCGGTATACGAAAAAATTCGTATATAAGAAACTATAAAATATAGGCCCTAATGGTTCTTTCAAACTTGGTCACACACACAAAGGTGTGATAACGTAATATAAAAAGTGGGACTTGGGATATTTTTTATCTTGATCACTATTTAAGTTAGGGCAGAGAATCATAAATGTAAAACAATAATACTGAGGGTATGCTGGTCAGCTTTGAACATTCTGTACGACTTCTGGGTTAATTCACTCTTTACAAGTCTGTTTCATGAATAGGAAACCTTAAGAAGCGGGATTCACGCAACACTGACAATCTTCCGCGAACGACGAGCAAATTTCAAACTAAAGTTTTCAACAAAAGTTACTTGGCAAGTAACTTGTATCAAGAATTGACGGGGGTGTCTACAAATGTGTGATAAACGCAGTCTCAGCCCTTCAAATTGTTCTCTCGTCAACTCCAGTTCTCTCTTCCACGGATTGTCAGACTTGTTCATAAAACCAGTTCCTCTCACAAAGTGCCTACTTTGCGTCGCCGAAAGTGAGGAAATGCGTCGTTGTTGGGTCGTGAAACGCAAAGTTTGGGAAGTATTTCGACTTGCGGAGCGTCAACGAGTTTTCGTACGTTCACATTGCGTGGATCACATCACTGTATTATATGGGCAATGTTACTGCGAACAAGTAACTGTTACGTTGTCCCCACTGAAATGCACGCGAAACAATAAACACATTTATGCGTTCTTAAATTGATATATTTTTAATCTCGTGTCCAATGTAGAGCCAGATATTTATGTTTCGACAATTGTGTTTGTTTTGTGTACAAACTTTTTATTAGTGTAAGATCAGTGAATTTTACATATAATAATACTTTATTGAACATATAGATAAATTATATTGGTACAGGACAGAAATTCTAACAACGATTGACTTTCACAACATAAATTAGTAATATTTCAAAATAACATATAGGTTGTGAAAAAAACAAAAACATGTATGATGTGTTGGGGGAAAAAAGTCGAAAAAAAACTGGAAATGAATTTTACGTTCAACGATAATAAACACAATCATAGGTATTTATTTTCTATCCAACCTATTTGAAGGAATGGATTATGAGATGTTATATGTCGTGATGCTATAAGTGTAAGGGTTCCACATATTAATCTTCATATTATAATAAATGAATTGATAAAGTAACATTTCCTTGTTAAAAAACGTTCCTGATCCTTGACCAGAACTGTTTATCGAAACCACGACCCTCTGCATTGGAAGCAAGACCCTCTTCCACACAAGGAAATATCGTAACACCCTTATGTTTTAATTAAAGTTCAAAATTACTACATAGAAATGATATACATTCCAAATAAGAAAAAAAGGAATACTGCCAAAAAGTTGTTTAGTGCAGCTGTAGCCTCAATATTATTAAATCGCCATTGATAATTTCATATTCTGGATGATTTTAGTAGCAAGAAATTGTCGACATTTTAAATGTGTGCATCCAGCTAATGTGCGATTGCCAATTGGACTAGCGTACATTTCGCCGGACCCTTATTCTGTAAAATGTTCTCGTTCTCGTGTGAAACGAAAACGAAATCTGCACCCGTTCCGAGGCTAGAAGGTACCAGCAAATAGTATTTCTCCATTGTAGTCACGTTTACGGTCACAGCTGACTATAATTATCAGAATGCAGAACTAAATCAGCCGCCAATTATGAATATGAAATTCTGGCACAGATTTTAGTCACATGGCCAACTGCTTGCGACAATAGTAGTCCCCGTGGAGCTACCGAGACCTCCTATCTTCTAAATCATGGCCGACCGAGTTCCGCCATCAACTTAATGCTAAGGTGTAGTTTAGTTTTATCTCTATTTGACAACACTTTGACATATATCTTTACTTACCCCCTTGTACTATACTATTGAACTAATTATTGTAATTTAACCATGGCAAATATCCATTTATTTACTTAGATTGTTGAATTTACATGTTATGTCGTTTGATTTGGCATTTCGAGTCTTTATTGTGTCAAAAATAACAAGTGGCAGTTGTTATGGACTTGATACCGCAGCCTACTGCATGTTTTAACAGATATAGTGGGCAGTGACCGTTGACACCACATACACATGACTTCGAACAGTGCTATTCCAATGTCTTTGGACTGCAACCGAGAAATACCATTGGCTGCTACCATCCTAGCCTCCAAACAATACCAAATCGAGATTTCGTTTAGTTCTCGTTTCGTTTCACACGAGAACATTTTACAGAATAAGGGCCCTGTTCTATCATCTTACCTTGCGGCAGTTTAACTGCAGACGCGGATGACGTGATAAAATGTTCTAAAAAGAATAACGATAATTACAAACTCCAAATGCACAAGCAAGAATATACTCCCATTCCACCTGGTTTTAACTTTCAATCACTACGGAAATGGTTTCAACTTGGAATTGAAATCAAGCGCATGTACGTGCTAGTCAGTGCCTTGAGCCTGATGGGTGGGGGTATATTTGATTGGGGGGGGGGGGGGGGTATTTAGTCGACCGGTATTAGGATGTGTTAATGGAGTGATCTCGTTTCTTATCAACAGATCAGATATGCTTCAAACGTAGGCATTGGAGCGCAAGGTATGTGCACACGAAAATTATTTAGTTAAGAACATTATTTTAAATGCATTATGTACAATATTATATTCCTAAACCAAAAAATTAATAATATTAATAATAATAATAATAATAATAATAATAATAAATACTATTAGTATTAATCATAAAAATAAATAAAAATAATAAATAAATACAAAGTATAATAATAAAATATATTTGGGTAATTAAAGTTCAGGTCGGGCGGGAGAGTAATTAATCCATTTTGAGGTTCCTCTTCGTTGTAGATTGTCTTCGTCCGTTTCTTGTAGACCATTTTCTTTACATTATAAATATAAAAAACACGATAATTAATTTCCTTACCAAAACAATGTGACCATGGTTATTTGAAAGTTTTACCAAAACAATCTTGATTATGTCTAAATAAAATGTATGTTAAGTATTTACGAACTTGCACAGTTACGAATCCCAACTAAGTTGAATAAAGGTCTTCGCTCCCGCATCCCAATCTGGTCCAAACACTCTCTGCAGATATAACCCGACTTCAAACTCTAAAACTTAGTTAAATACAGTCATTATGAGTGCTGCAGCCAACATTCCCATTCAGTATATCACATTTAGACCTCACTAAAACAAAATAAACATTAACATACATATACGCTGATGATATTTTATACTAAATGTTTCAACTTCCAAGTCATTACACGCATTAGCAGACGTAGGGAAAGTTTGCGCGAAAGTGTTGGCAATAAAACTGGCGAAATATTTCTGCGGTTGTTTTTGCAACGGTCGTCCTCACTTCCCCATGTCGGGTCTGTCGCCAAACATTGCAACCGTATTCACGCAACTATGTTACATTAGTTAGTTTGTTTTTAATCTACAAACTCAATATACCTCTTTTTAAATACCAACAGAAATGTTCATGTTTAATAGCTGGAAAATATTTTTTAGGTAAGCTAGTATTAGGTTATATTTATTTTATTTTTGGATTATTATGAGGTAATTCTATAAGCTGTTATATAAATTAGCCGAAACTTCAACAAATTGCAACCTCTTATGCGCCGGTCTTGAAGAGCGTAGAGATTCTCTTGAAGACTGCAGTACTTACGTTGAGCGAGCTAGGGTGTCGTCAAGTGCTGTCGGCAGTCGACCGCTAACCCCGCGCGCGGCGAGGGAATGCTGGGAGTAGCCAAGAGAATAACAGTCTGCCGCTCGGCATTAACGATATTAATTAATTATTAATTCATTAAAAAAATTAATTACACCCTATAACCAAGGGCAATATTTTAACACAATTTTCATGTTCAACGAGAAGATGGTTTTCTTAATTCATGACAAAGACGCAATTATTTAAACTGCTTACTTTTCTTGTTTTTCAGAGGTGGAAATCACGTACGTGTTAATTCTGAACTGATTTACAAAGGAGGATGGTAAATAAAACTAAACAAAGGTGTCAGATTTCGATGTATTCTATAGTTATTCGGTTCGGTTAGGTTAACTTGATCGGTATGAATACGGTGTTTAATTATTAGAACAGATTTTAATAGTAGTATACAAATACAATGAATCAATATTTAAGAATGTTGTGAAAGGTTATAGGATGTTTTGATCGCCTGGTAAACTGAGACGTAGGCCTACCCTTGGATTGTCGGTGTACAACCGCATACCTTTCATGACTAGCGTATCCATGTGGCAACAGTGGAATTGGAATTTTGTCCCTGTTTTCAAATACATCTGATAAAACTGATTTGGACAATTTGGTTCAAATTTTTTCCTTTTTGGGTATTTTCCCCCCGTTTCTTTACCATAACTAGTACGACTTTTGGAAGTAACTCAAAATGGAGATGTATAAAAAGTAGACAAAAGAAGGATATTTTCAAATGTCCCGGAAATTTGATAAAAATAATAAAACCCTCGGGGTTGAACTTAAAAATTGCAAAAAAATCATATTGTATGGCACAGAAAGTAAAATCTTTAACTTGTTTTTTAAAACAATAAATTTTCCTTACAAAATTCGAAAATATACTGAAAACCCAAAACCTCCCATAATTTAAAAAAAATTAAGATATTTTAAATTTTAAAAGGTTTTTCTATAGCAAAATAACCTTTCTAGATTATGAACTTGAACATTTAATGTAACCTACGAAATTAATTCGCGATTGAAAGGGTTAACACGGTGTCGGTCGGTGTCAATCTACGATTTTATTACAGAAAATAGCGTAATGCAGTCTTGACGAAACACATGGCCGCTATCCACAGACTTACTTTTCAGAAATAGCGCTAAACAAATGTGATATTTTTAAATGTTTCACCTCAATACCTACTCCTTCGTGGCGTACCCTTCGCAACCGAGTAGAACAAACTATTTCCGACACAACACAAGAATTAAAACGTAATGTTCAGTGACCCGGTAAATACATCACATACATTGGAATATATAGTGTTGAAATAAAGTGAAATTTGGTATCCACCAGAGAATTGTCGTTCACTGTGAATCAATACCAGTAATTGATGTATTGTGTTAACGTAGGAAGGGGCAAACTCGCAACATCTGCGCAATGTATATTTAAACAGCGGGAGAAGAGCTGATAAACCGCTTCAATACGATGCTACTGGGTCACACGTGACTCGGGTCATAGGTCGTAGTTTACACCTCTAAACAAATAAAACGGGAGACGAATGAAATGACCAATGTTATTGAATAGTAAAAATGTTATTTGGAACCAAACTCGTAAAATGTTTAGTATATTATGCAGACATATTTTATCATCACCCCAGACAAATGCTGCAGAATATGACGTTCTAAAATATGTATTACTGAAGAAGATCCAAAAAACCAACTGCTCTTAATGTTAAACATAAAATGCGACCTCAAAAGCCAACTAGCTTGCATACTTTTGTATTCAGATATTACTTGCCATACTAATCTTCACCATCTGTCAATATAGGGTTTGTTTACAGATATCATTAAATTTTGAACGTTACTAAACTGTGATTGTTATTTTATTAAAAATAACTGCAATTATGAACACCAAAAAGTTACCCCTCTACATGGCTAGACGTACGATCCATGCACACATCGTGTAACTGAGCCCTCATTATCACGAATGTGCGCGGTTTGCGAATGAATGCCATTAAGCAATGTAAAGCACAATTTGTACATATCCACAGCTTTATTCAGTTCACATAATGTAAGTTACTTCTATCTAGTGGAAGTTATTTTACTCGTTGACTGTAACTGGTATCTATCACTGTGAACACATTTGGCAAACAAGTTTGTTCATAAACAGTGTTTTAATATCCATTACATACATTTTAATACAATAAAATGTTTATAATATGAACCACAATGAATAAAAATATCTTATCTTACAAATAATTGTTTTGCTCCATAGATAATAGAACTAACATTTTTTATTAAATCTGGATCAGTTCTATACACTCACAGGTTTTCTACTAATATAGCTAATATCCCCCCATCAGAATTCATGTGGGTATCCGCTATTTCGTGGCGAGGCATGTATTTCTAACTGGTATAATGGTTAGATCGCGGTAAACGGTGGGTTTATACTTTCCCCTAGACACAGTACTACTGCAGAGTCGTCCGCAAGCATGTAAGGTACCCGCCTTGCCACAACAAAGAGGACTCAAAACTTACATAGATAGCGCTGCTAAGCAACCTCCTTTCAGCGTCATTGATGAATAATAACAATAAAACAACAATGAAAAATGACAGCTAAACCACTCCTAATAGAAGTTTATTTTCTTGCCACCAGAATGCATCTAGTCTATTTTGAGTAGCTGCCTTCAACACGGTTTCACACAAACCACGGACGTCGTTCAGACAATACCTCGTCGGATAACAATGACCATAGTAGCGATTGTTGTGAAAGAGTTGTCGGGATCTGAAGCGTCGCTCGCTACGTAATGGATCCAGTCCATGTAGTACAACACTTTGATGAACCGTTGAGGGTCGGAGCACTCGGAGCCTTTCTCTGCCAGGCCCACCACAGTCCCGTTGCACACAAGCGGCCCCCCGATACCCGTCTGTAACCACAAGCAGCTGCGTGGGTCTCTGTCAGGCCCACCACAGTCCCGTTGCACACCAGCGGGCCCCCGATACCCGTCTGTAACCACAAGCAGCTGCGTGGGTCTCTGCCGGGCCCACCACAGTCCCGTTGCACACCAGCGGGCCCCCGATACCCGTCTGTAACCACAAGCAGCTGCGTGGGTCTCTGCCAGGCCCACCACAGTCCCGTTGCACACCAGCGGGCCCCCGATACCCGTCTGTAACCACAAGCAGCTGCGTGGGTCTCTGCCGGGCCCACCACAGTCCCGTTGCACACCAGCGGGCCCCCGATACCCGTCTGTAACCACAAGCAGCTGCGTGGGTCTCTGCCGGGCCCACCACAGTCCCGTTGCACACCAGCGGGCCCCCGATACCCGTCTGTAACCACAAGCAGCTGCGTGGGTCTCTGCCGGGCCCACCACAGTCCCGTTGCACACCAGCGGGCCCCCGATACCCGTCTGTAACCACAAGCAGCTGCGTGGGTCTCTGCCGGGCCCACCACAGTCCCGTTGCACACAAGCGGGCCCACGATACCCGTCTGTAACCACAAGCAGCTGCGTGGGTCTCTGCCGGGCCCACCACAGTCCCGTTGCACACCAGCGGGCCCCCGATACCCGTCTGTAACCACAAGCAGCTGCGTGGGTCTCTGCCAGGCCTACCACAGTCCCGTTGCACACCAGCGGGCCCCCGATACCCGTCTGTAACCACAAGCAGCTGCGTGGGTCTCTGCCAGGCCCACCACAGTCCCGTTGCACACAAGCGGGCCCCCGATACCCGTCTGTAACCACAAGCAGCTGCGTGGGTCTCTGCCAGGCCCACCACAGTCCCGTTGCACACCAGCGGGCCCCCGATACCCGTCTGTAACCACAAGCAGCTGCGTGGGTCTCTGCCGGGCCCACCACAGTCCCGTTGCACAGCAGAGGCCCCCCGATACCCGTCTGTAACCACAAGCAGCTGCGTGGGTCTCTTTCGGGCCCACCACAGTCCCGTTGCACACTAGCGGGCCCTCGATACACGTCTGTTACCACAAGCAGCTGCGAGGGTCTCTTTCGGGCCCACCACAGTCCCGTTGCACACCAGCGGGCCCCCGATACCCGTCTGTAACCACAAGCAGCTGCGTGGGTCTCTGCCGGGCCCACCACAGTCCCGTTGCACACCAGCGGGCCCCCGATACCCGTCTGTAACCACAAGCAGCTGCGTGGGTCTCTGCCGGGCCCACCACAGTCCCGTTGCACACCAGCGGGCCCCCGATACCCGTCTGTAACCACAAGGAGCTGCGTGGGTCTCTGTCGGGCCCACCACAGTCCCGTTGCACACCAGCGGGCCCCCGATACCTGTCTGTAACCACAAGCAGCTGCGTGGGTCTCTGCCGGGCCCACCACAGTCCCGTTGCACACCAGCGGGCCCCCGATACCCGTCTGTTACCACAAGCAGCTGCGTGGGTCTCTGTCGGGCCCACCACAGTCCCGTTGCACACTAGCGGGCCCTCGATACCCGTCTGTTACCACAAGCAGCTGCGTGGGTCTCTGCCGGGCCCACCACAGTCCCGTTGCACACCAGCGGGCCCCCAATACCCGTCTGTAACCACAAGCAGCTGCGTGGGTCTCTGCCGGGCCCACCACAGTCCCGTTGCACACCAGCGGGCCCCCGATACCCGTCTGTAACCACAAGCAGCTGCGTGGGTCTCTGCCGGGCCCACCACAGTCCCGTTGCACACCAGCGGGCCCCCGATACCTGTCTGTAACCACAAGCAGCTGCGTGGGTCTCTGCCGGGCCCACCACTGTCCCGTTGCACACCAGCGGGCCCCCGATACCCGTCTGTAACCACAAGCAGCTGCGTGGGTCTCTGCCGGGCCCACCACAGTCCCGTTGCACACCAGCGGGCCCCCGATACCCGTCTGTAACCACAAGCAGCTGCGTGGGTCTCTGCCGGGCCCACCACAGTCCCGTTGCACACCAGCGGGCCCCCGATACCCGTCTGTAACCACAAGCAGCTGCGTGGGTCTCTGCCGGGCCCACCACAGTCCCGTTGCACACCAGCGGGCCCCCGATACCCGTCTGTAACCACAAGCAGCTGCGTGGGTCTCTGTCGGGCCCACCACAGTACCGTTGCACACCAGCGGGCCCCCGATACCTGTCTGTAACCACAAGCAGCTGCGTGGGTCTCTGTCGGGCCCACCACAGTCCGTTGCACACCAGCGGGCCCCCGATACCCGTCTGTAACCACAAGCAGCTGCGTGGGTCTCTGCCGGGCCCACCACAGTCCCGTTGCACACCAGCGGGCCCCCGATACCTGTCTGTAACCACAAGCAGCTGCGTGGGTCTCTGCCGGGCCCACCACAGTCCCGTTGCATACCAGCGGGCCCCCGATACCCGTCTGTAACCACAAGCAGCTGCGTGGGTCTCTGCCGGGCCCACCACAGTCCCGTTGCACACCAGCGGGCCCCCGATACCCGTCTGTAACCACAAGCAGCTGCGTGGGTCTCTGCCGGGCCCACCACAGTCCCGTTGCATACCAGCGGGCCCCCGATACCCGTCTGTAACCACAAGCAGCTGCGTGGGTCTCTGTCGGGCCCACCACAGTCCCGTTGCACACTAGCGGGCCCCCGATACCCGTCTGTAACCACAAGCAGCTGCGTGGGTCTCTGTCAGGCCCACCACAGTCCCATTGCACACCAGCGGGCCCCCGATACCCGTCTGTAACCACAAGCAGCTGCGTGGGTCTCTGCCGGGCCCACCACAGTCCCGTTGCACACCAGCGGGCCCCCGATACCCGTCTGTAACCACAAGCAGCTGCGTGGGTCTCTGCCGGGCCCACCACAGTCCCGTTGCACACCAGCGGGCCCCCGATACCCGTCTGTAACCACAAGCAGCTGCGTGGGTCTCTGCCGGGCCCACCACAGTCCCGTTGCACACCAGCGGGCCCCCGATACCCGTCTGTAACCACAAGCAGCTGCGTGGGTCTCTGCCAGGCCCACCACAGTCCCGTTGCACACCAGCGGGCCCCCGGTTCCCGTCTGTAACCACAAGCAGCTGCGTGGGTCTCTGCCGGGCCCACCACAGTCCCGTTGCACACCAGCGGGCCCCCGGTTCCCGTCTGTAACCACAAGCAGCTGCGTGGGTCTCTGCCGGGCCCACCACAGTCCCGTTGCACACCAGCGGGCCCCCGGTTCCCGTCTGTAACCACAAGCAGCTGCGTGGGTCTCTGCCGGGCCCACCACAGTCCCGTTGCACACCAGCGGGCCCCCGATACACGTCTGTAACCACAAGCAGCTGCGTGGGTCTCTGCCGGGCCCACCACAGTCCCGTTGCACACCAGCGGGCCCCCGGTTCCCGTCTGTAACCACAAGCAGCTGCGTGGGTCTCTGCCGGGCCCACCACAGTTTCGTTGCACACCATCAGGCCCCCGATACCCGTCTGTAACCACAAGCAGCTGCGTGGGTCTCTGCCGGGCCCACCACAGTCCCGTTGCACAGCAGCGGGTCCCCGATACCCGTCTGTAACCACAAGCAGCTGCGTGGGTCTCTGCCGGGCCCACCACAGTCCCGTTGCACACCAGCGGGCCCCCGATACCCGTCTGTAACCACAAGCAGCTGCGTGGGTCTCTGTCGGGCCCACCACAGTCCCGTTGCACACCAGCGGGCCCCCGATACCTGTCCGTAACCACAAGCAGCTGCGTGGGTCTCTGCCGGGCCCACCACAGTCCCGTTGCACACCAGCGGGCCCCCGATACCCGTCTGTAACCACAAGCAGCTGCGTGGGTCTCTGCGGGGCCCATCACAGTCCCGTTGCACACCAGCGGGCCCCCGATACCCGTCTGTAACCACAAGCAGCTGCGTGGGTCTCTGCCAGGCCCACCACAGTCCCGTTGCACACCAGCGGGCCCCCGATACCCGTCTGTAACCACAAGCAGCTGCGTGGGTCTCTGTCGGGCCCACCACAGTCCCGTTGCACACCAGCGGGCCCCCGATACCCGTCTGTAACCACAAGCAGCTGCGTGGGTCTCTGCCAGGCCCACCACAGTCCCGTTGCACACCAGCGGGCCCCCGATACCCGTCTGTAACCACAAGCAGCTGCGTGGGTCTCTGCCAGGCCCACCACAGTCCCGTTGCACACCAGCGGGCCCCCGATACCCGTCTGTAACCACAAGCAGCTGCGTGGGTCTCTGGCAGGCCCACCACAGTCCCGTTGCACACCAGCGGGCCCCCGATACCTGTCTGTAACCACAAGCAGCTGCGTGGGTCTCTGCCGGGCCCACCACAGTCCCGTTGCACACCAGCAGGCCCCCGATACCCGTCTGTAACCACAAGCAGCTGCGTGGGTCTCTGCCAGGCCCACCACAGTCCCGTTGCACACCAGCGGGCCCCCGATACCCGTCTGTAACCACAAGCAGCTGCGTGGGTCTCTGCCAGGCCCACCACAGTCCCGTTGCATACCAGCGGGCCCCCGATACCCGTCTGTAACCACAAGCAGCTGCGTGGGTCTCTGCCAGGCCCACCACAGTCCCGTTGCACACCAGCGGGCCCCCGATACCCGTCTGTAACCACAAGCAGCTGCGTGGGTCTCTGCCGGGCCCACCACAGTCCCGTTGCACACCAGCGGGCCCCCGATACCAGTCTGTAACCACAAGCAGCTGCGTGGGTCTCTGCCGGGCCCACCACAGTCCCGTTGCACACCAGCGGGCCCCCGATACCCGTCTGTAACCACAAGCAGCTGCGTGGGTCTCTGCCGGGCCCACCACAGTCCCGTTGCACACCAGCGGGCCCCCGATACCCGTCTGTAACCACAAGCAGCTGCGTGGGTCTCTGCCGGGCCCACCACAGTCCCGTTGCACACCAGCGGGCCCCCGATACCCGTCTGTAACCACAAGCAGCTGCGTGGGTTCTGCCGGGCCCACCACAGTCCCGTTGCACACCAGCGGGCCCCCGATACCCGTCTGTAACCACAAGCAGCTGCGTGGGTCTCTGCCGGGCCCACCACAGTCCCGTTGCACACCAGTGGGCCCCCGATACCCGTCTGTAACCACAAGCAGCTGCGTGGGTCTCTGCCGGGCCCACCACAGTCCCGTTGCACACCAGCGGGCCCCCGATACCTGTCTGTAACCACAAGCAGCTGCGTGGGTCTCTGCCAGGCCCACCACAGTCCCGTTGCACACCAGTGGGCCCCCGATACCCGTCTGTAACCACAAGCAGCTGCGTGGGTCTCTGCCGGGCCCACCACAGTCCCGTTGCACCCCAGCGGGCCCCCGATACCCGTCTGTAACCACAAGCAGCTGCGTGGGTCTCTGCCGGGCCCACCACAGTCCCGTTGCACACCAGCGGGCCCCCGATACCCGTCTGTAACCACAAGCAGCTGCGTGGGTCTCTGCCGGGCCCACCACAGTCCCGTTGCACACCAGCGGGCCCCCGATACCCCTCTGTAACCACAAGCAGCTGCGTGGGTCTCTGCCAGGCCCACCACAGTCCCGTTGCACACCAGCGGGCCCCCGATACCCGTCTGTAACCACAAGCAGCTGCGTGGGTCTCTGTCGGGCCCACCACAGTCCCGTTGCACACTATAGCGCGCCCCCGATACCCGTCTGTAACCACAAGCAGCTGCGTGGGTCTCTGCCGGGCCCACCACAGTCCCGTTGCACACAAGCGGGCCCCCGATACCCGTCTGTAACCACAAGCAGCTGCGTGGGTCTCTGCCGGGCCCACCACAGTCCCGTTGCACACAAGCGGGCCCCCGATACCCGTCTGTAACCACAAGCAGCTGCGTGGGTCTCTGCCGGGCCCACCACAGTCCCGTTGCACACAAGCGGGCCCCCGATACCCGTCTGTAACCACAAGCAGCTGCGTGGGTCTCTGCCGGGCCCACCACAGTCCCGTTGCACACCAGCGGACCCCCGATACCCGTCTGTTACCACAAGCAGCTGCGTGGGTCTCTGTCGGGCCCACCACAGTCCCGTTGCACACCAGCGGGCCCCCGATACCCGTCTGTAACCACAAGCAGCTGCGTGGGTCTCTGTCGGGCCCACCACAGTGCCGTTGCACACCAGCGGGCCCCCGGTACCTGTCTGTAACCACAAGCAGCTGCGTGGGTCTCTGCCGGGCCCACCACAGTCCCGTTGCATACCAGCGGGCCCCCGATACCCGTCTGTAACCACAAGCAGCTGCGTGGGTCACTGCAGGGCCCACCACAGTCCCGTTGCACACCAGCGGGCCCCCGATACCCATCTGTAACCACAAGCAGCTGCGTGGGTCTCTGCCGGGCCCACCATAGTCCCGTGGCACACTAGCGGGCCCCCGATACCCGTCTGTAACCACAAGCAGCTGCGTGGGTCTCTGCCAGGCCCACCACAGTCCCGTTGCACACCAGCGGGCCCCCGATACCCGTCTGTAACCACAAGCAGCTGCGTGGGTCTCTGCCGGGCCCACCACAGTCCCGTTGCACACCAGCGGGCCCCCGATACCCGTCTGTAACCACAAGCAGCTGCGTGGGTGTCTGTCAGGCCCACCACAGTCCCGTTGCACACCAGCGGGCCCCCGATACCCGTCTGTAACCACAAGCAACTGCGTGGGTCTCTGTCAGGCCCACCACAGTCCCGTTGCACACCAGCGGGCCCCCGATACCCGTCTGTAACCACAAGCAGCTGCGTGGGTCTCTGCCGGGCCCACCACAGTCCCGTTGCATACCAGCGGGCCCCCGATACCCGTCTGTAACCACAAGCAGCTGCGTGGGTCTCTGCCGGGCCCACCACAGTCCCGTTGCACACCAGCGGGCCCCCGATACCCGTCTGTAACCACAAGCAGCTGCGTGGGTCTCTGCCGGGCCCACCACAGTCCCGTTGCATACCAGCGGGCCCCCGATACCCGTCTGTAACCACAAGCAGCTGCGTGGGTCTCTGCCGGGCCCACCACAGTCCCGTTGCACACCAGCGGGCCCCCGATACCCGTCTGTAACCACAAGCAGCTGCGTGGGTCTCTGCCGGGCCCACCACAGTCCCGTTGCACAGCAGCGGGCCCCCGATACCCGTCTGTAACCACAAGCAGCTGCGTGGGTCTCTGCCGGGCCCACCACTGTCCCGTTGCACACCAGCGGGCCCCCGATACCCGTCTGTAACCACAAGCAGCTGCGTGGGTCTCTGCCGGGCCCACCACAGTCCCGTTGCACACCAGCGGGCCCCCGATACCCGTCTGTAACCACAAGCAGCTGCGTGGGTCTCTGCCAGGCCCACCACAGTCCCGTTGCACACCAGCGGGCCCCCGATACCCGTCTGTAACCACAAGCAGCTGCGTGGGTCTCTGCCGGGCCCACCACAGTCCCGTTTCACACCAGCGGGCCCCCGATACCCGTCTGTAACCACAAGCAGCTGCGTGGGTCTCTTTCAGGCCCACCACAGTCCCGTTGCACACCAGCGGGCTTCCACACCCGTCTGTAACCACAAGCAGCTGCGTGGGTCTCTGCCGGGCCCACCACAGTCCCGTTGCATACCAGCGGGCCCCCGATACCCGTCTGTAACCACAAGCAGCTGCGTCCCAACAAACATGATACTGCGGGACCCGTGCGGGAAAGTCAAGGGATGTGCGGGTTAACTGCTGGAAACGGGAAAATCTGGGATGTGCCGGTCAGGGCCTGCGAGGGAAGGCTTAGGGACGTCCCGCATCTGGGAAACTCACGGGATATCCCTCACGGGAAGCGCGAGGGAATGTTAAGGGATGTCCCTGTCTGGGAAAGTCACGGGACGTCCCGTACGGGAAGCGCTTGGGAATGATAAGGGACGTCCCGTGTATAGGAAAGTCACGGGACGCCCTACACTGGAAGCGCGAGGGAAGGGTAAGGGACGTCCCGTGTACGGGAAAAACATGGGATAACCCACATAGGATCCCGCGAAGAAAGGGCAAGATTTGGAAAAGATGTTTTTGTTACGTACGTCCGGGTAAACCATATAATTCTTTGTTCTTTATTATTTTTATCTTTTGATTGACGATAGATACCAATGATTTATTCGAGTATTTATTCGCTCTATACAACATTCAAAATTCCATTCACAAGTTATTTCCTTCATAACCATGAATAAGTAAATAAATGTATTAATAAAACTCATTTTATATTTCTAATAAATCCAAGTATAGTTACAGAAATGGGTGTTGTTGGTAGTCATGTTGGTAGTAGGTAGGACTACTGGTTAGTAGTTGATAGTATACTTTCTAGAAATGTATTGTTTATTATTTTTTCCTGATTTGGCTTTCGATGGTTTTGATATGGTACGTTACATCAAATAATATTGTTAAAACGTTTTATGAATGGTATTACGATACGTCACAGTGATAATCAAAAACTTACTGACGATCGAATTGAGAAGATGAAGTAAATGAAGTTCTTAGATAAGGTAAGTATGAAACTATGAATACTATTATGATAATGCTGTTTATGTGAAAATTGTGTTTCGTAATGACAACGGCATAGGGGGAGGGATTTATACCTGTTTTGAGTGTTTTCCAGAAATATTTAAAATGACAGATGTTACATAGAATCAATGGATTTTAAATAGGCTAGCTGGTAATCACTCGTCTGCAACTATCTATTGTATTTGCATTGGTTCTTCATTTACAGATAAGACAACGAACAAATTAATTGAATTCAATGAACGATTTGAAGATTACAAAGTTTCCATGTATTATTGTAAAAATGTGTCGCTGAAGATTAATTTCAAATCTAGCAACATCATGCACCTGACATCATAGCCAACTGTTATACCTCATATCTATACAATATGAGTATGATATACATTATAGAAGTGGTAATAAATAAGGTAAAAAAGTAACTTCTCAATATACGTCTACTGTAAGGAAGTATTGTTTACGTCCTATTCAATTCAAGAAAGTGAGACTAGTTTCAGTATGCACAACCTACATTGCATCGTACGCACATTCATATTGTTAATTTAAAAAGCTCAGTTTAAAAAGTAACTTTGGTGCTTATAAACTGTAAGAAAACTGTAATGACAAAGGATACCGCACTATGAAGAAGGCTCTCTTTGTATTGTTATTATGTGTTGTGATATTGCTTATGTAGCTGATGATAACCGTACTTAATTCGACCACCACCGATAAGAAATTACAACGTGTTCATTCATTATCTATGCTACAAGTCCTACTAAGCTTTGTAATACGATGCCGCTCGCTATAGTGGTGATAAGATTCGGGCGGAGTGGGGTGGGAATCCCACCGTGGTAAGCAAAACAGTCCAAAACACTGACTGGACTACACAACAAGTTTACACTTCATGGGTGTTAGACGTTACTTATACGTGTGCTATCATGTTCTTTCGTGAAAAAATAAAATAAGTTAGGGCTTTATTAGTATCATAATCTTATTGCGATTTTTTTTTTAATCCACTGAATATTGATCCGTGTCGTGGAGTGTGTTTGTGTGTGAGTGTGTGTGGTCGGAAGAAAGGAAAGAAGAACAAAACTGACTGGCAACGGTATATTGACGACTCGTGTTTTTAAAACGAAAAATAGGATTCAACTTCGTTATGGACAAGTTCATTATTATAAAAATCACGTGAAGACGCAATTGTTCCTGAAAATCAAGAATACTAAGGTAGGTTTCTTCTAAGTTCGAATTCATATTTTCAAGATGCTATCAAATATTATCTTCAAAATCCTGTTGTGTTTTTGGGTTGCTTTGCTAACACGGTTTCGTTCACTTTAACATCAGGCTGAAGACCGAAGTTGAGCTATTCGATCGGAAATTACTAATTTGGTTGGACGAATGTAGGGCCTACATCGAATTTTATTTACGACTAATAATAATTGTATTACATTTTGCTTCAATATTTTCCTTTTTTAATATAACCTTAGTTATAGGTAAATAAAAATACATACATACAAGGAAGCATACAATCTAAAATTTATATGCATTGATTGATTAATACGATGATCTAGACTAGACAGGGATCTAACATAATTTAGTAGTATAAAAAATATTTACGGCTGTGGCTTCGTCTCACATACTTTGCTTATCAAAATATATCTTTTCTGGCAGGATTTTAACCAGCCAGAGTCGACCACTATTCGCTTAAGTTCAATCTTTTGCAAACGCGCCGTTTAAATAAGGATTTGCTTTGATTAGGAAATGGGTTCGATGTTCCATTTTGGTGTGTACTAACAGGTAATATGTGCTCGTATAAATTAAATTAAAAATTATACTACATGACGGAAATCATCAAAACGTAGGACCAATATCTTGTGACTAGTCACAAATATAGAATGCCTGCGTAGTTGTTATATATAAGTTGAACAAAACACAAGGAAAAGCAATTATAAACACGTAGGAACAATATCATTTGAGAGCGTGGCTCGTCTGGCTGTGATTGACTATAGGTACAAAAAGTAAAATGCATAAATAATGCAATGTAAGTATAGAAAAAAAAAACATAAGAAATGTTGATAAAAGGATAGGAGGCTAGTCTGTGAGCATGTGACGAGTGGTGCGGGGGCCGGGGGTGGCGTGCTCATATTGCCCCCGGTCGTAACAGTCAGTCAGTCGTTCTTTCATTTATGTATACACAACAAATAACAATTTCATCGGATCGCGTTAAAATAACAGTTTCGTGACGGGACGGATAAACTAGAAAATATTTGTTATTTAGTTATTTTATTTTTTATTTACATAATTTATATGAAATGGCGCATCTGGCACGCATCGTCTAGTCAGTTAAAATTTTAAATTCCTCAAATCCAAGGGGGGCAAATGCCCTTTGGCCCCCCCTTGCGGCGCCCATGTTAATACCTACGATAAGCTTTGCAATGAACCTCTAGTGTTCTGATTTTTGTTTTTGTTTTTTTACGAATAAATAAAATGTGTAGACAAAGTTTAAGCACATATAACAAAACAAAAATAAGACAATATATTCACAGAGTCAGTTCAAAACGAGATATTCTTTTATAAAACAAACTGACAATTTTTTTCATTCTACTGCTCTAAAACACACAGATTATCACAAAAATGACGTTGAAAAATGCATTTTCCGTGGGCCAAACACCCCCGACCCCCCCCCCCCCCCCTCCCCCTTTCAGTTCGGGCCGTCTACCACACACTACAATTTAGGTCTTCACCCATATTGGGGGGGGGGGGGGGGGGGGGGGAAGAGCGTTGTGAATGGGTGGTGTGGGTCGATAATAAAAATAGCAATGAATTATTATATTTTTGTAACAAATTGTCCAAAAGTGTTAATCATATTTCTCACGCTTGCACGCCCTGCTTAGTGCATACTAGCGCTTTTCAGCTTGTCTCTTCAGAATTACATAATTTTATTTTGTAAAATAAACAGCAGCACCTAACATAAAAAGCACCTTATAGCCATATGTCCACTTCCCTCAGATGAAACCTTTTTGTGGTGGTTATTTACACTTTGCCCTCCATTGTGGTTATAAATTGCCATTTGACGGTAAAATAAATAATGGTTCTCTAATCTAGCTAGACCGTTTTTTGATACTCTATTATTTTTATTGTATTGACGTGAATCCCTTAGTTTTAGCAAATAGGTCTACAAAACCACCAAATTATTCATTGCCTTGGACTGTGACTTGATATAGTTTTGTAATTTATCTTTAACTTTATTTTAGTTGCTGTGAGAGCCAACTCCAAAACTGCCCAAGTCAATGACATTGAAAAAATCTTAATATTGTGGCTGGCAAATGCCAGGGATCGTCATGGCGGAAGAACGGTACGCGCAAAGAAGCGGGTCGTTGATGGCAACAAAGGCTGAACCCCCACTCGCAGCCCTCAAATATGTATAGGCCTATCTACATTATTTTATGAACATTTTATGAAAAAGTGTCTGCTGCAAAAACATGATCTCATGTCGTGGTGATCTATGGTAGTGTATCAAGGCATTGAACTGTTATTATTTCAGTTTGTGAGGACCTAAAAAAAATATAATAAATAGACCAGTTTGGTGTGTCAAACTTTATACTGGTTTGATAAAATCTTGTTTTCCTTGTTAAGGCAAAGTAGGAAAATAAGAACATGTCACACTTACTACATAACATAATTTTCAGATTCTCCAAAGTAACAGTAATCAATAATTCAGTAACAGTATCAGAGGCATTACATAACAATTGTACATTATTACGTATTTTAGTAATAAAATTCACTTGCACTTTATATACACATTATTGCTTTTGTTTCTTTATTTTTAAACCCAATTTCCTTGTCTAATAAGAACACTAGGAACTTAATCCAATTTTTTCTGTATTAGGCTAGAGACTATAATTGCATTTTTTTAAAAAGAGAAACTACTGGATTTAAAAAAAATAGAATTTTGTTGCCAATTGGCTTTATCTATAAATAGATTAAGTTTCACTCCAATGTTCATATTATGTTCATTCCTATCACACCTCGACCACAGATAAATATAATTACTCGACTAATAATAACCATAAAACGCTTATTTGAGAAAAGGGTAAATAAGAAACTAGACTGAAAACTAAAAACTGTGTTACTTTTCAGTTTGTTTCAATGTCATGCACTGATGAGGGGGGGTGCCCCGGGTAAATAGCGGGCAGCCCATGCGGGAAAGCTGCGGGATATTAGCGGGAAGATAGCGGGCAATCCGAGCGGGAAGGTTGCGGAATACTAGTGGGAAAGCTGCGGGATACTAGCGGGCAGCCTGTGTGGGAAGGTTGCGGGATACAAGTGGGAAGATTGCGGGAAGATTGCGGGAAGATGGCGTGAAACCCGTACGGGACCCGACATCGGCCAGTAGGACACTTCTAGGCGGGTCCCGTACGGGTTTCCCTTACAGGACCCGCATATGCAATGTGCGGGAAAAGACATCGGGAAAAGTGCGGGAAGGCACCAAAATGTTTGTTGGGGTGGGTCTCTGCCGGGCCCACCACAGTCCCGTTGCACACCAGCGGGCCCCCGATACCTGTCTGTAACCACAAGCAGCTGTGTGGGTCTCTGTCAGGCCCACCACAGTCCCGTTGCACACCAGCGGGCCCCCGATACCTGTCTGTAACCACAAGCAGCTGCGTGGGTCTCTGCCGGGCCCACCACAGTCCCGTTGCACACCAGCGGGCCCCCGATACCCGTCTGTAACCACAAGCAGCTGCGTAGGTCTCTGCCGGGCCCACCACAGTCCCGTTGCACACCAGCGGGCCCCCGATACCCGTCTGTAACCACAAGCAGCTGCGTAGGTCTCTGCCGGGCCCACCACAGTCCCGTTGCACACCAGCGGGCCCCCGATACCCGTCTGTAACCACAAGCAGCTGCGTGGGTCTCTGCCGGGCCCACCACAGTCCCGTTGCACACCAGCGGGCCCCCGATACCCGTCTGTAACCACAAGCAGCTGCGTGGGTCTCTGCCGGGCCCACCACAGTACCGTTGCACACCAGCGGGCCCCCGATACCTGTCTGTAACCACAAGCAGCTGCGTGGGTCTCTGTCGGGCCCACCACAGTCCCGTTGCACACCAGCGGGCCCCCGATACCCGTCTGTAACCACAAGCAGCTGCGTGGGTCTCTGCCGGGCCCACCACAGTCCGTTGCACACCAGCGGGCCCCCGATACCCGTCTGTAACCACAAGCAGCTGCGTGGGTCTCTGCCGGGCCCACCACAGTCCCGTTGCACACCAGCGGGCCCCCGATACCCGTCTGTAACCACAAGCAGCTGCGTGGGTCTCTGCCGGGCCCACCACAGTCCCGTTGCACACCAGCGGGCCCCCGATACCCGTCTGTAACCACAAGCAGCTGCGTGGGTCTCTGCCGGGCCCACCACAGTCCCGTTGCACACCAGCGGGCCCCCGATACCCGTCTGTAACCACAAGCAGCTGCGTGGGTCTCTGCCGGGCCCACCACAGTCCCGTTGCACACCAGCGGGCCCCCGATACCTGTCTGTAACCACAAGCAGCTGCGTGGGTCTCTGCCAGGCCCACCACAGTCCCGTTGCACACCAGCGGGCCCCCGATACCCGTCTGTAACCACAAGCAGCTGCGTGGGTCTCTGCCGGGCCCACCACAGTCCCGTTGCACACCAGCGGGCCCCCGATACCCGTCTGTAACCACAAGCAGCTGCGTGGGTCTCTGCCAGGCCCACCACAGTCCCGTTGCACACCAGCGGGCCCCCGATACCCGTCTGTAACCACAAGCAGCTGCGTGGGTCTCTGCCGGGCCCACCACAGTCCCGTTGCACACCAGCGGGCCCCCGATACCTGTCTGTAACCACAAGCAGCTGCGTGGGTCTCTGCCGGGCCCACCACAGTCCCGTTGCACACCAGCGGGCCCCCGATACCCGTCTGTAACCACAAGCAGCTGCGTGGGTCTCTGTCGGGCCCACCACAGTCCCGTTGCACACCAGCGGGCCCCCGATACCCGTCTGTAACCACAAGCAGCTGCGTGGGTCTCTGCCGGGCCCACCACAGTCCCGTTGCACACCAGCGGGCCCCCGATACCCGTCTGTAACCACAAGCAGCTGCGTGGGTCTCTGCCGGGCCCACCACAGTCCCGTTGCACACCAGCGGGCCCCCGATACCTTTCTGTAACCACAAGCAGCTGCGTGGGTCTCTGCCAGGCCCACCACAGTCCCGTTGCACACCAGCGGGCCCCCGATACCCGTCTGTAACCACAAGCAGCTGCGTGGGTCTCTGCCGGGCCCACCACAGTCCCGTTGCACACCAGCGGGCCCCCGATACCCGTCTGTAACCACAAGCAGCTGCGTGGGTCTCTGCCAGGCCCACCACAGTCCCGTTGCACACCAGCGGGCCCCCGATACCCGTCTGTAACCACAAGCAGCTGCGTGGGTCTCTGCCGGGCCCACCACAGTCCCGTTGCACACCAGCGGGCCCCCGATACCTGTCTGTAACCACAAGCAGCTGCGTGGGTCTCTGCCGGGCCCACCACAGTCCCGTTGCACACCAGCGGGCCCCCGATACCCGTCTGTAACCACAAGCAGCTGCGTGGGTCTCTGTCGGGCCCACCACAGTCCCGTTGCACACCAGCGGGCCCCCGATACCCGTCTGTAACCACAAGCAGCTGCGTGGGTCTCTGTCGGGCCCACCACAGTCCCGTTGCACACCAGCGGGCCCCCGATACCCGTCTGTAACCACAAGCAGCTGCGTGGGTCTCTGCCGGGCCCACCACAGTCCCGTTGCACACAAGCGGAAGTGGATAGTGGATAGTGCATGGAAGTGGCAGAACATATAATTAAAGTTTGGATTTTGGGGGGCTCCAGGCCCATCCCCACCTGGATACACCAATGTGTACAATAAACATCTTCGGCACATTCAATTTCAAGTGCTATCTTGCAACGCGTAATTGAATGTTAGTAGCAAAAATCCTACATGACGTGCACGCATCCATGTCACTATACTTCCTACATATAACCTTTGACTTGTTATGAAATGATCGACACTTCATGTCGGGTGTTATTGGTATCAACAAACTCTTTCTTCCCTCACAATATCCCGGTAAAAGTGTAGCTACAGTAAAGTGTTTTCTTCGAGCTATCCGGGGCTCCTGTAGAAAGTGTTATCTCCGAGACGGGACAGTATAGGGAACCGCCAGACGCTTACCCTGCAGAATATACCTTTACATCCGTATAGACTCGAAATTGAGAATATAAATCAGAATCAGAAATCCCGGCCGCCCGCCATTGAATGTTACGTCGCGCCGCTGTTATCAGATGCTGATAGCAGGGGGCAAAAAAGGTTTTCTCTAAAAACACACTCGGCAATATAAATTTCATTGTAATCGTCTCAAGTAAGTTTGGGAACTTCTCCGTCTGCTGTTTAGAGCTACTGTTTTAGCTGTGTTTAGAGGGAAGTTCAATCATTGCGATTTATGCGGCCGGTTTTCTTCTTTAGATGAGCTTGGTCAATCTGCCTTAAACTTACATAGATAGCGCTGCTAAGCAACCTCCTTTCAGCGCCATTGATGAATAATAACAATAAAATAACAATGAAAATTGACAGCTAAACCACTCCTAATAGAAGTTTATTTTCTTGCCACCAGAATGCATCTAGTCTATTTTGAGTACTCTATAATAGTTTCTATAGATTGTTGTTCAAACGTTTTGCACTGTTGAATTACAACACTTCATATGATTTATTTTTATGTTTATAACAATGTATTATTTTATTATTTATGCCGCGTGGTTGGCCGTGGTATAACTAATTAGCTTCGAGCATTGTCCTGTGGCGATTTCTCATCATACATTTATGGTTGAAAAAAATATGAGACACAACCAAAATACCATCATCATCAATTATTTACGATTCCTATATTATGTTATTGATGTTGTAAATTATATATATGAAGTAACCAATTTGTAGTTGAAGAAGATTGAATGGCCTCGATTTTTTTTTTACTGAATCGTTTCCACAAAATAAGACGAATTTATGGACATGTTACATGCATGATTTTCTCAATTTAATATTGAATTGTATTTTATTCAATTGTTTTAATAACCAATTCAACGTGTAATTCTGATAACGAAAGGAATTATCTGTTTTAAAGCGTTGCCCCTTGAAATGCTCAACGAATGTGGCTTTAACGTTAAAAACTTTGTATAGAAGGTAAACCAACTTCGCCGATAAAACATCACCCATCACTTCGATATAGTACACGGTCACTCAGTTTTTTTAATGGTGACAACTCAGGGTGTGTCTGTAATCGACTTGTTTGTGCTACTTGGTTGACCTGCTTCGCCAACTAACACATCAATTTATTTTAATTTTTAATTTTTTTTTTATATTTTAATAGTTTGTTACTAATTGTTAGCTTAGTCCCCGAAGTATGCGGAGCAGGCCAAAACAGAGATTTTTGTGAGTTGTGAACTTATTAATTGTCTTTACTGTGAATCCGTGTTATATTGAAGCTTGGAGGTCGTGTATAATCGAAATTTGTCTATATAACTAATTTATTCGTTCAAAAATCGTTATGTATTTGTTAGTTTTATTCAACAAAACTGCAATGATTCAAAACGCAGATTTGGAGTAACAAATGAAAGAACGACATAAAACCGAGGTGAACATAAAAATCTATTGTATAATATTGATAAAGGGAGAAATATTTTAAATAATCAATGAGATGTTAGAATGAAATTGTGAATTAATGCGTTTACATACTATAAAACCACAATAAAACTATATGAAAAGTGTACAAAAAGAAAAACTGGACAATAAAAATAGTAATTAAGAGTAAACGAGTAAATAAATAAATGAAAAATAAAGCAAGTCGTATAAGAATTAAAATAAACTCATTTATTCAACGTGACTCGTCTACTAAAACTAACTGCTTACAACGGGGTTTCAAATGGGAATTAAGAGTACTCTTCAACTTTGTTCAAAATCTCTGTTTAAGTTCATAATTATACGCTTGACATGAATCTAGACAAAGACGCTTAGTACTTGAGATATAATTAGTGAGTGCTTTCCATATAAGAATCCCGCCAGCAGAAACCTCCTCAAATCTTCGGCCAAAGAGGTGTTGAAAATGAATAATGGAGAACAAGTGTTCCACAACAATGAATAATGAGATGGTGACCTGCGAGTTACCTATTTCTGTTTTTAAGAAAGTGAAAATGGTGGTGCTTACATTTCACCATTTTGTTTTACACTTTTTATTATAGTTCAGTCCAATTTATGTAGGAGCGCTACATACAAATAATTTGTCAAATCACCAATCTCCCGAGTCTTCAGAGTGGAAATATTTTATGGGGCTAGTCTTGTGGTTTTTATTGCACTTTTAAATCTTTGCGGTAAAGTTGAGCCATTTCGTCTTTCCAGTACTATTTGCACAGTTCTCGCATGTTTTACTAGGTAGGGAGTCATTTTAATAAAATAAAACGTATACGAACAGACAAGAAAAGATCTGCATAGCAATAAAGGGGTTTACATGAACTAAATATTGGAAGTTTCAACATTGTTTTTACCTTGTTTGTAACGGATAGATGTCTTGCTTCGTATGTGTGATGGGCAAAACCTTTTGACCACACATTTAGTTAGCAGACGATGTTTGATTTTGTCAAGTCCCGAACTTAATCTAAGGGAATGCTCATAGCCACATATTTATATTCTATTAAATTATAGACAATGTTTCTATGTTTAATAAACGATTTTCATTACAAGAAATACGTTGATATATGAATGTACATATATGTATCTATAACCAATATTGTAATTTTCTGTTTAATTTAAGGTAATGCAATGTAATACAGGCTGAAGAGGGTCTAGCAGCCCTGCAGTAGCCTTCCATACCCGATCTGGGTATGGTAAACCAAAATAAATATATTACAAGAAATAAGTGAATTACTTTATCGTGTAGATAAATAAATATTATCTCCTATCCATATTGTATACATCACGACATTGTTCGATATTGGCACTGCAGCAGTTTCTCACTAATCAATCATCAACGCATCAAACACTCCTCGTCTCGATAACCCTCGATGTAAACCCAAGATCGACTCACTGACCTCTGCACAAGTGGTAGACACGCGAAGCAATGACGAAATGTCTGCCTGCAAGAACTCAACAGAAGCATTTTTACAACTCACGGGCAAGATTGTTGTCTACCACTTTATTAGCTTAGTTTCAACATATTCTAGTTTTTATTGTTTCTAATCCCGTCCGAGAGGGTTGTTTCTTCAGGGTCGCGTTGATAGGTTTGACCTTCGACCTTTACAGACTGAGAGAGTTGAGGCCGTTTCCTCTTCTTATCCTACTGCTAACAATGTTTTAATGTAAATTTTAAAAGGTATTGGAATACGCGGACGGAATAAATTATTGCTTCTCTGCGTCGTCGGAATCGAAGTCTCTGTAGCCTTGAATACTCTTGCTTTTAAGGGTTATGCTGTAACGGCTTAAAAGTGATCAATCAGATGAATGTTGTGAAGCTCACATATATATGTATATATCTTCACTGAAAACGTCAGAAACATAAAAAAATGCAATCACATCGGCGGTTTTAAAACTCAACAACCCTTTAGATGGCGCCAAAGTGCGGAGCAGCCGCTCTTCCACTATTAAGTATCGTATTTCTTATTCATTAATTTAGTTTTTTCTGTGTATCACTTAAGGAATTGTGTTAACAGATTTGATCAATCAAAGTATTATCTTTATTCCAGTTCTGTGTTAAGCCCGCTCCACACGTTGCGTGTATTTGACGAAGTTGGAACAAAAAATCGAGCAAAAAATTACTGTTTGTATATTCGACGCAACGTGTGGATGGCTTTTCGTACTGCGTTATTGGTGTTGCGAGGTTTCCCATCGCAAGTCGGTAAATCTGGCACAAGTCAAAGGGGGACGAAGGTTTTTGAAGGCCACCTGCGCGCGCACAAATTTTCTCGTCTTCCCATCCAGACGTATCGTCTCATCCCCAAACATATTCGTCAACAGTTCCATTTTTGAGCAGCTTTCAGTACTTTCTCTCGTTCCGTCGACTGTAGATGTTTTATTTATAAATGGAGTGGACAAATAGTGTTATTTCAGAGTTTTTAAATCTACGAAAATGAGCCCGCGATATGGAATCCTAAGCATCCTCAACATAAAATACGTAATGAAGTAATGATGCTTTGGTAAGAATTGCAACTTCTATGAGTGTCCAGCATTGTCCACCATCTCCTTTTACGCCGTTTCTTCTTTTTTTTAACAATAACCCACAACTAATAACAACATAAGCGGCGCTTACAGCGATGAGTTCATCTTCACTGTCCATCTTCAACTGATTCTTTTACCGCGCAAATCTAGCGTCTGTTCTCAACTCGGATGTTCGACGAATACACGCAACGTCTGGAGGGTGCACAGTGACGAAGTAAGTGTTTCGACCTATGTACACGAGAAGGACACGACAACAAAATTTCGCCAAACACACGCAACGTCTGGATGGCAAGACGAAGTGTTGTATTGCTCCCTGTCGAACACCCGAAAATATTCGACATAACGCTACTGCGACGAATACACACAATGTGTGGAGCGGGCTTTAGGTTGTTTTAAAGTGGAGTCCACTAGAGGTTATTCGAGCTGTGAAGCTTTTTAACATCTCTCCAGTGGGCGCAGAAATTAATAATGTCTCGGACTGGGACTCGAACCCAGGAGTCGAGTGGGTTCGAATATATTACAGACATATTAAATTTTTGATTTCATATTTTTTATGAGGAACATGGTGTATGTTTACTGTTGTTGGTTATCCTATTATGGGCATAATGGTATTCAATTATTAACTATAGTTACATGGTCTAGTATTCCTTGCATAAGTAAGAAGAATTTTAAGTAAACTTTCAAGATAAAATGTCGTTAAAATGATGTTATATGATTTATTAGTTATAGTATCAACTATCAAAGATGAACAATTGGAAGGGACTGTTAAACGGCTGTTTTCAGTATACCCGTAATTATGTGGAACAAACACCCACCTAGCTTTTATACTAAACAAGTTACTGTAGTTCCAGAAATGAGATCGAATAATACTGAGTTTCAAAAATGTCGCATTAGTAAAAGAAATACTTGACCAATACAACTCTGCACATTCGCTACGATGTCTCTTCGTCTGAGATGAAATTATGCCTAGTTAATTTGAAATTACAAATTATGATTGCTTTAGTTATTTCAATTAGTTTATCATCTCGAATGATTGTATGTAATATAATAGTAGGCCTATATATAATAATATAGTACACATACAACTGTTCTTCTACTAAAACTAATATCAAAGTTTAGTGAATTGTTATTATAATCATGGCATTGCACTAAAATATTGAAATATTAGTACCTATAATGTATAAACTAAAACAAATCAGTGTTGAGACTACCGAGGCTCATCGCGACGACGTGCAACGTAAGCCTCTACGCAGCACGTTTCAGACTTCCTGCGAGACTTGTCGGCTGGGGCAACAACCCCCTCCCCTCCCACCCCCCTCCCTCGTGGGGCTTCAACTCCCCACCCGCTTTACCCTGACAGGCAATTTCCTTCTTTGACTGTTTCTGATAAGGGAAAGCGTGAAGGGGTGGGAAAATATTTCGAAGGTAGAATGGCTGCCTGGTGTTAGCTAAATAAAAAAATAAAATAAATCTGTATTTATGGTATCTTCTCCCTGAGTTATAGAAACTTGTCTTCAGTGCGGGACGCTTATATACCATTTATTATGTGCTTCGTTATTATGACGGCTTGGTAGTCAGAATTTACATGTATTTCAGTATCATATCGATGAAGTGAAGTCAAAATCCAGTAGTTACCAAAAAACTCCACCCCGAACCGGTAATCGAACCCGAAAGCTATATGTTTTAGGGGATTGCGCAATACAATAGTCATGGATATGGTGCGTGATGTGATCACAGAAAAAGGTGTTGCTATGTCATCTCCGAAGGCACTGTTTACATTTATATCAATGGCACATTGATGGATTAAAGTCAAATCTAAAAGTTGAACAACTCTTGGCCGAACTGGGTATCAACCCATGGACCTTCAGACATGAATCCAAACTATTTACGACCCACGAACACCTGATCGAAGGAACAGGCTAAATAGCTATTCGGGACTCACTTGTTGTTTCCATGGCAACCACATATTAATAAAATGTTTTCGTAGGAATACCCGTTATAGTGTGCACACCAGCTTTAACCTGACGTGTCCCTCTAGGGTGTTTGGAGAGCTAGGAAGGAATGTTCGAGGGCTGATAGTATGGTTCAGTCCCAGCATTCGCGTTTACGACTGAGGAAACCAGGGAAAAACATTCAGTCATGACTGCCGGTGGCCGGAATCGAACCGGCGACCTCCAGAATTAGTCCCTCGTCTTACCGCTGAGCCACCTCTATCGGTAACCACCAAAAGGATGCATGGATTTTACGGTGAAAAGGTAGTTCCGCGGACTCGATATTTAGCGGCCAGTTATAATAGCGACCCTTATGGCTGGTTTGACCAACTTTTTCAACCCCGATAAGCCTGTAAGCGAAGATTCTTTATGAACAAACGTAGCGACTGCCATGCATTTTAAATATAATTATTGTTGATACCATGGTTATCAAACCGATCTTACTAAATCGGAGCTTAACGAAGTTTGATTAATAAAAAACAAAATGAAAAATGAAAAAAAAGTGAATTGTGCTGAAGGTCTCGCACTTACATGGCAGTTGGCCCTCTCCTTTTCGGAGGTCTTGTTTGCGCAGAATGTCCTCTCGTCGTTGCACTTATTCGACTCCGGGTTGAACACAAACTGTTGCTTCAGATGAAGATCGTTTGAAGACCTGCCATGTTGGTAGCACTCAAACATCATGAACGTGCACCAACCCTCTGTGATTAACCTTGAAGAGGCGTCGGTGTCGGTAGTAAACTGCAGCACCGACGGGGCGATGTAAATCGAGAACCACAGTTTTGGAAACACCTGGCGACAGAGCATGGAAGCTGTTAGACCTTGACATGGTGGTGTCGAGAACTTCTTTATCGATTCTGCCTGAAAAAGGCCGATTCAGATTAGAGCCTCACCGCTAGGATCGCCACCAAAGAGGGGTAAGCGGTTTCTGATATTATCAGGCCAAATTGGACACTTCTGAAATTTTGCATCGATATAATTGAAATATAAACAAAAGGTTCGATTCTGAACGGTTTGAAAGGTCCAAAGGATTCCTTCTGTTTCGTCTCGGTCCTGTCAGTTTGAACCTATGTGGGCTTCTTTTCACTTATACGCTATCGACGAATCTTATGTTATTTTTATTTTTAAAAGAATAAAATAATTTGAAATTGAATTAAAGTTGGTACGTGTACATTTTTATAAAATTGGAAAATCATTTTTTTAAACATGAAAACTATGCTTTTTTGCATTTAATACATTTGAGAATCGTAATAGGCCTAAGCGTAATCATTTTTTTCTAGTTGATGTGTGATAATCTAAAAAAATGTATATATTATATCGGGGCTTTATTTACAATACATCTTTTGAAACCATGCAACATTTTAAATACATGTGTTCACAGGCGCCTCGCCAAATACTAAATTACATTTCTGTGACTAGGAAGATATTCGTGCATGGTATCTGTTACTCACCTTAAGCATTGCGGGAACAGGATACGACCCGTTGATCTGAAAGTCAGGGGCCATAATGTAGTGGTCGACTAGAACATGTTGAACTATGTGCGATTCGGTATGGAGATTAGTGCAACCCACTACGACGCGCACTCCGAGCAAAGGCACCAGTTCCTTGGTCCTGTCAGGAACATGACATTAGTGTGTGACATTAGTAAAAGACAAGTCGTTTTTTTACAATTTATTATTAATCTAAAACTAAAACTAAATTACAAGCATTCATAACAAAAATGATATTTAATTAAATCTGATTTGTATGTTTTAAAATATGGTTGTTTGATTTTAATGTCTGTACTCACAGTGGGCCCTTAGCCGGTTTAACATACAATTTTCCATATAAAAGCAATATTCTTAGCAATATTGTGTGCTAGCATTGAGTTTGGAAGGTTCCTTTCCTTCCAATCTCAAGTAACATACTATAGTAAATAAATGTTGGGACTATAAAAGAAGTGGATATGAGGCCAGTATAATATTTTATATTATACATATTATAATGTTTGTAAAATTAAAACTATATCGGGTTATTACGCCACGTCGGTCACACTCACCTAAAACCATGTTTACGCGTTTCGGGACCACTCTGGGTCCTCTCGTCAGAACGACACGACGAAAGGGACCCAGAGCGGTACCGAAACGCGTAAGCATGATTTTAGGGGAATGTGACCGACGTGGCGTAATAACCCGATATAGTTTCAATTTTACAAACATTAACCCGGGCATTGGGACCCGGGCTACGAAAGCCTTCGTATTTTAATATATATTATTATATATTATAAACAAACAACACAAACAACACGATAATTGAAAAATCAAACTTTCGGGATAGGAACAATAAATATATAATGTAGTGAAATCTAATATAGCTTACTGCTTGTAAAAAATTAAATATAATGTAGTGAAATCCATTATAGCTTACTGCTTGTCAATGAGGCAAGTGGATACGGTCATGACCCAATAGGCACTCACAACTATCCCAGTGCAGTAATGCATCGGCACCTGGACAGAGGCCTATACGGAGAGAAATACACGTTAGGTTAACAAACATGCCCTACTCAAACACACACATAACACGATAATATGTTTTTTTCTAGTCTCCGCCCATGTATGAATGTGACGGAAATATAACGCTCTGAATCTGTTGATACATGGAACAGTTATGGAAACAAGCTACATGATACAATCCACATGATAATTAACAAGATAAACATGTTTTCAAGTATACACAATGATACTTAATATAGCTTGATACCACATTAGACCGCCTCCGAAGTGTAGACAGTAGCGCAGACCTAAATAGTTTTAGGTCTGCGCTATTCTCTGCGCTAAATTCAATTGTAAGTACTGTCGGATTGGTCTATTTCGTAAGTATGAGCTCGGCTGCTTGCGTTGAGTCAACTTTAATGTGAAATCAATGTGACTGTCTTGTGTCAGTTAATGTGACTGTCTTGTGTGAGTTAATGTGACTGTCTTGTGTCAGTCAATGTGACTTTCTTGTGTCAGTCAATGTGACTGTCTTGTGTCAGTCTATGTGACTGTATTGTGTCAGTTAATGTGACTGTCTTGTGCCAGTCAATGAGACTGTCTTGTGTCAGTCAATGTGACTGTCTTGTGTCAGTCAATGTGACTGTCTTGTGTCGGATAATGTGACTGTCTTGTGCCAGTCAATGTGACTGTCTTGTGTCAGTTAATGTGACTGTCTTGTGTCAGTCAATGTGACTGTCTTGTGCCAGTCAATGTGACTGTCTTGTGTCAGTCAATGTGACTGTCTTGTGTCAGTTAATGTGACTGTCTTGTGTCAGTTTATGTGACTGTCTTGTGCCAGTTAATGTGACTGTCTTGTGTCAGTTAATGTGACTGTCTTGTGTCAGTTAATGTGACTGTCTTGTGTCAGATAATGTGACTGTCTTGTGTCAGATAATGTGACTGTCTTGTGTCAGTTAATGTGACTGTCTTGTGTCAGTAAATGTGACTGTCTTGAACTCACAGCGAATGGAAACTCGGTGGGATAGACGTTATCTTCTTGACCGAAGAAGTGGTCGATGAAAGCTAAGTCCTGTCGTCTTGCCACCCGTTCATCCAATTCTCGTAGATCCAGCCCTCGTCGTCCCAATGCTTCACGGGGAAAGAGACGTAAAATGTATATAATAATTACATAGTCCATTCATTATATTTTCGCCATCTTTGTACTTCCGGCCGCCATTGCAATGCATACTTTAATACACAGCCTTCTCGAATATCATTTGTAATTTCAATAAGTTTACCGGGATACATTGAGGCACAGCTTTCTTGAACGTCGGTTCAATCCGAGGTTCTATCGCGGATTGACCCGTCGAAAAGTTAGTGCACTGAGGAAGTTATATGGTCGTAATGGCCGGACGCCCATGATGACGTCGGGGGATGTATGGAGGAAAGAGGCAAGTAGGAGGATGGGGTGGTAAAGATGTGGACTACATGTCGGGCTGGCTTCTCCATCTCTACCTGTCCGGCTAGGGTGGCCCTATCAGAAGCATACGCTTCCACCGGTATAGATCTCGGAATCACGAAAGCAAACAAGCCTTCCCACCACGATGAGGTAGCAGTTCTATAGGGGTCATGACAGTGTTTAGAGTTTTGAGCTTCTGTGACTTCTATGACAATTCTCAAAGTCGTGGGAAGGGCCGGTCTTACAATCTCCTAATAAGAAAGTTATTTGTAGCAATTAAGCTATTTGGATGATTTCAAGGGTTTTGATTGGTCGTCGCCATTGAGAAAACAAGCTATTCGACGAATACGTAGTTATTGGGACATTGTAAGACTGGACCTAAGGTAGTTTATAAAGCTTCATTGGCTTGGAGCCTCCCCAAATATTGGCGCTCTTTGTTTCAGCCTATGCTTGAATGCGGTCCTGCTTGTCATGAGAGAAACTGTAACCTACTTAGCCATCTGCCTGCCCAGGGGCTGCTTTCTTATCATAACGGACAGGTTTGCATGCTTCGGTAATCTCGAGGGCTATGCTTCTGGTAGGACCTCGCAAGCCGGACAGGTCGAGGTGGGAAGTCAGACGAAATGTAGTCTACTTTCTCTCATTTTCCTTCACCTCCACGTCCTTCATCTTGCTCCTTTCCACCATACACCCCCTGACGTCATACGACCATAGCTGTCGAGTACGTCGTTAAGCAACAAAATATCAATCAATCAATCAATCAATCAATAGGCCATGTGGGATGTGGGTGGTCGAGTGGACCAAGCGTCCACTCGGTTAGTATAAACATTGTGTGTCATATTCCAGTCTGGGCTGGACTTAGCAATAAGGGGGACAAAAAGTCACATTCCCACCCAACTACCTGTACTATCCTGTCAGCGCTAATTAGTATGTTTGCTTGATACTTACGGTTATCGCATGAGATTGTATTCAATAAACACATAATGATCAGGAGAAATTGTAGATCCGATACAATAGTAAAACTCCTGTTCGTTTCTCTGAAAAACGTTTTGTTTATTTTCATTTTGTCTGTCAAAATATCACATCGGCTTCAAACAACCACCGACTAGATATTGATATTTAAATTCTACAAAGCAGTGGAAATTCAATGTGATCATGATCATGGATCTTGGTATGCAACAAGGTCCGTCGATCCCCTGGCGGAGGTTCGGTTAACCTCAATTCGACGAGCCCAGGATTTACGGACCTTGAGCATGCAGTTTTAACATTAATTTACATGTTATCGTTCGTTATGGTTCTACTTAATTAAGGTCACCAGATTTTTTAATGACTGTTGTATGGACTTGAAAATAAAGATTTGTTGAACGTGTACCAGTCAATCGAAGGGGTTTTGTGATTCTTGATCGGATTGAAAACAGAAAATATTGGAGAAATACTCTAACGCGAGAGTTTGCATAACTTGTATTTACAAAATCAGTCCCTCATTTTCATAATTTTGTTTGGAATTAATTTCCAGACATTTTATAAAATTTACATATGTGTGCACCTGTATTTATCTTTCAAGGAAATCTGCGCCACATTTCATAAGTCATATTTTTTCTGAGAGAAGACAACATATTACCCAATAGACCAAACGGGAGTTAACCCCCACTTGTTTAGGATAGGAATGATAAAATGACGGATCTTAAGGTAAAACGAATATCTTCACAAACTTTCAACCTTGGTTAATATTTATTTATTTTCCGCAAGGTTCACAATTTTTAAACAACGTTCCAGTGATTTGTGTAGGCCTATACATTCTTTTATTCTTCAACAATATTAATACACTAGTGGAGCGCTTAACTGTCAACAGGTTTTATTAACAACAAAAACTTAAGTTACAAAAACACACTTGGTCTGGTATTGTTTAACACTTATTTTAATTTAAGTATTTAACATTAATTATTGTTTACATCTAACAATATTATTGTACACATCGTATTATTGTATGATTTATACTCAACAAGCACACTTAATAATATAGATTTAAACATTTACTCTATTTTTTCCTTCATTTCTCAATTCCAGAGTGCCTCTGGCAGTTCCGCTCTGGCAGACTAAAGCTAGAGTATATCTATTTTACGAACGATAAGGAAGGGCGTAAACAGCAGGTGAGAAAACATGCAGTGACGTTGACATTTGCTCTGCATACCGTGTCGGTACACATTCACACATTCACATATTCACAAGTTAGCACACGTTCACACATTCACACATTCACAAATTCACTACACACGTACGCAGCAATGCGGGAGGAAGTTAGTTGACGCTCAGCATTGCTAAACTTGTTTCATAGCCTCAATACGCAGCATCACGACCAACGCCTACACACTCTTATATAAATCCTTGACATAGACATCAAAACGAAGCTAACAAAACAGCATTATTCACAAAAGCGACAAGTTTTTCATTTAGTCATGTTCCATTAGTCATCAACTCTTGAAAGCTTGACATTCAAAATGACTTTAGAGATTTTTTCCCCGCCGACTAAAATTTGAAAGTGTGAAATATAATCTTCAGGAACATTTATTATAAAGATCCATAACACAAGTGGCGTATAAAATTTCGCGCGCTACTGAAATTGGGGCAAACGGTTTTCTTATATAACCAGATGGTACTGATGATCGGAAATCGGAACACTTCCCCTATTGTTCGAGAGAGAGAGAGAGCTACGTATGTGTGCTAATATATAACAAAGCAACCATTACCCAATTTAAAACCTGTCATTACCATGCCGATGTGTTGATTAAAAGCCGGTTGAAAGTTAGACAACAAGTTTACACGATACTGTTTCACACCAGGGGACGCTCAAAAGCTTTCTCAAGTTTTCACTAGTAGACAGTAATTACTTTGAAAATTACAGACTTGTTTGTAGCGCGTTTCATGTATCTAACTGTTCGTGCGCCTCGAGGTAACGCGTGGTACATCGTCTCCCGGGAGAAGGTTCACTACCCACCACACAATGAGGATAACGTACATGACTTTGACTCACAAGGAACTGGTTCGTATCCCATCATTGATATATGTTTAACACAAAGGTAGGTCTATTGCGCACATTCATTCGGGTATCGGGCTATGGTCCGTGAATACACTGACAGAGGCAACTCAGTGGTAACGCACGGACCTAAATGTATTCTACAACAGTAATGGTTAGTTTGACAATAGGTGTCGAGATATATTCTCATTCAAAACATACATCAAACTTTCAGACACTTCGGTTATCCGAATAGCTTATTAATATCTAGACTAAGTTTCATTGTGCACTACTGCAGCATTTTACAAAACTTGTTTTTTTATTAGGGCGCGACAGCGGCCTTATAAGTTTGCACCAGATTTATATATGTATGTATGTATGTATGTATGTATGTATGTATGTATCCGTTCGCATTTCACGCGCGACAAGAAAGATGTATTTATTTGAAGTAGAAGATATTAACGAATATAAATGAAACTTGTCAATAATGATCTCAGTAGAATGACGTATGTGTTTTGTAAATCTCAATATTTTGAGCCGGCCGTAAGTACCACTAAGTGCAAGTTTTGTAAGACAACAAAATTTGTTACTTTGCACATCGCTACGGTTTTTTAAAAAATGTCTGCTATCAATTTTGCGTTATCATTATGAAACTCAAACTTGACCTGTAGTAATCCTTTGACTTTAGAATGGCGTAACATTTACATTTCTGACATTTGTATTTGAGACGCTACGTGTTACAGAAAATTCATTCAATTTTAAATTGTGTTTTTGGTTTTACACTTTATGGCCAATCTGAAGTAATGTTTATGCATTGTTACGAAAAATACGCATTCATGTTGTAAATCCAGTCGTATGTGATAGAAAAAAACAAAATAATACATAAAATATTATCCAGGGGTGACTAAACAGGTCAAGTTTTGGCCCGCATTTTGGGCTCGGCAAGATAAATGAATTTATTTCTGGTTGAAGATTGCAACCCATATTACTGATTTTTTGCATGGCATTTGTCACTAAAGGAATGTAATAGTATGTAAATTAGCAATGCTATTGGTTGAAGGATAGATGAATAATTCTAGTTTGAACGCTCCTCAGCTCAGCCTCGCGCTATAAAGAACGACAAGTGGAATGCTCGTGTTTACGTGTGCGTGGACAAAATGTGGAATGACTGTTGTAGTACACTTACGCAAATGAGTCTTCCATTGTTAGATGCCCAATTACTATTATGGCAATGCAAAAACCGAGGATTTGTCCGGTGATACAAAAACAATGTCTGGCCCAGACCGTATGTCGCCATGCTTCAAAGCCGGATTATATGTTAGTTACTCAACGATGCTACCCTTGCAAAATTCATATGGCTGTTATTGAAAAAAAAAACGTGAAAGTTGTAATACGGAAAACAATAAAACATGATATTAATATTACACAGATATGTATTTATTTGGTGTAGGCCTACACTGTAAAGTGTAGGCCTATATTACATACTAAGATTTTATGAAGTGTGTACAGTGTATCATTTTTTCTTTCTAATATTTGCGGGATGTACCCGATAGCGCAATTAGCAAGAGATTTGTATGTACGGCCGGAGTTAGAGCAGTTGCAACTTTGTGGTATACTTTCGTATGATACGACAGCGATTATCAAATTGGTTGTATTACGTTGAATATATTTATTCGTATGTATCACTGATTAATATTCGCAAGAAACCATGCACATACCTCTCGTAACCAGAACATCAAACGACTTGATGATAGTAGAACCTTCATTAACAATATCGGTCTCTACAGCCAAAGCTCTTGCCATTCGACACGGAACAATAACAAAACATTTATTAAAAACAAAAATTGAAACTGAAGCAATTAACACTTAATGTATGTTTTAAAAAGCTAATAAGAAAGTGATGCCTAAAAATAGAAATAGATAAACGTAAAATGCATAAAAAATATCTTCGGTGAAGCTTGCACTCGGCTTGAATAATTTTCGGGACGTCTCGAAAAACCAGGTTCTTCTTCACCTATCAACTATCATAAGACCTATTACTCCGATATCTGTAAGATTGTAATAGGTCGTATAATAGGAAATAGTCGAGTTATAGGTATGCTTCTTTATACGGTCCACTTTCTTAGCTTGTCCCATGTGATCCTCAAACCGGACAGTTGGATATAAAATAAACCCTTCCGACTTCCCCCTGTATGTATTTAATTAATTGAAGTTAATTGATATGTTGTGTGACGAAACGTCAGTAAACTGTGGCTTCACTGTAAAAGCACGCTGCCAGCTTATTGGTTAATGGCATCATGTTTAGTGGTAAGTGAATTATGAGGGTCTGTTTCACATCGGGGTCTGTTTCACAGAGGCGGAGAGGGAGGGGGAATCTTACCATGTGTTTATACAAAAAACGGAACATGCACCTAAATTATCGTATAGCTCGCAGTTTTGACTGTGTCGCCGTGATAGAATTCATTTTGCCTATTTGGACACTGTTCGTCACTATGTTCTAATGCCACAACAGTATGTAGAAACATTATCAGATTATAAATTTCAGCCCTTACATGAAATGCATAAAGAAATTAATATATTCATATAGTAGAAATAGCATTCATTCTCCTTTTTGCAAGTCCAATTTACAGGTAAAAAATCATAATCCTAATGATGTCGGGATTGTTTTATGGGAGTTGTGTCTCAGGATTCTAATTATTTTATTTTTAATATTATTGGTTCACCAATAATAATTATTATTTTCATAATTTTGGTATGTAGTACGTGTCTTGCCCAAAAGTCAAAGTATCAAAGCATTACGTTTTACTGAATTCAAATTGTTTTATCGCACTTAGAACAATATCTACGAAATCTGTTATATTTATTGTTTCATGAAGTTTATGATCATTGTGCAATATGATATGTATTGTATGATTTTTTTGATGCACTCGTTAGGCCTACCGATTTCTATGTTTCCTGGTATATCGTTTACGGATTATTGCCATGTCCTAATTTCCCCCATTTGTGTGGAATTTCTTGTGCTGTGAAAACAGATGCCTTGTGGTCCGCGTAATGGTTTGGTCATGCTATAATCGGTGGGGCTGACTGTAAGGATCAAATTTCATCTGGAAAGTGTCACAGAATTTGTGCCTGGCCGTGGCCGTTATGGTTTCCGATATTTATGTGGCGTGAGGGGGGTTGTTTCTTAAAATCAGTATGAGAACAAAATCCGTCCACATATGCAGTAGTCTTCACAGCGAGTGCATGGGTGCGTGTTGACTTGTCCATGTGATTTGTATAATCGACGATCTATGAGTGTGCTATCAACATTAATGAAGTGATTATTGGATATTGCGTTTAAGGTGTTCACTTCACCCTTGTGTGTGTTATATTTATTTGTCTTTGTTTGTGCACGTTTTATGAACACATGTGTAGGCCGTGTGATCGTAAATACTTGTGCGACGCTACGTGTTACAGAAAATTCATACAATTTTAGAGTGTGTTTTTGGTTTTACACTTTATGGCCAATCTGAAGTAATGTTTATGCATTGTTACGAAAAATACACATTCATATTGTAAATCCAGTCGTGTGTGATAGAAAAAACTAAATAATACGTACAATTATTATTCAGGGGTGACTAAACGGGGTTTAAAAAAAATTGATTGTTTTTTTTTTGATCGCGATAGCGGTCGAACGAAAAGTCCGATCAATTTGAAATTTGGACCATCTACAAGCCTCGATGTGGATTTAACGTCATTAGTTTTGTGGACAAATCTGTTGAAAAGTTACAAAGTTACAATTTAATTATTACAAAGTTATTCCCAAACACAATGGCGGCAAAATGTGAGATAGCCATTTTTTAGTAAATTTCTAGCCGGTCACGAATATGTAAATTTCAACGCGATCCGATGAGAATTGTAGGTACAAATTACAATTTTGTATTGCTGAATTGTAGTGAAGTAACTATGACAACGAAACATCCAAGCAGGGGCGGACTGGCAGGTACGGAACTACGGAAACCCGTACGGGGCCCCCGCGGGTGGGGGCCCCCTTGAGGGCCACCACCCAACCCCCTGAAAATATCTTACGCCATATAGATTATGAAACAATAGTAAGAAGAGCATAATATGTATCTCATGTCAGTGAAAGGGACATATAGAGTTATAGACCATCTAGAAATGCTACAAAGATTTCCGCTTTCTTTCTCAGAGCTTACTTTTTTATAGTTTAGTTTGAAATATAAAATATGCCAGTGCTGGAAATTTCTTTAATTTCATTTTCAAAGTGGTGTCACAAATCAACATGTTGTTCGACACACCTATCATCATTTATCGATTGATTTTTACTCGTGTTTATATGCGTTCTAGACAAATTAATAGGAAACAAGAACCCTCAAGATTTCTGCTCGCTAGCTCGCTACTTGAGAGTGACTTTTGATAGTTTGCGAATAAACTTTGTTATATCTGAAAGTACCATTTTGCCCATTTATAATAGAATAGGCTCATGTAAAAATGAAATAAAGGTGTTTTAAGTCGTGTGTCATTTCAAAGCCACTTTCCGTAAAATAGCTGACTGAAAATCGGGCTGATCACGTGTCTATAAGCGTTCAAAATTTAAAAAGGCGAACTTTGGGGCAAAATCTATCGGCACATACTGAAATCCAATCCAGCGCAGCACTAGCCATAAGATTACTTCTCAAATGACAGGATCGAACTCCTATCCTAGACCTATGACGTTAGGAATTATCAATGTAATATTGACTTTACTTTAATTGTTTTTCATGATAGGATTTCGCCTCAAAACGCGTTTTAGTCCACTAAGCATCATCCAGGGCCGAAAATTGTTTCGCCTTCGGCGACCTTGCCTCCGGCAGCAGGGGCTTTGCCCCCAACGCAGCTGCATACCCAGCTATACAACACTCGTTACGAGTACAAATTACACGATGCAAGTGGACAACTAGTAGTCGATATTTGTAGAGGGTTGGGAAACAATATAGTTTGAAATATACAACTGGCAGTGTTGGGAAAGTTTCTTCATCAATTTCGTTTTTGAAAGTGGTGTTCACAGTTCAACACGTTGTTCCACATAACTATCATCATTTATCGATTTTTAAACGTGTTTATATGCGTTCTAACAAAATAGTAGGCTGAAAAAATTTCGCCTCCGGCGGCTGGGGCTTTGCCCCAGACCCCTTAAAGCTTCGCCAAGTCCCGGGGCCCCTAACATTCTTTTCCGTACGGGGCCCTTACCCCCCCAGTCCGCCTCTGCATCCAAGCTATAATTTATATGGACAATCGATCTTTTATTGAACAATGGCAGGAAGTGTAATAACTATAACAGTAAAAACTCAAATCTTTCCACATTTTTGTCACTTTCATTGAACAATGACGATGGCTTTGAGAACTTTTCGCCAGAAAGTTCGTGGACATATGGACGCGCTCGTTTATCAACGCGTCAAACAGAGCGTTTTCCTAGTGTGAGTAGTCCATAAGTGCAGTATGTAGTTGAGACAGGGACTTACAAAGCCTGTCTGGAGGACTGGAGTTATAAGTAGTTCGGTAAATGAAATGGTGTACAATTCAATTTTATCCTTACATTTTGTCAATATGCGTAAACATTTATAATGATTATCTTATCACACTTTTTAGTTTTTATTATTGGTTAAATGGCAATTTAAAATCATAGCAGAAGACCGTTTTAATATTTTAAAATATGATTCATTTTTAAGAAATGATGGGTCCTATTTACGTTTGGGGAAAATGAGCTTCTATTGTTATATACGTTCCAATTCCATTATATATATTTTTTTTAAATTGATCGCGCCCTACAGTAAATGGCATAAGTCCATTTACAGATAAAATCATAATCTTAATGTTGTCGATATAGTGTTGTAAGAGTAGTGTATCACGATTTTAATTAATGTAATCGAATCATCGTATCAGCAGATTATTTTTAATCTCGTGGATGTTCTTTTAGAGCTAATATTACATCACCCTGGTATCTCGGAGGGCGAAATGTGTTTCTTTCAACTATTAATTTTTTTAAATATTTATTTACTTCACGTCGTTTTATAAATTATAACAAGTGACACTGTCAGTATTTGATTGGTTTGTAACATATGCCCCGGAAATGACTGGCGAGGGAACAAGGTCGCGCCAGCGACCTTGTTTAGAGATTATCTTTCAAACATCGCAGCTGTTGAAAAGACGCCTGTTACTTTTAAACGCTCCCGTATATGAAAAATAAATTCTTGCAGGATATTTTTATATTATAATCTCCATTTAAACATTGTTTCGTAACTAACGGAAAGACACATTATTGCCCTAGTTTAAACTAACTCTTCACAATATGCTTAACAGACAATACACATAACTCTTCATGTATTAATATATAACTATGTGTAACAAGAAGCCTTTGTGCGCTTATACTATTATACTATATACTAACATACAAACTTTGCAACAGAACTTTAAGTTTTAACTCAGTGCCTGTACCCCAATATTATGAATATACTATTTCGTCAGGCATAATAATTATTATTCTAAAACAGCAACCTATGTATAGCGGTAACACGTTGCATCCTAATGTACAGTAAATCAGTTATAGCTAACACGTAAACTTGCTATTATTGTTGCATTATTGGGGATTTTACCCAAAACTTTGCTAAATCTAAAATTGATATATTTACAACTATGCCACATATAAATATATTCGATAGCAAAATCATAAATCACTATTCGCACAGCGAGTAAGAAACTAACATAAAAATAGCCAGTATTAAGTATAAACACCATGGCAATTCTTGATAGTTCTAGAATATGATAGATTTATTTATTATAAATTAAGAAATAATTGTGTAAACGTTTTAAAATATTATTTTGTTTCCATTAAATAATAATCAATAAATAAAACAGTTACCTTTCATATTGTTTTTATAAACATTAAAATACGGAGAGACATTCATTGTACATACATTTTAAGTTATACAACAAACATTTTGATTGTATAATAGGGAATACGATGTCAAGGTAAAACAATGATAGAGGAAACTTACAGACATATAGTAAGTATTTAAGAAAATAGATATTATGATATTCAGAAATTGTCCCTTTGTTTTGTATAGTTACTTTTCACACATCAATTCTAAAGTGTACATAGGGATTAATATTTTGATTAAGCTACATATCTGTGCATTTAAGCAGCTCAGTTAGAGTTTACCGTAAGTATAGGGCAACATTACACAACAAGATAAAATACTAAATCAGTGGTTCTACAGCAAAGTTAGTTATCATATTTTGATAAGCATACATACATAACATTAAGTGCAGATTTAGTGTTAACACATATTATATCTAATAATATATGTTTGGACCAGTGCTTATGCAAATTGAGCGTGGTATACATGATACTGTTTACAGCTAGTATATGTAAGATTAACAATACTTGTATTATAGCCAATATATTGGGATAAGCCCATACGGTGTGTGATCAAACCAAAAAGTACGATTTCAAATAATATATATCTTGTTCTGAAATGGCTCTGCAACGTATTTTTTTTTCGCATTTCGCATTATAAAGCGTGATGATTGCGATTTCAAATTTTTGAACTATGCATTACCCATTTAGTATATTCACTGCATAAAATGTGAAAATTTCTGATCAGATTTTAAGGGCGAAACGATAATGTGTAACGAAATGCAATACGTTAGAAACCAAATAGAAAGTTTTAACTATTGGACTGGGCTATATTGTAAGCAGAAGACTAAAAAAACAAGTTTAGTAAAGAGAGATTTAAGTACTTTGTAAAACTGTGTTAAAAACGTTTGTACATACCGTACAGAAATAAATCATTCAATAAATTTTCACGAAACCATTTGCATATGATAATCTGCTCTATAGTGATTTACCTGTCAGGATCATCCGAATGTAATTGACATTCTTCATTGGAGTGAAATACTCGATACTGTCATACTTTACAGCCTGCATTAAAAATGTCTAAAAAGTCACGTCCCAAATTGAATTTGAACACTGAGCTACAAGAAGTCAGCAAAAATACAATTACGTCTTCACTCGTCCCCCCCCCCCCCCCTCTAATTCCCTTTCCCATCCTACTCTCCTTTCGTATCCATTTTCTCTCACAACGTTAAGGACTCCAGGGAGCTTTCCCTCCCCCGTCTCCCCTAACATGGAAAACTTTTGGAATCTTAGAAGAGATTTGGCGCGTTTTGGCGTTGTCATAGTAGTACGAGTTTCAATTTGTAGACAACACATCTTTTCTCATGTCCAGTAAGTCGTTTCTACCCTAAATACTCTCAAAGGGTTTATTTGCGCACGAACATTGGTAATAATACAACAAACAACCATACAAATATATGTGAAAATTATCAATTCTAGCAATGAATATTACTGTACAATAACGGTTGCAGAGCCAAGAACTAATTGAACAAAACAATATTCAAAACAATTGAACTGTTTTGGACGATCTTAGAAAAAAAATTCGAAAGTACCAAATAAATATTAAGGTATGCTAATTATATGTATGATTAAAAACTGCCTTTGTGCACGGATTACAACTGGCCTAGGAAAACTAATCTGTTCATGTCAGAACTAGACACATAACATATACATCATTATCATCATATAGAAGAGCGTTGTGTTAAAAACCATTTAGTTGTCTTTAAAATAAATCTGCATAACTGGCGTGGCCAACGACAATGCTTAGCATGAAATGTTCCGGTCTATAATTGCTATTGCAAAATGCAAACATGTATTTCTCTTACTGAGGTACTGTTCATGCATGTAATTTGACATCCTTTGTAAAAGTCCATTAGATACTTAGAAATCGTTATAACAAAACAAATACACCATTGAACGACTCACATGTCAGTGCATGTTAATAAGGAGGGGAAAAGCAGATTCAGTGTATTTACATGTTAAAGCTTTCATTACCTGCATTGTGTCACTTTAAACACAGAAGTGAAGACTGTTCTACACAAAATATGTAAAGATGAATTGGAAATAACTGCTCGCAATTAAGGAACGCCATTTCTACATGCAAATATTAACAATAATTACTTTTTGCGATAAATAAACTGCCATTCCTGCACAAATATTTTATGTTGTACTGAGTGGACGTACCTCTTACTATAGAGTATCACCGTTACTGGAGAGTAGAAAGTTTTTGGACGTGACATGTAAAGGTTTAAACTTCTTACATAGGAAGTACGCTATTCTTGGAGAGTAGTGAGTTATTTTGAATAAATATGAAATGAGTTGTACCTCTTACGTTGTAGAAACTCTATTTTGGAGAGTATTGAGATATTTTGGACACAATTGACAAGTAAGCGGACTGAAATAAGTTGTTTTGGCAATGCAAAATGGTACAATATTCTGGATAGTAATCAGTAATTTTGGACGCAAAACTGGACAGCATAAAATGGGTAGTATTTTTTATATAGTAGGTATACCTATTCCTGGAGAGAAATGAGTTATTATAAACCAGCAGAGATAAATACTTTAATATATAGAGGTTATTAGTGTAGGTAGAATTTGAATAAAATAATATATTAATATCAAAGTCGTCTGTTTTATTATTAACGTTATAAAGAACGTTCTCAAGATAAATGTAGTATAAAACTGGCAGAACTTTTAAAAATGCAGAAACGGCATTCCTTATCAACAGCAGTTCTAAGTTGGGGTTACACAAAATATGGCAACCTCCAAGTGGATGCACTTCATAGAATGCAAGTTAAACCTGCCCAGATCTATCTACAAACCATGAACATTTTCGCAATGGATTACTCACAGTCGATAACAACATAGCAGAATATACAGTTAGAGTTAAATGAAGTTGTAGAAAATCATTTTCCACCTCATGCCTTCGAGTTGTCAAATTTATGTTTTTCGTGAAACAACGTTATGAATTATACAATAACTAACTCTCAGGTTAACTTTACAAATTATTTTGTCTTGATGCTAAAAGAATATTAATAACTTTCACCTTTAATGGCAATCAACAAATAATTACTGAATTTTAATTTTAATCGGTTTTTAATACGAGCGAAAACTGTTTTTAAAAACTATGGTCTACTTAAATTCTGTGTATCACTCAACATTAATCAATATATCACATTGTTAGATTAACGTTATATTTTATACAATCTATAAATTGAGCACGGAAATCGAACCCTGAATCTTCTGCATCGGTACCAAGACAAGAAAATGTCCTCACCTCCAAATTCAAACTTTAACATTATTTTAATTTTTAAGGCTTGGTTTTATGAGGGCCCGCTAAATATTTAGTCTGGACAATAACTTGCTTTCACCGTGGCAACACTCATCAGAAGGGTTTTCAATGTAAAAAAAAATTAGTCTTGACTAAATATTTAGCGGCCCATCATAATACCGGGCCTAATTCACTTTTGTTTATACTCAAAGGCACATAGGTTTAGTTGATAATTTATCTTCAACTTCTCACTTATTCCACACTTCAGATGTTGATATCGTTTGTGATTAGACCATTACGAATACGAGCATATTTACTTGTAAATAAACTGAATTCTTTAGGTCTACTAGGAAAAGATTATTTTATTATTTGATAGGTAGAATAATTTGGAATGCGGTACTTTGAACGTTGAGTATCGTATTGTGGGTAGCTGCCCCTAATTGTGCAGAGGGTGCGTATACATGTGCCATGCTAGTAAAATAGAACAACATGCCAAGCAGGAATTGTAATGTCTGCCGTCTCCTTCCAGGGACAAAATGTCATCGTTTATCGAGGTGGTCAAAACATCCTGGTCAAGACATGAACATTTCAAATAAGTGCAATACTTATCACAATATATAACCTATACATTTGATCTATCTTGTGTACGACCGATAGTGGCTGATTGCAATACCGTTGCCGTGGCGATCTTGTAGGCCGTATATGTGTATGTGACATCTTAGGCCTAGAAAGTATTGTGCCTACACAGGCGGACAAATATCAGTTTTGAAATCCAATATTGAAAAATTGCCATGTATATGGCCGTGCCTTTTCAATCCATCAACTTTCTCCACACAAATGGCTTCCAACCACAATTGTAGGAGAAGTTGCTAGCAAGTATACTTCGACTTATTAAACTACCATTCAAACAGTGTAGGATGTGTGTTCTAAAACTCGCAACCTGGATTCAACACACCAATAAAGTAAATTTGTGATTTTAGAAAATAATGGCTTAATGTATAAACAATCGCACGGTTCAATGGTGATTATGACACTTACGTTATTAAAAACCGTTAGCTGTTAATTCAACATGAAAGCAAAAGAGATGTTGTTAAAATCCACAAATTTAAAGAGGAACCGTGATTGTTTCTGTTCGTGACTAAAATGCGGGAATATTGTATTCTGTAAAATAATTCTCATTTCAATTACGCTGACAAATATTATCTTAACTAACAATGGAACCACTTTGTCCAAACGATGATCAAAATACAAAAACGCGTTTATCAATCTGGTTAAAAGTTCAACATTGACCGGATGATACTGAACCAAACTAAGAAGCAATCTTCACACAATAAATATATATTTCTAACTGCAAAGTAAGTCATTCAATGTGATGTGACTTCCGTTGTTACTCTTGCTATTACTAAGTCGATAGTATTACCCTGTTTGTTAAAGAGACCTATTGTTATCAGTTGACCTACGGCCACATAGTGACCTCGTCTCTTATTCCCTTCCGCTCTAACCAATGGGAGGTCTAGCGTCATTACAAACAACGACGCCTCCCCTAAAGACAAAAGGCAGACGCTCTCCAGAGCCGCCAACAACTGCTGCTAGATGACGTCATCAGCAGCTAAATATAATTGGCTATTCCAAAGCCCACTCATGTGGGTACGCCCGGTCGCCCTTAGATGCCGGTGTTGTTACAGATGTACGAGACGGACGTGTCCTGACCGGCCGGTGGTCGCCGCGTCGACGAGTTGTTGTTGACGTAATAGGACGACTTGCGCATGCTCGAGCCGGACGAGGACATGAGCGCCACAGTCTCGTAGTACCTCAGTCGGCCGCAGCAGCGCCTGCTCTTCAAGATGGCGACGAAGCCGCGGCGATACTTCTTGTTGAAGAAAGCGTAGAGGATCGGGTTGATGCAAGAATTGGAGGCGCCCAACCATTGGGCGATCGGCGTTGCGATAGGGAGTATTTCCTCTTCCCACCGCTCGATGTCGCCACCGAGCTTGATGCGCGCGAAGATGATGTAGAGCGGCAGCCATGACAGGACGAAGAGGATGACGACGACGACCAGCATCTTGACGACCTTGACCTTGGACTTCTGTTGCATCCGCTCGATCTGCGCGTCCTTGGTGTCGGAGGGGATGTGACGCTTCCAGACCTTGACCCAGATGAGGACGTAGCACATGGAGATGAGGATCATGGGGAGGATGTAGAAGAGGAGCAGATTCACGATGAGGAAGTAGAGGACCCCGTTGGTCGAGTCGGGCCACACTTCCATGCAGAGTTTCACGTCGGGCACCTCGTGGAAGATGACGAGGTCGAAGTAGATGGCCCAGGGGATCGTCGTGGACAGGGCGATCACCCAGATGACGAAGATCATGATGCGAGCTCGACGTTTCGTGATCTGGCATTTCATTGGCCACCAGATGGCCAGCAACCTGTTGGCAAACAAACACACCGGAATCAGTACTGAAGCATGGATATCTTCAATATTAAACAAGTTTGTTAAATATGTACTAGCTTAAAATCTTAACTCCAAGAATTCAAGGAACCGACGATACTGAAAGGATGTTTTCATATAATAGTGGAGGGAAATACTTCTTCGAAGCAGCAAGGCACGAAATTGTTAATAACAATACGAGGAAAATTGAGCAACACGCGTAAACGTTTTAAGATCACATAAAACAAGAACGAAACATCTCCAAGTTTCAGTGATGCGTGGGGCCTCTTGTTTTATTTCACAGACAGTTTTCTGCTCGTCTGGTTTAATGGCCCTCGACTTCCAAGAAGTAATAACAGACACAATCTGAGCCATTCCATCAAATTAAGTACCATAGGATAAAACGTAGAGTAATTCCGAGGATGGTGGTAGCTAAAGCAACTGATAAGTTAATAAGTCAGTCAACTCTCAGAATGGAGGAAAATGCTCAACCTAGGTTAACGTTTTCTGCATCAATGTCATGAGGCGAGTTTTCATGATGTGATTGTGCGGAATGATGCGTGTTGATAAAACTTCAAACGTGTCAGTCGGTGCAAAGAAACTGTTCTTAAAAGAAAACTCTCCACGGGTAACTAAGAGTTCACTGTGTCCAAAGTATATGGAGCTAAAACTAATCTAGGAAACAAATGTGTACAAGTAGCAAAGCTTCAGTGAACCATACAGAGCAGGGCGAACATCCAAGCTGGATTATCGTAATTTACAACTATACAAAGTTTAATGTTAATATAAGGGTTGAAGAATTTAAGAAACGTATTGAACTAGTAATACAAAAAACTTGACAAAATAGTAAAGTGAAATTCCCTAACGTGTCCTAGTCAATGTTTTAAATAAAACAAACTTGGTAATTCAATGGATTTCGCTACCTAGTAGGTATTTATATTGGGTATAACTAATAACTATGCCAGGGTATTGGTGCCCATGCAACAGGTCGTTGCATGGGCACCAGTACCCTGTTTATCAGTGATGATTTCAGACATTTTTCCTAGGAACAATTTTTCCTATGAAAAATCTGGGGTGTTGCTAAATTAGTAACTCATTTTATGGCTTTTTTTTGACGCCGTGACAAAAGGCAGGGGTGGAGGGGGTATATAGTATATTTTTTACATTTTGACGTGAGTGGGTATACACACAGTATGCACAGTCATACTGTGTGAGAATGAGAACGCAAGGCTTTGAGGTTTACCGAAGCTCCACCAGGAAACATTCAGCGACATCTGAATCAAAAGCCTTTACACAAGGTTTTTCTTTATCGACTCTACCACAACATTCGACTATGCGTTATTACAATAGAGTCACCCATACCGTTATGAATCTCGCTGTTTTGTCTTGTATCTCCAGCAATCACGCTTGTAGAATAAATTCATTACAAAGGTCGTGCCATTAAAAAGCAATGTCTCTTCGAAGCCTTCGCGGCATCATGGATATTCATGATACCCGCACAGTCGCACACCCAGGGGGGTTAACCTCTCGAACCACGCTTCTTGCCACAATCAGTTTAAGCCATGTGGCAATAATGCCACCTCTCGATCTCTCCGCATCCATAAACCAGTGTTCCAGATCTAATCTGACAATCTTAGGTCGCAATATTTGTCCGACTTTCCTCCAGTAAAGGATCGATTTCATGATCGCATGAATAATCTATATAAACCGTATGGGAGCTACTGCAGCTGGTAAAACGTCTTAAAGTGAAATGCGTCTGCCTGAGGGATTGAGCGAGGCGGCTATGGGGGGGGGGGGGGGGGTAATCCGATGGAGTCGATCTCGGCAGTGTGACACTCGACTGGCTGTTCTCTTGGAAAGGTTTTAATAGCGTTAACACCCAAGACTATGATTAAGAAGGATCGCGTGTTCGATTCCCACTTCAACCAATCCTGACTAGTGGGTTTCCTCAGAATTATACTAATTAATACTCTAAACAATACCACATTATTAATCCTAATAGGATATTGAGAGCAATATTAAATAAACCTTGAATTAGACTTTACTACCCCTCCGTTTTATATAAGAAGAATTACAATAAAAAAAAGCTAACAGTATGGGGCATAATTTTCACATTCACATAATATTATTATTCGTATTTACATAACGCACATGGCGGCCATATTTTTGCCAAAAACGGCCATTGTTTGTTTATTTTCGTACTGTACTATACTGTATGTACTGTTAATACTGTATTTTTAACAAGGTTTAATGCATTCTTCCACGATATTTTATGCATCAATTTCTTCGCCATATAACGCACTGCCACTGTGAAGGTTTGGTAACATAGATGGACGCCATAAGCATATACGCGAGACAATTACATGCAACCATATAAATGTATTGTATGACTGTGCATACTGTGTGTACACCCACTCACGTCAAAATGTAAAAAATATACTCTACTACAAAAAAGACTCTAAAAATACTACTATAAATAAAACAAATACTCTAAAAAAATACTATCAAAATATACTCGAACTCGAGCCCAGCTTCAGAAGTTAAGACATTGAATCCGATATGGTGTATCAACGAAGGAGCTACAGTCTGCCAGCATATGCTGCTTTAAACACAATCCTACTTTATTTGTACTTGCTTGGCACGTTAGTCCATCTCGCCTTGAGTTAGAACAACTAAGACAGTTGAGCGATACTTTTCAAGACGATTTGTGCTCATACAAGTTCCCACATCAAAGATATTGCGGACGTAGTTGAATAACTTAATGGAATAGAGTGTTACAACGTTTTAGTTTCTTAAGACTTATTTTGTTATAGTCGAAATTAATATATCAAATTACTCAAGTTGGTGGTGGAGTTTTCAACTTAAGCATATACTAAGCACACACAAATCAAATCATATGCACATACAGTGGAATGAGATTTATACAGAGTACTATTTCAACAGAACTAGTTATTTGTTTACCAAAATAAAGTAGTACCGGTAGTTAATTTCAATTGCAGGTTGTTTGATTCTTTTACAGAAGTAATTTGGTGACGAATGATTTCGTTTGGAAAAGGCGCTACATAGCATTTACTTTAGTATTTTGTTGATCGTGTAAGTAAGAGACTTCTTATAAGACGGCTTCGTACCTACGTCCATGGATTGTATAAAAAATGACTTATTTCGTGAATTGTCAGTATAAAATAATTGTATGGCAAATCTTGGCTTACATATATTAGTGTTCCATTCAAAAATTCATCGGCAACAAATTATCTAAAGTAGACTGCAGCTTATAGCTTTTAAGTTTCTAGACTCCATTATGTTAGCATTAAATTCAAAGTATGTATTTCTATTGCATAAGGTTTCTCCAGAGAAATAAGCACAACTGTGTTTTCATTGTGAAGAACGAGTTTGTATAGCATATTATGATATGTTATTTTCAGTACGTATATTGCATTTACTGTACACTACACAGTGAATATTAATTTCGGGTTCTATCTCAGAACTGCGTCCCATGGCAGCGATAGCTTATAGTAGATATCATCAGCGTGAACCTTTATGTCTTATCACCTACAGACTTACCAAAGCTCGTAGTTAAACGAAGCTCCCGAGTTTTTTCCAATTGTTAAAGAACTCGGATTTAGTTGGGGATTAGAAAGATTTATGGCCGAAGTTAATTTGTTGCGATGAATCTGCAATGTTTGTGAAAACCACTCTTCCCTAAAATTAATAATAATTCGCATCCCATTTCAGAATCTCCAGTGAGGGCAGTTAATTGATGGGTCTGGTCCTCCATGCATCAGTCGGGACGGCCGATGAGGGGAGGAATGGAGGGGGGTTGGGGGGGGGGGGGGGGGGCTCGTTGCGCAGGCTGCAGGAAACTGGAGCGGAGTCCAAGCTACGAGCTTACACACTAGTCCGACGACGTCTTTATGTTCGAACAGTTGCCAACGAAAAGGTTTTTTTCTACTAAAACAATTAATGATAAAACAAAAAAATACAGTCGAGCAGTAATTTACTTGTAGTTTATCTAGTTTTGTTTTGGGACAATTTAAAATTGTCGTTGCACTTTCTAAACAGACTGGACAGTCAAATGAAGTGTAGAGCAAATTAACTATAGAAGATACGTGAGCTCAACATCACATTTGGTTTGCTTATTTAATTTTTTCAATTGATCCATTAGAATATAAATTAACTGGAATTATTTTCATGCCGTCAATTCAAGTTACCTGCATCTTCCTCTTATTGCAACATACCACCGTCCCATCGCACAATATAACCTAGCATGCACCCACACATATGGACACACCCATAAATACACTCTTACACAAGTACACACTTAGCATCAAATTCTCCATGGTATTTAACTAATTAAAAAGTGTTTAAGAGTTCATCACTATTTAAATATACTTGTTAATTGTTTGCTCCAGCAGTATTACTAATGGTCTTAAAACAATTTCATGGCAACGTGGTATAAACAAAGAATTCTAGCTGTAATTTGAAAATGTAGAGCTCCAAACTGTTTTAACTTTTAACACTGAATAAAATACTATTTAAATAAGTGTAACAAAATGTAAAATTAGCAGTTTACATAACACGAAGATGTCTCTACCTAATAAATGTACGTTCACATTATCACATAACAAACTAAGCATTTTAACTGTGCCAGCTGTTCTCTACACAGTACCAAATAGCTGAAAATCTGCTACAAACGTTCATTCTGTGAAGCTATTTGAATAAATTCCACATGACCTGGAATCCGTTCCGTTGTAAGCATTAATTTCATCCCTTCCCCTCTATAAACGATATGCCTAGACTCAAAACGAAGGCGTCGTTTTCATGCATTGACTTGTGCGAAACTCGGCAAGAGTAATGACCCGAATCGAAGTTGCGAATAAGTTTCAGAATTCGAAACTTGTTCGAAGTGAAATAGCGGAATAAGCGGTCCGTGAGCCGAAAGAGTGAGCGAGAGAGATATAGAGGGAAGTGTATGCCAGAGGTCAATGACTGTAGCATCCCAGTGGACACTATTGCGGCTGCCGCAGCATTCGCAAAAGGCCTCACCCGTCACAGTAAATCACCCATCTCCCGATCTCCCGTCCACATTATACGGTGTGCACCATTATCCCGTGGACGTCGACCGCCATATTACACGGGCTATTGCTGCTACTACTTAGGCTACTTGTTGTTCTTGTTACCCTACTACTTGGTATAACCAACTACCTTACCTATGACCCTACTCAATTCTAACGGTCTTACATCGTCTGCTTCGTATGAACCGCAACATCCCAGCTTATGGCTAGATATGTACGCTTAAATGGCAACACAACAAGTTAACATGATATGGTCAGTTTTATGCCCTTGCAATTTACCCGGAACCAAAAATATGACGTTTGTAGTATTTACAGTTTCATAAAATATTCCATACTATAAATGCAAATTTGTAACATTTGTATGTAGCTAGATAAGTTGCAATTACAATTGATGTAAATCACATTGTGACCAGGGAATTAGAAAATAAATACGTTTTTATGTAGGTCGCTTATTTCTATCTGATTGCAAATGCCAAGGGAATTCAGTTAGTTCAACAAGTCTAATGACGAGGTTATTGTGTGCATATGACCCGCGACTATTATGCTACACAAATATATCACTCACTGTCACCTGTAATTATACATATGTATCTACCCTCAACTGACGCTTTTTATCTTGATCTCGGTTAAAATAATTGTTGGGTATTTTGCGTATAATTGTTCGTTTCACAAGCTTTGATGGATATGGTGTTGTGATTGCTTCTAAAGCGTAGTTGCTTCTAAAGCGTGGTTGTTTTTAAAGCGTGGTTGCTTCTAAAGCGTGGTTGCATCTAAAGCGTGGTTACTTCTAAAGCGTGGTTGCTTCTGAAGCTTAGTTAGTTTTATTGCTGCAGTGGACTTCCACATAACCAGGGGACAAAATTAGATGAAGGCTAAGATGGAAAACTTCTTATAGAGATGGATAGGTGTACATGTTTTATTTAATTTAAACATAATAAAAAAGAACAATGCCATTTTACATCTGTTTATAAAAGTCTACAGTCTTTGGAAAATTGTCAGATAAGTTAAGTATCAAGATCATTTAGTTTAAACCAAACATCAAACTATGCAAGTAAATGCAATACAAGTGTAACGAAGACGTCAAAAGACTTAACATAATATAACTTTAACAAAATGTTAATTTTTAAATTGCACGAATTCTTCGATGTATTAAAGTTGCGTGAAGAGTCACTCATATATTTATCTAAACTATAAAACATTGAGGAAATAATTTAAAAGGTTTTATCATCTCTTGTATAAATTTCTTGCTATATATGACTCTATGACTTCTGATCATATGTGAATATGTGACTTAAATGATTCATAAATTGGGTCAAGTCTATTAAATGTCAATGCAAGTGCACAGTAAAAATACAAGATGATGTCTGCTCTACCATATGTTGGCGACTATAAATTACCGCTTAAAAGTGATTCAAATATACGTTATTGTGTTCGGTTCCTCTCTCCTCTCTCTTCTTTCTCTTCAATTCTCATAGATATAAAAGTATCACATTTTTTTATCTGGCTTAAGTAAAATGTCTCTTTGGTTGTTTTCCAGACTATATCCTGGATGTACATTGCCTCGCAAGTGTTGGTCGGACTATTGGACTGTGTGTGTATTGTCGTTACTTTCCAATTGTTTTCCGTGACAAATTATGAGGGTTAAAAAACCGCGCGAGACGTTTTCGCGGGAAATCCCTAAAAAAGAATGCGCAACTCCCAAGAGCCACCGCAAATCTTTTACTGCCACATCCAATGGCCGTTTCCATTGCCCCAGGAATCTACAAGAGTGGCACTTTTCTTTCTCCAACCATCCGACCGAAACGAAACAAGCTGGAATTTCTTATGGAAAATCTGTGAGCTCGATTATCATTCAAAATTAATCTCTAAGATATAACACAAGACGTATATATTTTCATTCCCAAGACGTTTTCAGGCAGTGCGGTCACGTACCCTACGGAACACCCGATTTCAGTCTCCTAACATTGCTTTAAAATATTTTTAAACTGTCTTAAAATAAAATAAAAAATATATCTTCCGCTAGAGAATTTCGTGCTAACACTTATAAAATGTTTCTTAATTCCAATATCAAATATATATAATAATAATAAGTATTTCTTTTTTTCAAATATGCTTAATAAGATGCGAAAAGTGTGCAGACAGCAGACACTGCAGATTACAAAAGTTAATTAAGAACGTTTGAAAAACAGAAGTATTTCTTGCAACAAAGAAACATTCATAAGAAATAGCACTACACTCCCTAGAGAATGATATATTTTGATTTACTTGGGAAAATTTGAACATACTTCAAAGCAATGTAAGCGACCAAAATTGGGTGTTCCGCAGTTTAGGTGGACGTACAGTTTTAATTTTCTCAGCTACACATTATTTTGAATATCGTTATTGAAAAAGAAAGTATATATTCAAAACACATAGTGGCTTCGCTCAAGAAGACAATCATATTATCTATGAGCATGTCTATCAAAATCATAGTGGCACCTCAAAATGTCAGTACTTCCATTTGCTTTTTTATTGTAACTAGACAGTAATAACGATATTACAGTATATTCTACATGACAGTTCATTATGTGAAGTAATAATGCACACAGACATACAAAAGCAAACATCACAACACATCAATACTAACTGCGCACTCAGCTAACGTTTTGCAATAAGTAACATCGTTATAAACGAGACAATTATACACTTCCCCGTTGCAAAAGCCGTGTATTCTCATCAGATAAGTGAGGGTCGTTGGGGGAATTCAGTTAGAAGCATGCATGTTGTAAGATAAAGCAAACAGTTTTTCCGCGCGCGCGGCAAGTAAGTCGGGCTGCCACAATTTGGGGGTTGATCGAAGCAGGGATTAAAATGGCGAGCGAGGCTCCAGGCGAGACGATAGTGGCTTGTCGACGTTGCAACGGCAGTATCGATATCTGAGCAGTTTGAAAAAACTCTAGAGTCACTATAAAAAAAAATCCCGACGTAGATAAAGTCTAATTACAGCTTTCATTTAGGCCCTAGACGAAAGAATACTTTTTACAGAGAATAATGGGAAGAAGGTTTTGCGAGTAAAAGCAAAAAGACGAGAGAGTATGAGTGTAAGAGTTCCTTTTGGCACTGATTGGCTTAAGTACGTTTTTTCAAAGTCTACAAACCCTCCCTTCTAAACCCGTATACCTAACGAACGCTGTAGAATACACCAAGTTACGTCTTGTCGGAAGATACTTTATTGTCTTGCCATAAATATACACGCATTAATTGTACCAGATAAACAATATATTATACTGTTTCAAGTGTATATATGCAATATATAAAAGTCTGCGAGCTCGCGTTACGTAGGGACTTTGCTTATCACATTTCAAAGCCTTCTTCCAATTTTTCTTAAAACATTTTTTGTTTTATACGTATTCTACGCGAGGGAAAATCTTGAGGTTTTTCCTGGAAAAGACGAATACCTTTTCACCCGGCGCGTGCAACAATCGAACGATGATTTTAACGGGAATAACGGCCGCCACACGCGATATCCGGGCCTTATTTTAACAGCATCAATCGGAGGTAGTTTGCTTTATGGCGTGTATGCAGGTAACCTAGATGAAAGCCTTGTTTTGTCTAGCTGAAAGCAGCTCATCTACCAGAAGAAAGCAAGGACGTTGGCAATGAATCCTCTCTGACAAATACTACCATTCTCCGTCCATTATACTAAACTCCCCCCCCCCCCCTCAACGCTCCGCAAAGAATGCCAGTGTATACCACATGTACTCAGTACTCATGCCCTGACTGACAACGTCGCATTTATTTACCCCCACGCCACCCAACAGAAAGATAAGCTCTCTCTCTCTCTCTCTTTCTCTCTCTCTCTTTCTCTCTCTCTCTCTTGCTCTCTCTTAGTTTCCTCCATAACGTCCGAGGTATGAATGTTTATATTGTGACACCACTTTTGAAGGCATGCAAATCATGTTGTATACGTAAATAAGTAAATTTATATGTTCGATGTGTCATCTTTCTAAAATTAAACATTCATATGGCGCCTGTATTATGTAAAAATTGATGTGCATGTACACAAAATGGTCGGATGAAAGAGAAAGCATAATGGGCATGAATGCCGACATAATTAAAAATGAAAATCAATCAGCTTTTAATCATAATAATTGGTATGGGAGTTACAATATCACAAACTATTTTTCATAACCCCTTTAGTTATTACCAACCCAAATTGAGCCCGGTTTTCACGTTTTCAGTGCATGTATATACCGTATAGCATTATTGAGGTTAATTAAAAACAATTTTGAATCAACCATAATGAAACAGTGGCTACAAAAAAAAACATGAGTAGTGTCATTTAATAACATGACTGTCTAGAATATATTTTTAAAAATATTATGAAGTATTTTTGAAAGAAACATACGGAATAGAGGTCAAGCAATGAATTGATTTGTTTGAATAGAGAAAACGTTTCTCTAGAAATGTAAATTCTCCGCACCTGTTTAAAATTCTGCTTTTATGTTTAGCGGTATAGATAGTCGTAATGAAACAGTAGAATACCTGCATAACATGCACAACTTGTTAATATTCTATCTTAGAATCTGTTCATTACCTGAGTGTGTTTTTATGTATGTATGTTTGCCCGTCTCCCGAGTAAGCATTTATTTTCCATTTTATTGTCGAACCAAGTACTGCGTATATTAACGACGGCGTATGCATACTTAAGTTGGATGTACTTTATGTCCAAAGCTATATAAGAACATTTAATGTGTGCATGTGTGTAATGTGTGCATGTGCACGTTGAAATAGAGAGCCGTGCAAACATTGTTAATCTAAGACCGTATATCCCATATTGCTTTACGTCGATTATGTGATTAAAAATGGTTGTCGACGACATCATTTTATTGACTACGTTGTTTTTACTAATTTTTGACGTCGTATTTACATATTTCCCGTAAAAAGAAAACCATTTTTAATCATTCGGTAAAGAAATATATGATTCGGCAAAATATATATTCAGTGCAGGCAAGTCCAATGTTTTTAAACAAAAACAGTCAAGACTTCATTTTGGATAAATTTATCGAATATAGCGTATATTTCAAATGAGTTTAATTAGCCACTGGTTACCTTACGGACAATAAGAAAATAATTCGTTCCTCTGATTCAGTCTTTAGTCAACTCAAGTATTTATAGGTCAATGTTCCAAGCATTGAGTAAATACGTTGACATTACATCTTAATACGAATTAATTGCATTTAGCTGGTTGTCAATGTGATGGCAATTGCTTTGTACCCGGCACCTCCACCAAAACGCAACGACGAACAGGAGAAATGAGATAACCGTTACAACCAATGAAACATCGGTAATAAAAAAAAGTTCCATTATTTTCAATGTAAGTACGATTTAAGTTCCCCCACTGTAAACATTCTCATGTTGATCTCACATCAAATACTATAATATACAACGAGCTCTTTAGAGCTCTTTTGTGCATTCGTAAATGGAGTTTCTTCCCTAAGGGATACACTAGCCTCGTTAACCACGCCCACTGTGTTTGGGAGTTTCAAAAGTCCAACAATAATCGACGGGGGGTTGGACTTATTATTATTAATTAGAACATTGTTGTATTATAGGACTTGGCTATTTTGTCAACATTATGAGCGGAGAAAACACGTTAAAAACTATTGTTTTCGGAAACGGTACGTTGTTTGATTGTATGAATGAATGAATGAATGAATGAATGAATGAATGAATGAATGAATGAATGAATGAATGAATGAATGAATGAATGAATGAATGAATGAATGAATGAATGAATGAATGAATGAATGAATGAATGAATGAATGAATGAATGAATGAATGAATGAATGAATGAATGAATGAATGAATGAATGAATGAATGAATGAATGAATGAATTAATTAATTAATTAATTAATTAATTAATGAATGAATGAATGAATGAATGAATGACTGACCGAAAAACTTTTTTTAAGGAGAAAACAAACTCAGTTCGTTAAAAATATTGTTGTAGAAATATTGAAATCTGTGTTAATTTTGATGTGATTGACTATACATATACCACGAAGACGTTCTCGTTCTTTGGGCCATAAATCCGCGTGTAGTGTTCAGCTACGTTTGTTACTAAAATACTGTCTAGAAACACGGATTATAACCGTAGTTTCGATTTAACTAGAATACCAATAAAACACGAGCTTTTGCTTTTTAGGTGCTCGTCACTGTGACAAGTTTAAGGGTATGGCTAACAATTATTGTAATACAAAATAAGGTCAGCTCGTGCTACAGAGCGCTGTTCACCCGTTAAAGTGTCTCATGATAATTCACCTGTACAGTGAAATATTGCAGTCTGGGTTAATTAAATACACGCCCGTAATAATAAATGTGATTGCTAGAGAAGGTAAGGTGTGAAAATGAGTATGATTGATGATGTAAAATGTGGGTTACTAAAATGAAAGAATGCCCGACAAAAATGATGTACGTCGGTGTAGCTAAGAGAAAGAAACTGGGAGAAATTGTGAGGATACGTCCTAAGAATGGGGAGATTGCAAAGAGAAAGGAGTAAAGTGTTTGCATTATAGAACAACACGCACGCAAAGGTCTAGCAGACTCGATTTAAAATTCATTGTAGTTGTACTTTATACACTGTTGTTATTAAAACAGGACTGTTTCTATTTTCCAATTTCAAACATGTCAGTAAATATTGAAGAGAAAAATTCATTGTAATTTACTATATACACTGTAGTAATTAAAACAGATCTGTTTCCATTTTGCAATGGCAACCATGTCAGTAAAAATTAAGGAGACATAACCAAGATGTATCAGGAACGACGAAAAGAATTGTTTTGGACCTAGTTTGTCGTTTACAAAACGTTGTGGTTTTCAGTAAGTTTATAATAAAGGTTGATAACTAACAATTGTGTGCCACACTGAAATAGAAATTATTAAAGTAATTATTAATTGATTTGATATATACAAGAAGCGATACTTATCAAAGGTTTTTGCAAATAAAATGGCGGAGAAAACCGTAACACTGCTATCCCTAACAGTTTTTTGACATTTTAATGACACGATAATTGTAATTAATACATCAACTGGATAACATATTGTTTTGAAATTGTCAGCTGTATGAAAAACTTTGTTTTTCTCCTACGTCGCAACCGGCTTCATAAACATATTGGCTCATTATGTTTTCGTGCAATTCAAATAGTGGTAACGTTTCCTTTGTATTTTTTCAAAGCTTTGTTCAAATTTGTTCAAACCTAGCTATGTTTTGCTCGTACGTCGAAAGCGGCTTCATATCATTGGCTCATCAATGGCCCATTTTTTTCGTGTATTTCAAATAGTGATACAAAGTTCTTTGTATTCGTTCAAAGCCAACGAGAAAACAACAAAAAACATGTTTTGAAGCTTAATCTGTGTTTATATGAACCCTGATATCTCGCATACATAAAACAACGACGGCGATAAAGTCTGTTCATCTACTCTCCGCGCTGCGCACCATGTTATTGTGTGTACGTGATTACACCCTCCGACAATGACCTTGACCTTGTGTGGGGATCCCCGTATCGAGGTCTCACAGCTGGCGCCCCCACCACATACATCCTCTCGCCCCAACTGGCCGGCTAAATTAAGTAGACATGTTATTAAAACCACATTTTTAATATCGAAACAACACTGCGCTCTAATTGGCCGTGACCTGGCAACACTGTGCACGATTACACACAACGAGTCCGGCCGCCATGTTGCCAATGTGTTTTTACCGGGTCAAGGATTTAATCTGCATCGTCGCGTCCGGCGTTTCCTACCCTTATTCGAGTTACCACCCCTACTCGGAGCTATCCGTCTGAGGAGTTCTGCTCGCTTGCAAGCCAGTCTATTGGAAACAGATCCAATCTCTCATCTTGTCTTAGGGGTGGGTTCCCATGATCGCCGGCAGACCGTGGGACGGTCGGACAGTGACAGCGGACGAGACAGGTCGGCTGGACGGACGGACGGCTGCCTGGGGACCTATCCGACCACTGGTCGTGAATAATAATGATCAGCTGGGGAGGTGGAGCAGATGAAAGATTCAGTGCGGCATTTTCACGCCGATTAAGAGAGTTAAAAAGAGAACTCATTAAATAAAACCCGACCAAGTTTCTCTACAGTGATAGAATTATGTGGAAGTTGTTCGAGTACAGTTTGGTAAAACTTCTGCGTGGATTCAATATGGTAGAGGTGTATTTTAGAATTATTAAAAGCGAAGAATAAACGAACACTATGTTAAAGGACTTCGTTTGATTTTAATCTGATATTTATCAATGTTGTGTACTTACTGTACGAATATGAAACCTTCATTCAATAAGTGCCAATTACATATATGTTTGAAGCCATGCTACGCTCATAAACAGACATTGGAAAAAGGTTTAAGTTAAAATTAAAATGATAGTGTGCGACAGAAAGTGTTCTACATATTACATTTTTTGTGATCCGCCCGCATTATATTTCTCTTACAAGATTTCATTACGATCACAAATTAATCTAACTTAATTTCTAAAAGTTCTACACAGAAGTTGATTAAAACGATAACCGAAGATTTACTCACAGATGAATACTAATCTACCCGTTAAATCATAGTCTTCTTTTATCCTTTTCTTCAAATACTCTTTGGTTGAAAACACAATCGTTGGGTTAATTATTCTGCAATTTAACAGTTGAAAACGAAGTTCATCGCAATTACAAGAAGGCAGACAAGGAGCTGCCTAAAGTTCGGTGAACCTATATATCGTTTTACCCCAACGAGGCAGATAATTTCCAATCAATGGGAAAACTTCCAGAGACGTCAATCACGAGCAGCTGTCTACAGCCCCCTTTACGGCGGGAAACCGGCAGTAAAACTTCCATCCAATTGGAAGAAAATAGAAGGAACATTAAAAATGAAGTAGGACCGCTAGAACTGATATCGTTCGCGTTCAAGATGTGCAGAATGTCATATCAAATACAGGCACTAAATATTCTTATCTTGTTTTCGTATTTTATTGTTTGAAATTGATGAGACCCATTGGGTAAATCGCGTCGCCATGTTTGCGTGATAGCAAAGAATCTCTCTGAGATAAGTCTACTGATTTATACAATCGTCTGCTAGTTTACTAACGGATATCGTATTGCGTGTTGTTTAATTAATACAACTTCAATGTACTTGTTTCAAACAGATAATTAAATACTTGTTTAACTTTAGTAAAGCGTCTGAATTAGATTACTTTCAGATATAGCTACAATCCAACAAAGTTATACATTGTACCATCCTATGATCGTACATATAACTCTAGAGTTTAGCAATACACGATCTGTAGGAGCTGGAAGGTCACTATGGAGGGGGTATATCCTGGTAAGGGTGAAGACCTTGGAAGAGCGAGTTATCCTCCGGGCTGGGTCTGGGGTCAATACATTGTAAGTGTGACTGACCGCATTCATAACCAAAAATAAAACAGTTTTTTGAGAATTCCTTTTGTGTTACAAATTCAAATATAATTTTAAAAGACTTCAAAAAGTCAAAATATACTATAGTTAAATTTTATTTTCATACATTAATCATTTATTTCTTAAACTTTACCAACAAGACATAATGCTATTTCAAGATTAAATTGGAAGTATAAAGGAACAATTTCTCAAATGACTCATGTCGGGCCTGCCTTTATGATTTGACTCGGTGTCCACGTTTAATTTATCGGTTTTTGATACATTCGCTATTATAGACGTTTACCTAACACATAAATAACAAAATCCCATCACATTTACCCGGTAACAAGAAGTTAACTTCCGCAATGTTGGTACAACGATTCTAATCAATGACGTCACACACTTTGTCGTCTATATCGACCACGTGTTTGTCTGTCGGATGTGATGATCCAATTACAAGCCTGCATCTATGATTAAGACATGCCTTTATTAAAATCGATATTCGATTAGTCGACCTAATCGGGATAGCGACCGCGCGAATGGAGTTGACAGTTGACGAGACAATCCGGGTGCGACCGCGACCCGCACGCACGATCGCGCAGTTGCCAGATGTAATTGATACGCAGCGTTGCCTTGTTGATGATGCGATGGGGTTTTAGCTTTACCGCTTATGTTTGGCAACGCTGTCGGGTGATATATGAATATAAAACATTACGCTACATGTTTCCAGAGAGGATTCGAGTCTAGGACGTTGGAACAGCCGTATGGTTTCCAAGATCAACGTTTACAATTTCACCCCCTTTGAAAATCTCAGACAGTAATCTCGGATTGGTAACCATGGTATCAAGAAACTTATCATATTAAATTCATGGTATTCCAGTGGGGTAGATAGGAATATATTTCGGTATTGGTAGAATCTCTCGATATATTATAGTGAGGCGTTAGTCTTATTGACAGCGCAAATGTAAATACGCATTCTTGGCCTCTATGTGGACGTCGTGAAGTTCGGTGAATCTCCCTACAGTGTTCATTTCAAAGAGCTTCGAAAGAAATTGTGGAAAACGTTTTATCTTTATTCCGTTCTTTGGACACTAGATCTCCCACGAGACATCCGATAAGACTTGTAGCCAAGTTCACGGAGCTTAAAGATAAGTTAGATACGCGAGGTGTTTTCTTTTTCCTACGAGTTACTTTGTGTGTCAATTACTTACCAGGGCTCTACAATTTGCATAGGAAATAATCCATTGGAGACATTTTTTAAACTTGAGCGCTGCTTATCTCTAGAAACGAGTTCAGCGCATAAAACTAGGTGGGTTAAGGCGCTTGGGCTTGTCGCTTCATAATCTAAAGTGCTTTCAGAACAATCGGGAACAGGTTGTTTATACATTTTCTGTCACTGCCATTATGTGATAATTTGTTTGTTCAAACGCTTATCCATGCAACGGCGACTTGAACACAAACCCTACAAATGGTTTATTGACAAAAGTATCTTTAAAAGACTGAAGTGGAATTCATTGTATTCTACAAGATAAACACAAACAATAAACCACGACTAACAAGCTACCACGCACACGCACACGCACACGCACACGCACACGTACACGCACACGCACACGCACACGCACACGCACACGCACACGCACACGCACACGCACACGCACACGCACACGCACACGCACACGCACACGCACACGCACACGCACACGCACACGCACACGCACACGCACACGCACACGCACACGCACACGCACACGCACACGCACACGCACACGCACACGCACACGCACACGCACACGCACACGCACACGCACACGCACACGCACACGCACACGCACACGCACACGCACACGCACACGCACACGCACACGCACACGCACACGCACACGCACACGCACACGCACACGCACACGCACACGCACACGCACACGCACACGCACACGCACACGCACACGCACACGCACACGCACACGCACACGCACACGCACACGCACACGCACACGCACACGTTTTCAAGGAAGAATTCATGAATTGTATAATAACAATCTGTATAAATTTGTTTTGACAAGTTGTGGCCAGCAATATATATCCTTAATAAATTTCCTCAATATAATAACAAAACAACAGAACGTGACATCGCCTCTGATATCTACTTACCTCCCCTCCCTTCCACCCCCCTCTCCCCCCCTCCTCCTCCTTCATCACAAACCATCCCCACAGAACAGTAGCCACGGAAATTGGCCACAAACACAATTCGCACGTATACGGTAGCGGACTAGCTCCAACGAACAAATACAGAAAAGTAGAGCTCATAGAAAATGTGTTGAGATTCTCAAAGACGGCCACATCAAAGATGATGGCAAGAAATGGGTTTTATTTAAAGGTGCTCTCAAGAAACTCGCAACGTCTAGTATATTCAAAACATGATAGACCCTTTCTTGGTAAAAATTATACTCTAGTAGTCTTTGAGTATTGATGAACAAAATATGAACTACCGACATGGCTGGCTTGTAATGCCAAAAAAAAAAAAAAAAAACTGTATTGTCTTTTATGTGCATGGGGGTGTGCATGGGTGTGTGTGTTACATACAGACTCAATAAGGGGTGTAGGTAAGTGGACTGACCTGTCTAAGGAGACGGCGATCAGGCTGTAGACAGACGCGGCTACGGACACCCCTTGGATGTAGGGTACAGTCTTGCACATGAACCAGCCGAGCACCCAGGCTGTGGACAAGAGAAATGCATCCAGTCAATAAATAGTCACTAAATGTGTTTATTGTTAACTGCATGTTGCTGGTTGTATCATAATTATGATCATAATCAGTTTGTGTCATAATCATGAGTCAATTGTACAGGTGGGGTGAAGAAGTTATCGCTCGCTGTATGACCGCGAATCAGGAATCACTCTTCTATGACGAAAGCATAGGTAATGTTGTTTCAGGAAAACTTTATGAGCTTTAAGGCGACATGGTATCTCACTGTACAATGAGTGAAATTAAAGTTTTGTTTAGTAATATTTTGAGGATGCTACACAATATTAAAAAGTGATCAATTTGCTTGTTTTAAATCAGGATCTGCAATCAGGTAAAATTAAAATTTCACGTAAAAGCAACCCGAGAAGCCGCACACGCGTACCTTCCGTCTTCTCTTCGGATCTTGAAAATCATATGTTCACTTATAACTAATACCTATATTTTAGATAACTCACTAATAGAACATTGTTTAGATTAAGGTATTGTAAACCGTCCATAATAATGTATCGCTAATGTCGACCATTTTAATTAATTAATGTTACATTTTTGAACAGTCTATATTTTTGTTTCTCTCAATTATGTAATAATTTCGAAACTATTCTATAATTTATTTCAACATTGTAACTGTGGTTATATTTTATTAATAAGATTTTAAAAGCATTTTGCCAATGTTTCCCAATAAAGCTATTTCTTCTTAATCATAAGTTATGATTCATAACTTTTATGATTAATCTTTTCCTTGATATATAACTACTACGATTTTTCCTTCTCTTCCATCAGTTTTGCGATGACTTATGACCTTTAGCTTTCCATTATACCGCAAACGATTGGACGAGGGATAAAGGTGAAAGTCCTTGAAATGTTTAAGCAGTCTTGAGATGTGAAAGGTAGATTTATTCAAAAGCGACCAGACGAGAAAGTCGATAACATTTCATTTGAAAAGTTTTGTTCGAAAATCAGAAAACCGGAAAAACATCGCAAACCCGTCACGTGTCTTTTCCTTTTGTCAATCAGGACACGGTTCGTCGGAGCTCTTTCAGGAAACCGTCTCGGAACAAATATAAGACACTCTCTTGTGTTCACCGGATAGCTCCGGTTGTCCGCTCCATAATGTCAGAATATCTTATGCAAGCTGCGTTCACGACGGAGGTATAACGCCTTCACCCCTTACCCCATCCACAAATGTAAGGTCAAGGCTGTTTTTTATAATCGCGGTTGTTACTTCTAAGTAGGTTCTTGTTTATTCAAATATAAAGCACAACTCAAAAAAATTGGCAAAACAAAAGAAAAATGAAAATAGAGAGGGAGGAAGAATTAATTAAGAGAAATAACATTACTGGTTTTAGACCGACAAGCGTAAGTACAAAGAAAGGCCCTAGGAAAGAAATCACGCTTCAGTAACCTCATACAAATTGGATTTTTCTAACCCAAACTCGTGATCAAGATTAAAACATAACCGCGAAAAAAAAAATACTTTCCAAGCTGGAGAGTTCAACTTTAAAGTTTGGTGACACTTCAACATTTCTCACATTTGGTTTTAGTTTTGTAAGATTTAAAAATCTATATTTGTAATTGTATTTGTGTAATTTGATTTTTGATGCTGATGAAGAAGTGACATATAAAAGTGACCCACAGACTTTTTAAGTTCAGTTATGATGGCACATTTAACTAACAAACCGTCTCTTTAGCGTAACACATCTTCGATTCTCGTTGGAGAAGGTTAACTCAAACCAACAAATTCCATTATTAATATCTCCATTAATAATTCTAAATTGTTTACCTTTCTAAGTACACCGTTTATATTGTGAATCAGAGTGGATACATTTTAAATTTCTTTTCATAAAAGATGCATATTCTACTTTTAGAGATTGAATTTATCTCAAAAGTATCCATTCACTCATATTCATATTCGCCTTAATATTTCTTCACTTTCAAATGAATTACGTGCACCATATTCATTTATTATTTGTTCGTTTATTTATTTACTTAACGCCGATCCGATCCAGTCATAAAACGGATTTGCAAAGGAGGACAAACGTGTACTGTGTAAATAATGCTACTGAAATTCCACCGTGCTCCAAATGCGGTTGCAACAAAAACACTCCAGAGCTTGATAAATGTCATACATACAACCGATTCAAACTCCGATTTAATCCAGTGATAACTTTTATTTCGCCATTGTAATATAACCGTATTAAGTAAGCCTTTGCGTCAGTAAAACCTACTATTCTATCTTTTTCTCGTCGGTGCGAATTCACATGTCAAAGTAAAACATAGAGGGAAAGGCTTATTTCTACCCGGTAGAAACGCCCGTAAAATGTTTATGAGGTTAGTTTTGATGGGTCGGCTGAAGGTGGAATACTCTGCGCTCGCAATTTCGAATGTGCATTATCGATTGAGCTAGTTTGATGGACACTGGGCGTAACGCTCGGGGAAGTAGGCGGAAAACTATTACTCATGACAAGGTAGGTTCAATCACTGAGCTAGGGACTTCGCATGGGGAATTACTGAAGACATGCGCATCCATTTAGTTATTAGTTAATTAGTTACTAAGTATCCGAGGGAGGTTTTAGCACACGAGGAAAATGCATTTGGAAAATAGTGTATAATGTTTTTTTTATGGGCGAATCAAGTAAAGTATGTCTACCTTCGAGTCCAGTGGCAATTTCTTCTGAAACAGTTTTTATAGTTTAGAGCGTAGAGATAAACTAGCTTGAACACCAATTTAAAGTAAGCACGATTTGGTTATAAGCCAACCTAATCGAAAAGACGTTTTTATCTCTTTAGTTTTCACCTTAGTTTTCTATCAAGAATGTAAGAATGTAATTTGTAGTAATTTATTTTATTTGTCAAATGATGATACGTTTAATGTATTGTCTACCCACTCAGTTTCAATAAGAATATCAGTGGTGGTTATTAATACTATTGATCATGTCTGCAGTACATACTAGTGACAAGATTACCGGTATGTACTGTGACCCCAGTAGCTCAATGGGCAAGATTACCGGTATGTACAGCGGGACATTCCGGGTTCACGTGTCAGCGGAGTAAAATTTGATATCAGCTGTTTGCATAATTAGTCTATTAATTACAAGGAGAATGCTGGATAAGCACATTGTCAACTCGGATCGACAGATTGAATTAGTAAAGCAATTAGTAATAGATAACATCGGAAGTAAATACATTCTTAAGCATTGTTATACAGGTATAACATTTTCTGTGCGATGGAATTATTACGATTTAATTAAGTTATAACTGAATTAATAGACGATTCAATTAAACTTGATTAAATTTTCATTACGGGAAGACAAAATGTGAAGTTGAGCGCCGAGATGTTGAAATGGAGATGGAAAATGAACTTAAGTAATTGAATAAAGATTTGTGTTGTATTGTGATGTACACAAGAAAAATTGCAATTATTTGAAATTATTTATTTCAAAATTTTCTGTATTGTTATTATTATTATTATTATTATTATTATTATTATTATTATTATATTATTATTATTATTATTATTATTATTATTATTATTATTATTATTATTATTATTATTATTATTATTATTATTATTATTATTATTATTATTATTATTATTATTATTATTATTATTATTATTATTATTATTATTATTATAATTATTAATCAAGTATTATTATTGTGATGCAACAGATAAGTACATGTTTTTTGTACAGAGGTGTCCGCATTTCAATAAGATAAAGTTTACTTCTTGAATCACGCACAGATAACACAATATACTCATTTGAATTCATTTGAATAATTTTATTTTTATCTAATACATATTTTCGAATGTGAGACTAGTTGAGGTTAAGTAAGAAATTATGCTTTAGTTACCTCACAGTATTACTATTTTGAAGGCATTTCAATAAACTAAAGTAATTTTAATTCGTATACAAGGTCAGGGAGAGCGAGAGAGAGAGAGAGATCATCCACTTATAACATGTTTTCATAGAATTTAACATAATCTTTTAACGTATAAGACAACGTATTTCACGTCCATCGTGTCAAGAAACACTTTGATGTTAGTACTCAGATTGATTTTGATTTAAAAAAAAGTAATCAGATTAGTATTCTCTTTATTAACCTAACAAACTGGTAATGGAATCAGATTACAAACTCAAACTCATTAAACTCATGCTCACAAGGACAAAATGAAAACTTTGTTAACGAAGTTACAATAACGACCTAATAACGGTGTCTTAAGTTTTGTAAAGCATTTATGAAAGCAGATCGACTTTTAAGAAACATTGAGAGCTTGAAATTTTACGTCGAACACCATTGGAAGATTTGCATGATTCACGAACGTTCAAACCATACTTATTTCTGTATTCAAACGGAAACTAGAAACTATAAATCAGCTTTTTATTCTATTTATTAGGATGCACTAGGTATAAATAATTCAAATATTGTGAGGTAAAGAAAATAAATGAATTAACATTATTTATACATAAAGCTGAGGTAGAATGTAATAAAGAAATACATACATTTTAAATTTTACATTCGTATCAAATTGTGATGAAAATTGTTGATTTTGACTTAGTAAAAATCGTGTTTCGATTTCGGTTTGAGTTAATTTTTTTTTAGTTGATAATACATCATAATATATGAAATGAGAACAACTACGATTAATACGTAAAAGCAAAGATTACAAACTAGAGTAATCTTTGGTATGTTTAAAAAGAAAAACTGAGACAATGAGTTGACCCACATCCGAATTGCAACCTAGATACTAGAATAGAAGAACGTCCGTGTTCACCATGATCAAGTAATTGGGGACATGAAACATCTAGCAAGTGGGACACATCTTTTGTGAAGACAATGTATTCAATTAGTACAATTTCTAAAGTGACAGTGTTTCAGAATATGAAAACTAATTTGGAGAATTACATGTATTATAATATGTAGGACGGCATCGTTCATTGATCATGCTGCGATATGGGTACGGATATCTACATTTCAGCTCTACCAACTTGTCTGCACACCCAGCAGGCGTTGGAAGGCATTCTTTCCTTAGTCCAGCAACAACAGTGGTTGAGAAAACAGTTGGCAACTCCGAAATATCTCGGAACATATCTCAAACATCTATTGTGACTGTAGGCGACTACAAAATTGGTAGTTATTGAAATCAATGTTCACTAATTGTGCGTTAGTCTACTAGCTAGTCGACTTGTAGCAGCATTGAGATTTGAGAAACGCCCTTATTTTCTGACCAAAGGCAACAGTTTATTTTTTGTTTTTGCTTTTGTGTTAACTTATTCGTGTATTTCCAATTATAAAGTTTTCAAGGTTTCTTCAAATCAATACTTAGGGTTTGTAGAAATTTTCTGTGGTCAGTACAAACGTATTTTATAAAAGAAAAGTTTTTGTTCAGAAACCATTTTATTGGTTTGCTTTATATTACTGTTTTCTTGCCACAGCTAGAAACATCTGTTCACACACATACACAGTCAGTTTTCAACAAACAAACCAACTCTAGCGTATAATTAAAAAACTTTTATTAATTTAAAAGCTTACGTTCTATAATCCAAACGAAAGCCGGGACGTGGAAAGAAACTCTGTTAACGGGTTTTTGATTTGCTCTGTATATATATAATATTTAAAAATAATTCTTCTATAAAAGACAGCGACCACATTCGTAAACTTTTCATGAACATTCCGGGCATGCAATCGATTCAGCGGTGAATCTCCTGGTTTTAGCCGTGTTCGCGAGTGGACTGTCGACTGTCTGTCTGTCTGTCTGTCTGACGGGTGACACACTCAAGCGAAAAACAACATGACGGAGCAGACAAAGGCACCTAACACCCGAAACAGTCACGTCGGTGTAATTGTAACAAAGAGAGCTACTCGAGCACTGGACCGGAAGTGATTTGCTTCGGAATGCTTCGCGAAACTTCGGATATGCTCGGGGGAATCGTGGCTGGTTTTATTCTTCAAGGATAATATAACGGTGACGACTACATAGAATATAATCACAAAAATCATAATAGAAACGTACATGAAATGACATCAACCCCTGTGTTCAATTATCATACTGATTGAAAAGCAGAATTAATATGGATTGGTTACCATGTATTTTGAGTTTTGACATATTTTTGCTCCAAAAATATTAAGGATTTCAATTCAATTCTCAATTTATGGTTCATAATGGGTATTATATGTTTTAAAACCAGCCACGGTATATTCGTTTTGTTGTCTCTGTGATAGTTAAGACCTTCATTTGTTCCACATCCAGAGAATTCACCAACGACTTTAAATCTATTGTAAGCTGCTGCAAACCGCAGTCGCAACCCATCCCAACCATGTTGAATTCACTGCTACATAGTTTTCCCTCAGAGTTAAAACAGTTTTAAACCTCGAAGGCAAATAGACAATTAGTTTATTTATTTTTGCGGATATTTTAATTCAAAACAACTAACTAAAGGAAAGTTTCAAACAGGTTTACTTGACGCATGACGAGATTAATTCTAACCTCTAAACAGTGTTAACTAGAATCTATGGAAACGGTAAAAGAGCTTTTGGCAGTATGATTAATTTTTAATAATTAACAATACCTACGTAAATTGAATCGAAACTACAACAGTTAATACAAAATTCTGCGTAAATAATCATAAAATCAAAGCTTGTGGTATCTTCATAAAGTAATTTTTCTCATTTTAAAAGGCAAATTGATAATTTGGGTAAATCGATCTCGTGTATATAACAATACAAAATACATAGAAACGACGAGTTTACAAAATCAATACCTTCTGAAAAGACATATTTGTTACTTTTCTCTTCCAACAACCGAATTCAAACCACGCACGATACTTAAGCTGTACAATTTAAGCCCACATACATTCAGGGTTGTATATATTAAATTAAAGTACCAATTTCATTAAACGAAAATCTTTTGTCTGGTGTAACGAAAAAACAAAAACACAATCTAGCAGAGCGATTTTTTGTTGTTGTGTTGAGAGAGGTATGGTCGTGTCCAGTGTCTGTCTACCCAGTTCTGGCGTAATTCCAGTAGCGCCAACTTAAAACGTCGACGAACCCTTGGAACGTGTCAACTTTTTATTTTGTCTGAAAGCCGTGTCACGGCCTGGTGACAACGGCCAAAGACGTTAATGCAGTTTTTCAGTGAGGCGGGGGTTTTGGGAAAGCTCCTTGTAAGCCAGATCCTATTACAAATTTGAACGCGATTTGGGAAAGAACAAATATTTAGAAAATTGTGAAGAATTTGTATTTGTATTGACGCTTTGGGATAAAGTATTTGATTTCGGTATCAACGAAGACAAAATCTCTTCAAAAACCGAATTCTATATCAATTCTATTATATTCTATCTTATTCAGTTAAATTTAATAACAAGAGAAGACAACAAGTTCAACAGGGTCCTAATAAAATGGATACAAACAGATATGAACAAAACCAAAAAATTAATTTAAAAAAAGCTGTTTAAAATAATGAACAATTTCGCAGAGATAAAATTTAAAAATTAAACTAAGGGTTCGCTTTAAAACCTTTTAATTAATTTCAGCATTGAACCAATTGAACCGACTTCCACGACTGTCATTGTACGATACACGAACACACTACACATTTAAACATCCAAGAGTAGTAAAATGTACCTAAGCTCAGCTGCATAGTTTTTACGACTATTTGCGTTATATTCTTGGATACCCTAAATCTCCCTGCAATACTCGTCAAAGCGTAACATAGGGCTTAGCCACTGCAGTATTTTACACAAGTTACATTGGTCAAGTCTAGGGCACTTCCTTGCCCCATAAACGGTACAAACGCCATAAACCTTACCTCCGTGCGACTTCACTTTATGGGGACTTAGCTACTTTCAGTCATAAATAGATACTAAATCAACCGAGTTTAATACCTCTCATGGATGTTTCAATGGTTCACCATAAACCATACCTGCAAATAAAGACCAAACCTTATTTGCCATCTGATAGCGATTTCACAACCGACTTTTTTATTTTTTTAAATAAATATATCCAACTGAGTAGCTGAGAATCACAATGGAAAATAAAAGCATTAAGAAGTTCGACCTATTTCCGTAGTTGATATTATATCCTACAGGTGGCACCAGTGGTCTTATGAATTTGAGCCTAGCTCTGTTCTCGAGTATCCAAACTAGAGATTCGATTTGCAAAGTTGTGTTCGAGACGGCTCAACATTATCATCGTACATTAAAAACAGAAGTAGTCTCTGTCTGACCACGATCTGAGCTACGTATTATGCTAATGTCACAGTAACACAACAAGGGGAACATCCGAGCTTAACGAAGTGTACGAGGGTTTCGAAGATAGTTTCATGTATTTGAATATTGACAAATTTTATAAAACAATACCATAAACATTTAATAATTTTAAGGATGTGCGGGGGGTGGGGGGGTGGAGGGAAAGATGACAAGACAAATTTCAAACCTTATTGTTATATGAATAATTAAACTGAATGTTTTCAACTGAATTCAAAAATGTCAACAGTTTATTTTACTGCTTTGAATAAATGTACAGTACCTGTCTGAATTCCTCCACCAGTAAGTCCTAGAGACCACAATAATATCAAACAAGTAAATAAGAGGAATAATCGTAACGTATTGTAAACAAAATGAAGTACTTACGCACTTGTTACCAGTTTGAACTGCACAGACCCGCGCAATGGTCAGTTTAATATGTCAGCACCTCAACATTGAGTTTGATCTAGTTATTGCAACCCCATTGTAACTCCTACACTTTCAATGTTCATAGACAGTTGTTTAGTAACAATCAGCGCCCCCTTTCCCTCCTACACCCAAATCCTGGCTTCGCCACTGTGTATAACACCCAGTTTTCAAGACTTTGGAATGGATCAATGTTTTGCCAGACGGTATAATTACAAGATTTCTAAAAAGGAGCTTTTTTAATGACATCTCAAAAATCAAGTAAAACATTAGCATTTCTCCCGGTTCTCGTGGTGGAACTCTGATAAGACCAACGAATGAACGTGACTGGGGAACCTCATTAGCCACGGTACAATCGCGCGTGATGCACTGTTGTACCGGTACACTGTTGTACCGGTACACTGTTGTACCGGTACACTTTGGTACCGGTACACGTTAGCTAACGAGGTATTTAGATTCGCAAATGTAAAACTAAGGTGACTGGAATATTTATTCAAGCATTCTTCAAAATGGCTTCAGGTCTCTCATTAGGAGATATTGACTCACTGCAATGCTGTTGAGTAAGAGAAAGATTCTCGGGTTGTGTTACGAACGGTTTGGGTTCTTTTTGAATACTTTACCCTGAAGTGGATGTTAGAATTAGAAAAGCCAGAAGAAAAATGCTTTTAAAATATAACATAATTTGTATTCTGGAGATGTTTTGCGTTTTCATTTTTTTTAAGACAAGACAGTGCGGGAATCAGGTTTATCTTATAGAAACGGAATAGGGAGAGACAGACGGTTTTTAAAAACAATTTAACTTCCCTTTTAAGTTTGAATTAATGCTGATAATCTCCTTTGCTTTGTTTATTTTGAGAACTCAGGTTGTCTGCACAGTGTATATACACATGTTTACCATATAATTGAATACAATGCTGAAGAAGGTATTTTGTTCTCTGCACTTGTGAATGGGGATTGAATTACTTAAGTATTATTCAGTATTATGTAGAAACATCTTAGAAACCAGCAGACAGAATTGCAGGAACAAAAACATGATTGTCTGGTTCATCCAAATTGCTTATGCCACAAATAAAACATCTTTGTAGTATGGCCAGTCTTTAGTTTCGAATGCAAAATTTTAAAATGTGTATTTAAATGCAAGCTACATCGTCTTCAGTTAATAATTGTCTGGAAAAGTAACAAAAAAAGTATTATGACTATCAAATATTCAGTGTGAAGTACATTTTATTGTTATGTGTATTAATAATTATACATGGTTAGCACTTGGGTGCTTTCTCCAATATGTTGTCTACTAATAACGATGTTAGCTACGCATATATCATAAACTCGAGTTCATTAACCTTCAGTTGGAAGTCACCCTACTCTTTTTCACACCACAACTCACAAGTACAAGCGCGTATTTCGTATCACACTTCGATCATATAGAAATGCAAATGAAATGATTCCGCTGAAGAAGAGATTCTAATTAAATACTGGTAGTAATTTAAAGTCTTGGCGAACTTTCTACGACAACGTTTTCTAAACGAAGTTAAAGAGAATTTTACGCCGTATTCTTCCCCGGTAGATATTGATTTGAGATTTAACTTTAATAAGATTTTCAACCTGACTTGCCAGCTGGAATTGTAATGATGCTTGTTAGTCTAAAAAAGAAGAAATAGTCAAGAAGTTGTTTATTCCAATATAGTGTGATTTTGAGCGCAGAGCCATTTTGTTTTTATTAATGGAAGATTCGTGAGATGAAACTTAAAAAAGTCAAGTTTTTTCATTTTGTCTGAGAATTCTGCTGGAGGTTATTATGGCAACAGATTGCTTTTCGTTGCGTTAAAACATTTTGCGCCTTTGTTTCTAGCGCTCAGAATAAAACGTGCGAAATTAGCAGGACTACATAAAAACGCTCTTTTGACATGAAATTCATATATTATATTTTTTGTTTTTTGAATTCGTGGAATTTGCTTTAAAATAAATATCCATATCTTTTTATTTTCTGTTTTTTTGGTTTTTTATTTCTCAAGCATTCAATTATAAATATTCTGAATTCATTTAATGCTGATAATATTCCAATCTTCTGTTTTTATTACAACATTTCAAAATCTAAAGTTAACAATCACAACTTTAAGTCCGGAATTGGAAATTAAAACAACATTAGTAAAGTAGGTGTTGGGATTTTTAAAAAATGTTGCCTCTAATTTCAAGGAAAATATGTAACGTGGAACAAAATGTTATAAAGTGAATTAATTAAAATCATAATCAGAGAAAATAAACGTACCCAAACATTTCCATTTCCTCTATGACGATATAATGGAATTCGTTACGGATGTCCGAATGTGAGGTGGTAAACCCAAACGAACCATAGCTACATCACTGTCGGAATCTACCGAAATTGAAACACATTAGCATGTAAAGTGCGGCCATAAGGTGAGACGCTCATAGCAAGGGGAAAATATCTTGCCAACTACCTGAAGCGTTGGAAGAACTTTGATTAGCATTGCATGAGTTGGAATTAAAATTGTTGGGTCCGATTTCGGTTTCGGGTTCGGTTTTGGGTTTAACTTTAAAGTAAAGTGGTTAAAAAATAGAATAGGGTTTTGGGGTATAATACAAAATTGGATTTGGCTTGAAAAACATCTTTGTTGAAATTGTCTCAAATCTTTGCGTGAACAAGGTTTCAACAGCACCCAACAAACATTTTACATGCTAGTTGAAAAATTTCGGACTTAAACAGATAAATTTTGTTAAATTTGACAACGAAACATAATTATCCATTATTTCTATGATTTAGGTTTACATTCGTACACTAACAACCACTGATTGTCTCTCCGCTGTCCGCTTGATGGCACATCTCTCCGTAAAACATAATTATAATCTACAAATTCAACGCACATACTTCATACTTACATAAGACGTTTTTTGGTATTCATTTACACGTTTTCCCATTTTGTATGTTGAGCTCATCCCTGCAATAATTACACAGTTGTTTTACAAAAGAGGAACAATTAGTTTAATGTCAAACGACCTACTTTTAACATTAATGTTACTATGCGATACTTTCAAAATACTGTGGAGCTCAAAAGATGCCTGTGGAATGTGTGTGTTTTAATGTGATCCACCCCCCCCTCCCTCCACCACCCCTCCTCCCCACCCACGCGACACCTATCGAGGCAATTGATATTTGCCTACCTGAAATGTGAGTGGTTTTGTGTCTTTAGAATATAAAGAAACGAGCAAAGTTTCTGAAAATTATTTATTGCGTCCACTTCACTGAATTCAAATCAAATGTCTTTTTAAAAAAAGTAGAATTCTCGATCTTGTCTTTTCAAGATGGTCATTAAAATGTTTCATCAAACAAGTTTTGACGAAGTTGGAAAATAACAACTTTTTTGAAATTGACTTTGTGGACCTTTAAAATATTTCTAGCGAGACAGTTGTACTTCGTCCTTGTTACATCTTTCATTCGGGAAAATGCAGATGATGTCAGAACAACAGATAAACTGTTTAACTATATGTATTGAAAAGAACAGAAGCTTGTTCTGACCAGTACAAGATACATATCTATATATCTCGGTAAAATCCATCCACACATACTTTTTATATTTTGAGACTATGAAGGTGTTGTACCTTTGCCATAATTGCAAAACACATAGAAATTAACAAAGAAAGAAAACAAAGAAATAAAAGAAGCGTAGATGAAATGTGCAAACATTATTTTAATATCACATAGATGTTGAACATCACTACAAATTTAAGATTTGAGTGGAACACATAACATTGTTTTCATAGAAAATAGTATTACAATGTGAAGGTTTCATATTATTGTTGATATTAAATTAAATCATTTTAAACTTTCCTCCGGCAGTCAAAATACGGGTTATGTTTGCGATATGTTTGGATAGAGGTTTTTTTTTTTAATAAAATAACTTCAATTTCGTTTGGTAGGTGTAATTTTTCTATCCACCAATCTATACCAACATTTAAAACAATGATATACTTTGACAATTGCATTTCTACCCCCACTCCCTCCCCCCACCACAAAGTCAACATTGAGTACACAGTAAATTGATTCCAACTTATGTATAAATGCATGAAAATATTGCCAAAGTCTTTAAATCAACGTTTTCATGGTATCAAAATATAAAACGTATGTGTGCATAGCATGGCTTTTAGCGAGATGTATCGATATGTACCGTGTACTGATCAGACCAAATTTTCCTTCCCTCATCTTCGTTTTTAAATCCGTTTGGTTTAAAAACATATATCTTGATTAATATTCTTGTAATTTTTTTCTTTCTAAATAACCATATGAACTAACATATTGATGCTGATGAGGTTATATCGGACTGAATGAAAATATCGGTCTGATAAGAAATACTGCACGCCATCAAATTGGCATCGCCTTTATTTACTTTCACCTACAAAAAAAAAAAGTATATATTAGTATACAATTCTTTAATATTTAAACAATATGATCTTTAAAGTTAATTTACGGTTAGTAAAGACGGATTCACACGAGTGATCTACGTTGTCCAATCAGGTTGGTGCTCGTTCTGCGCATGCGCGTTCCTGGCAACCATTTTAAAGTTGTTGACTTTTTACAACCTATCTCTACAATCCACCATCCCAACTTTATTTTACCCAATTACATTGCCACAAATCACAAATTAAATCGAAATAAAACGAAATTAGCAAACTCTTTGGCCTAAACCAGGTCTTATGACTTCCAATCAAATATTAAAGTCTCCGCTAACTTGCTTTCACTATGACAATCACCAATCAGAATCTGTGAAATCCAGTCAGCTGATATCAAAAATATTTATTTGGAAGTTATAAGACCTGGCATTAGATCAGTGATGTGTAACCACGTCCTGACTAAAAACACCGTCTATATCCACAACACAAGAGTGTCAGAAAGCCACTGCCTTGCTGCTCAGCTGCGCTTTTAATCATCTCTAATGAGGGTTGCGACAGCGGCGGTGTCTATGAAATGTCACGTCGCCGTGCGTTTGAATCTGCCAGCAAGAGCAAGCGTTGGGAATCCCACAATACCGGCGGCGTGGAGGGGGGGTGTGGAGAGGGGAGGGGAGGGAGAACTCATATTCCTGCAGCGTCTGTTGTGCATTTTCAAGCAGCTGCCAGCTATCTCAGTCAGAACAACAACATGGTATTCATAAATCCATCACAAGAATAACGAACTAAAACACCTTGAATATTAAATGGTATATGTCTAGAAAGTGTAGACTATATCGTTCTAGTGACATCTGCGCACATTTAATATGTGCTCTGCGATGTTATACGTTTCCACGATTTCAATTTGATTTTATGTATACATTCGCTGTTACGCTGAACTATAACGTTGAAGTTAGTTTCATCTTTCAAGATGATGAAATAGGACATATACAATTTAATCACAAGATTATCACTAAGGGCTAAGATATAACTCATGTGTTCATATCATTTTATTTTATCTTTTCATAGAATAAACTAAGATTAATATGAGGCGAGATGAGAGGAGAGCATTAGTGTTTATTAAAGAATAAGAAGAAGGTAAATCTCGTAAGAATAAGAAAGAGACGAGTAAATTAATGAGGGAATAAGAAGTGGGCATTACAGGTCTGACAAGCCGATTTAAATAAACTCTTTGCTCAAGAATATGGTGGCTATAGCCACTCCTTTACCGACTACAGTTAGAATCAGGCGTTCTTAATGAGTTATTGTATGATATATACAAAGTTTTACAAGTGATGTGGATCGTGAATGTATGCCTTATCAAAGAAACGTATTCTACGCACGTAAGTACGTAGGAACGTAGGATTACGCTCTTCATTATTATGTACAACCATCCTTTCCACCCGGGAGAGATTTTTTAAAAACAATTTCGGGAGTTTAAAAAGAGACAAATGCTTTCGCGGGGAATCGTTGTACACTAAGCTTTATTAAATTGTTGTACACTACGCTTTATTAAATGATCTTGTGATGTAATTATAGTTGTAACTATTTGTTGTTAGGTTTCCAAATCGTTTTTGTTTAATACAGAAGCTGAAATAAAACAAACTATTTTCAACAACGAAGGTTTTCAATTAGAGTTTACACTTGCACTAAGTTAAATCCCTAAAAACAATTAAGCTAAGGTTTACTTAGAACTAGGTTAAGTTAAGCTTAGCAAGTTTTGTTGAGGTTAGTCCCTGGCACTGTTATTTGTTGTTTGAATCATTTTTACGCCATACACAGACTGAACTTTTCGAAGCCCTTGTTTACAAATTGTTCTAATGAAACACAGTTTAATTTGAAAGTGTGTCTTAGCTTATGTTTCGTTAAAACTCTTTAACTTTTTTTTTAACATCAGCTAATAAAACCATTATTCAGGTGTCAGATTAATTGTTTGTTGAAACGTTAGACAATGTTAATACATGAATCGAATATGGATTATTTTCAAGCCTTAGAGAATTCTCATAACGAGTTACTGAACCAACTGATTGTGATTTTATTTTGTATTAATGTTTTAATTATTCTAAAAATTATAATTAATATATTCATTTTTTCTTCACACGGGTCTACGATGTAAAACCAATCATGGTATATGATATTTGAACTTTACCCTTCAGTAAATGTAACATCTTTAGCGCAAGGTTACTGAAAAGAATACTCAAATCAACCGTACATGAAATATTCTTTAAATATTTCAAATGTGGAATATACTTTTGAATATTCAATTCTACATAAATACACCTTATTCGTACAATTCTACACGGAACAGGCGCTGGACACAAAAGGCCGAGCAAAGGTTTCGGAAAACTTGTAATATGTCATGCAGTAATCTGTTCAAATAAGTAGGGACGTGTCCCACAATGTATGACTTTTCAAAGCCAAGAGACAACACATTTTTGAACAGATAGTGGTAGTGTTCATAAATTGTTTTGAATACTCAAAATACTAATTTTTCTGTTATAAACAATATGCACCATATAACATTAAATACGCAAATTCAATAAAAAGTTTTTTTGCATATAAACATAGACACGGATGACCTCATCAATCGTTAAAAATTAGGAATTTGTTATTATTTTCTATTTAAGTATGATGCTGCTGACTAAACTCATTAACTCAAACTAAGCTCATACACCTGTTGTAAAATATTTAACACATTCCCTCTAAATCCAAAAATAACAAAAATTCCGAAAATCTGATTTTACAATCACGGTTAGAAACACAAATTTCAAGCCTAAAATAGAACACTCAAGGCCCTTACTTAACTAATTACTAATTAACTTAGCGAATTACGAAGTTGATACGCGGCCGCGTTCATTCTATTATGTATAAACACTTACCGCAGTTTCCAGGCGATGTCAGTTGGTGACACCCAACTTACCAATTCACGTCGTAATGAGTTATACCAGAGAAATCCATTTACCGAGCATCGAAACGACACCTTTGAACAGGTCACATGTACGGTTAGACGCAAGACTCTAATTCGGGAGGTTGCCGGTTCTATTCCGGCTACCGGCAGTCCTGACTGAAGGTTTTTCCCGAGGTTTTCCTCAGTCGTAAAGGCGAATGCTGGGATTGAGTCATACCATCAGTTCTCAGACAATCCTTCCGAACTATCCAAAACACCCTAATGCACCTTGTTAGTCACTTGAATAGGTGCACATCAGGTAAAACTGGTGTGCACTCGATAACGGGTATTCCTACGAAAAATTATTAATTATTATAGATAGATAGAGGTCGGGCTCAAACGTTCCGTTGCAATAAACTTGTTCCCACGGTTTCTAGGTCACACTCGTTTGTTTAGATTAAACCGCTGTTTGGTTTAGGGCTGAAATAATACCGTGGTCATGTAATGGTTTACAATACGTAATTGTGATATTAATTTGACTGCACACTAACTAATAATCCAATTAAAACTGCACGTGTAACAGAATACGTTATTTATTAGTAATTCGTAATTAGAATAGTTTACTAGAATAGTAATGTTATTGAGTATACCTGTAGGGGATAGAAAATCCAATAGTTTAATTCAAATATCGTGATTATAATGTTATATACAAAATTGCGTTTCATGAAAGCTGCATTAGATGTAGTTTATTTCAGTAGAGTGAACTGTGTATAGTACTTGTTTGTCCTGGGTTCAGTGTGAAAGTTGCTTTAAAGTGTGTAAGCTCGGGTCACGGTTTACTCTTAGAAACATAGACAACATGACTGTGCAGAAATCAGATTCATTTGTCAGAGATTTAAACTGAAGATGAAGATCGAGGGATTGATCAAAATCTAAGTAAATTACAACGTGGGAAACAAATATATTTTAATCAATATATGTAAATCGATTTATTGATCATGGTTGAGAAACACGTATACAAAAATAATCATATTTGAAAGGCAACTGTATTAAAGGATTAATGATGGGAAATTAAAAGATACATGGTATGGAAACAGAAGACATTGAAGGAAATTTACACTGACGAAAAAGACTAAACCTAATATCTGAAAAGAGATCTAAAGCCAAGTATACCATTCCAGTTGGTACCTGTTTAGTCAGCATTGTATTCTTAAAGAAATTATAAAAAAACTTTACGAAACAAATTTTCGTGATCACCATGAATAATAAAGCCACCTGCATCAATAATTTCTGCTTGTGTTATCCTTGAACACAGATGGTTTCACGTTACAGTATTTTCTAGATTCAACAATGAATAACACAAATATTTGTAATACATATATATTTAGTATTATCATTACAAATAAAGATGTGACGTTGAAAATGATATTCTTGCAACCTTAATGCAGAGCTACTGAGGGTCCAGACGGGGTGTGTGGCACGTGCAGGGGGAAGCGTTTGCGCTAGAACCCCCCTTACTCCCTCAGAAAACAATATGGCTGACGTTCTAAAAATCATGTGTTGTTAAATGTACGCACATGTACAAAATGTTAACTAATAACCAGAAATATTATTCCAATTAGTCTTAGACCTTGGTAGCTCAATTAGAAATGAAACAAGAGCCGTGCATGTGTTGACGCAAGTGGCAATAGTAGTCTACATGTGGTTTGAACCACGAGTGAGAATACAAGAACAATAACATCATTACATTGCGAATAAACAGATTCATTGCCGATGATTGCAAATATATGTATTATTTTAGCTTTGAGCCCAAATAAAATGTATATAATATTCATGTGAGAATATTTCATTATTAATAGAACAGACGTCCACATATTTATATACTTTACGTCAATAATGTACTTGATAAATATTGGGCGAGAGGTGTTTGATACAAGATAGGTTCATTATTTTGTTGAAATGGTATAGACACCCAAAAAGCAATTAGGATTTGAAGTAATAAGCTGTGAAAACATTTATTTAAAAGAGTGTATTTGTGATGCTCTATTATCTGGTGAGTATGACCTGAAGTACACCAGTGTGTTCAACACAAATAGCTTAATGGGAATGTAAGGTTTTTTCTTAGTCTTAACATGACTTGGAACATTCAAGTTTTAGTATATTCATAGTTCCCACGTGACGTCACAGCGGCCATGATTGCGACACAATTGATGAGGACCTATCCTAGATCATTGGCAAATACTATTCAAATTTAATAAATAAGCCTAATTTAGATTTTAAAAAGTTACCATAAGATAAAAAAATTAAAAATTACCTTACATATTAATTTTATTTAAAAAACAAGCTGAATTTTAAAGAACTAAGAATTTCTGTGTTCAACCACAATAGGCTTCAATTGTTTCTCCATGGCAACGTCAAAGTTTGATCACAAATGTGGCCGCCACGCGCAAAGATGTGACGTACGTGCAACCTATGAATACTGTGGATATACGTATTATCAAGATGCAGAGTTATGCTTAATAAAAAATACCCAATATTATTTGTGTTTCGCTAGAAATAAACAATGACTATCATTTCTCATATTGTGTAAATAATTCAATTTTAATACCATTTCAAGTAATTTGTTTATAATATTTCTTGATCGCGCTAATATTTAGCTCCGCATTATTCCAACATGTTATATTATTGATAGAAACAAAAACCCTGACATTCTTGTGCGATTTTTTTATATTCGTGTCGATAGCAAGTAAGTATAGACTGTTTCTATGTGAGGTGTTATTTGTGAGTGCTCTTAGTAGTCTTTCTATGCCACACCCAGGATATAGACATCACCGATGCTTTGAGGAGTCAAAAGTATTCGCGACTTGTGCAGACGACAGGGTATAGAGTTAGTTCAGAGAGAATGGAGAGCAAATAAGAAATCGAATAAAACAAAGTTGTAAACTCGTGGTCAAAGAATAGAAAACAACTGAATATAAGGCTGTAAAGCCATGTGAGAGAAAACCGTTTCCCGAAGAAAAATCAGAGTTGTGCAAAATCGTTGACCGAACCATAACTATGAGAGACCACTACACATAAAACATGTGACTGCTTTAACCAGATGTACAAGAATACTTTAAAGATGGATGATCACGAGATAATATTGTATTGATAAGGCGTATCACTGATGTAGAAGACATGAAGTGACATCATAAGCAGTAAAGTAAATCCACCGAAATATAAAAGAATTCAGAGAAAAAAAAAATTTATATTTATGTTTATTGTTCTCTTAGTTACTGGACTGATTTTCAGTGGGGGTCATTATGTGCTATTTTGCTATGATCCCAGCCGATGTCAGGTCGAACTGGGAATCGATCACTGGAACTTTTGCATTGGTAAAGGAATACAAACCAACGATACAAATCAAAACTAATATTATGATCCGCGTGGTTTTTTGTATTTTTTTCATGATTAAGAAAGCTAAAGATATAAACAATCTGTTAAATACGAGGGTTACTAATGACTAATTACCATTGACTTTACTCAGGGTAACAAAGTGTTTAAGATTGAAATTAAGTTACTAGTTTAAAATTAACATCGCTGCAACGAATGAAAGAAATGTAACACTATATCGATAGCATGTCTATTTTTATTAAAGACTGCTTTAATATAAATATTAACATGGAGTTACTTTAGTTCGTATGATGAAGAGAAAACTAAAGTGAAAAATGTTTCTCTTTGAAAATATATTAAAATAATCAAACAGAAAATGAATATAAAATAGTAAACTATAAGTGCGATATATGATAGAAAGAAATTTTAAGCTTGCAACACACTGTGCATGTGGTCACTAATTAAGTCATTTTGAAGAAGACACGATTCATTTTTAGATTAATAACTTAATTGGCCCGAAAATCAATTACCTCATTTCCGTCTATTTTTCCGTTTTCCCTCTACTAATTAATTTTTCCGTCAACTCTCCGGAGACATCAAGTCCCATCGTTCTTCAACAACTTACTGATAATTATTCGCCAAGAATTAAAACGATATTCGAATCCCCAATGTGTCACCAAAACGCACAACTGCACTGCAGTCAAAATAATTGATTTAATTAATTGGTTGTTTCAAGTTGGACTATAGAACTCTCAATCATAGAACTGTCACTGCATTTCTACTCGCAAATAACAAGGCCATTAGTCACGTGATAGTCGTAACGGTCCGCCTACGTCCTCGTTTCAAACTAGAATCCACGTTATACTCGCTTGCAGGAACGTAATGTTCGCTATTAACCACAGTTAATATAGTTTTTACACACCTTGGGAAGTTTCACCATTAATAAGTCACGTCTGTACCTTCTTCACGTGAAGCACAAGGCTGCAAGTGAAGCATTTGTCAAGAGACTCTGTAACCGGTGTACAATAGTGAACCTATTTGCAATAGACACAATACAATAACTGGTCTACATCTTGACATTTCATGGTTTTCAATACAAAAAGTAAATAATTTCAATCAACATCTGACCAAAACCAACCCAACAAAACAACTTATTATGCATGCATTTGCATGAAACGTAAGATAGATAATTGAATGGTTGATGTTGAATAACCGCACTGCAAAGCATGGAACTTCATGTTACCATATTTGTGATTGAGATAGGAAGTATAACCAACAGCAATTCAATTATGGGCTATAAATATTCCAAAAAGAGATATAACCAACTCTAGTTTACCGTTAAAGTGCAGTGTACTCTATAAACTTAATAGCTTCGTGCAGCAATGAAAAGTAGTGAACGTCTTCATATAATTTCGTCATCTGGAATGCAATTAACTTGCCAAGAGAAAAATAAGTGTGTTATAGTATCCAACTTGAGACAATGTTCGCAGTAGTTCTGTTAAATAAAGAGGACAATGAACCCAAAGCAATGAATTACTGTTTAATTTTGTCGAAGCTTAACTTTGTTGAAATGTAGAGAAAGAGAAAACGTAAGATGGGATGTCGGTGGTGTGGTGGTGGTGGGGGGGGGGGGGGGGATGAGGGGGGTTGAGGGATATTGGAACGATATTGAACCTTGAAGTTGAAGTTAAATATTGAAAAGTTGTGCATAAGTGGCGGGTGGATGGATGGATGGATGGATGGGTGGGAGGGTGGGTGGGAGGAGATACTATTACTATACAGAAATGTCTGTAACATTGGAAGGATATAGTAGACCTAGGCTGAATGCTGACTCAAACCTACAGGACTGTAAAATAAAACCTTCACCATGAAATTGAGCGCGTCTTATTTTTAAGTAACGTTTTCTTAAGAGAAAGATGAGCTTGAGGATAATTTATGAATGCTTTTAGTTAAAACATAATGATAATAATTTTTAAAACCTATCTTTCACGGGGAATATCTGTAACACTGTCTCAAAAATATAAACCGTTTTTTCCTCACTAGAGCGGAGTTGAAATTAATGCCTTTCTCTCCCGTCTGATTCATGGCCATCTCAAGATAAAAATTACTTTTGGCAAACAAAGTGTTAGAAATTTTCTTCAAGTTAGCTAAGTTGCGCGATAAAGTCTTGCGTGCATTTTCATAGAAATATTGTTCCCAGTCTTTCTTCTTTTCAAGTTGAAATTGTTTCCCAACACTCACCTGTCGGCTGTCGCTAACTCCTGCAAACTTAATAAATTTTAAGAAGACCGTGTGAGAGAAACTGTCGGTTTCTCAAATTCGGCTTTGCCCAGGGATGAAGAATGGTTCTTTCAAAAACCACTTTTTGCAGGTGTTTCTTGGAAAACGTAAAAACTACCCACATAGAGTAGTCAGATATTATTAGAAAACCGGTTCTGCCATATGCATCTCTGCGATTGTTGCTCTAACCGCCTCGTTAGACGATCGAGAAACTCGCGGGAGCTCCTCGTTACGAGTAGACTTGTGCTTGATTGCATAATATGGTCACGGCACTCGGCGGCAGCCCTATACACGGTCGAGCCAGCTACATACATAGGCCTACATACATACAAACAGTAACACACTTACGTACATACAGTAACAATAGGTAATACAATCATTGACCCACGTGACGTTTTCTTATATATATATATATATATATATATATATATATATATATATATATATATATATATATATATATATATAAAGAAAGGATACATTTTACGGTTAAACCAATCTAAATTTTATTTTTAATGATAAGTCAACGTTTCGACGACTTTAGCGTCGTCTTTTTCAAGACATACAAATATACAAAAACAAATAAATAAAAAACCACAACAACCAAAAAACACTTGCATATAAAAACGAAAACACTGCCACAGCGATACATCACTGGGTAGCTGCTCTAGCAAGCTCCTTGAATTTGCTTCTGGTTCTGGGGGGGTCCCATAACCAGAAGCAAATTCAAGGAGCTTGCTAGAGCAGCTACCCAGTGATGTATCGCTGTGGCAGTGTTTTCGTTTTTATATGCAAGTGTTTTTTGGTTGTTGTGGTTTTTTATTTATTTGTTTTTGTATATTTGTATGTCTTGAAAAAGACGACGCTAAAGTCGTCGAAACGTTGACTTATCATTAAAAAAACGTATCCTTTCTTTACATATTGCAACCAACAAAATATGAGAAATCATATATATATATATATATATATATATTTACAAAATGTAGATAATTTATAGTTTAAAAATAAATTCTTGGGAAAAAAACTGCCCTATAAACTTTCAATATGATAGTAAAATAGAATGAAATTACGTTTTCATTGATATTCTTGTGTCTAGCAGAAAAAAGTTCTTTAAAAAACTTGCTAAACAAAGCCCACGTGATGTATAGTTATTTCCGAGTAAGGGATATTTTACTTTTACACAAGTCTAGTTTGATACATGGTTGTACACGGTCTGCTTGTTTCTCTCATTCCAAAGCTCTACACTCTACGCGTAGGGTCACTGGCCTAGCTGACAACCAACTAAGAGTTGTGTCCGTCTTTGGAACCGCGACTCTAGTATATCAGCCGCGTGGTTGACATTCTGGACCACAGATACTTTCCACGCTGACTTTCTACTCACTCGAAAACAACGTTGCCACATTTCTCGCTACTTGCGAACAGCGTTGCCACATTGATCGTTCTTATGAAGCCTTAGTATTACATACTGTGTTGTAGACTGAATGCGTCGTGGACAGGTCGTTGCTCTGTAACGAGGGTTGCGTTGTATGTGGTGGTGGTAGGGGGGGGGGGGGGGGGAGGAGGTTGGTAAGTTTATGTTGCTTCAGAAGAAACAATTTTCTCGAAACTTAGATTCTGTTTTCTTAAGTTACATCGAGAAAGTTAGCACCGAGGGAAACTGGCAATCTTAGGAACGAAACTATAGGCCTCAGAATGTATTTTGATTGTCAAAAAGGTACCGGGCACATAATTTATGCATTTTAAATCAATATTAACAATAAGGTCAACTTGATTGGTGCACGGTTTCAAATGGATTTTTGAAATAATTTCCACTTGGTAATACATTATACCATCAAATTTATCTCTACTTTTACATTATGATTAGTTGTTTAAATACCAAAGTGACCACTATTGAAGACTTATTTGTAACTTTCAAGGAAAAAGTGTTTATTGTGTTTATGAAACTGATTTTAAATAGCGATCCCTTCTCGTTCATTTTCTCTACTTAATGCCTTCATTTCAATCGGCATTATTTTAATATGAACTCATTACTCACAATATCTAACCAGCGTTATTTGTTTTAAATGAAACCAACAATTTCTTCTCCACTTAATACTCCTTACAGCACAATATATATCGCAGATGTAGACAAGGGTAACATAATCACGCACAACCTAATGACATTAATGTAGCTATCAAATACAACGGTGCGTGTATTATTATCCATTAAAAGTTCTATATATATATATACTCATTTTATGGGCGTACGTTATGATAACCTAAAACGTTTTGGAAATAACAACTTGTCGATCACCATTATACCACCCCTAAAATGTTGTTTCCAAAGTATTTCGATTAAAGTAACTTCTTTTCAAAAAACAACATCATCAAACCACCGAGGAAACCATAACCATAAATTGATAGGCATTTGAATAACATCTAGGTCACCCTCAATTGGTTGGATTCGATGGGAAAGGTGGGATGGGGTGGGAGAAGTAGAATGGATTCCTATGGAAATAACCCTCAAAATATCCAAAGTAGGGGTAGAGAGGGGGGGGGGGTGCGAACTGACCGTAGTTAAATTATGTTTTTTCGGGGCATTGAACCACGATAAGTAGGGACACGTGCAGGAAAGTGGGGGTGGGGAGGAGGGTCGTTTGGGCCCTAGGATTTGGGGGTCGGCACGTGGAGTTGCCCCAAAGTGGGGCAGTAGGACGCTTCCCCTTTTATTGGCCATGGAGAAGGGCGAGAGATCGCTACATAATGGGTTTTATTATGGTTCTTCTAACGCAGAAAAACCTACACCACGTGTTAGGGCCGCCCTTAATGCTTTCAAGGGAATGCTTTTTACAAAACTTCCGAATGTAATATCTTTTGATGGAAAACGCTCGTTCTAAAAATATAACTGAACCTCAAAAAAGTTTTTATTTTTTTACTATGTATTTTGACAAAAATAAACTTTTTAATCGTGGTTTTCTTTCAGTAGGCAGGTAAAGATACATGTGTTGTTTAAAAAAACTGATAGCGCACACCCAATACATTTATTCAGATAAAGTACTTAACAGTTTGTTTTATCAATCATAAATATACTTAATTATATTTTCTAGAAGAGGTAATGAGCAAGTTGAAAACAGTCCGTGTATTATTTAGTATAAATTTATTTAATTAAAATAACTTAATTTTGAAAATACTTTACGATAATCATAGTTAATGCTCAATTCATAATAAATTTGGTAACCAACTTTATGACATGAAAAAAATCATTCAAAATCGTATGTTACATCGGAGGGTCGGATATGAAGCTGAGGGGTAGTAAGGTGTGTATGAGGGATGATGGGGGGGGGGGCAAGATTATTTCCCCACGCAATTCCAAAACAGGCACTATAGCTTAATAAATACTCCATTCATTTTCAAAAGGTCACGGCTCTTTAAATAATATGCCAAATTACCCACGGGACTTCACACCCACTCATAAGCATCAGAGGAGCTTTTCCCCTTTGCTCCAGAAACCATTAATTATTTTCGGTAGCACGATGAATACTTTGCGCATGTAATAATTATTATTCTGTCACGTTTTACCACAGAATTACGTGTTGTGTAGGATGTTCCCCCTCCCCCGCTCTATACTTCAGTGCTGCCTAGCCGTGGATATGCGGGTATGTTCTAAGCGTAAGAGATCTAAGGACGTGAGTTCGAATCCCGTCAAAAGGCATAATTGTTTTTAATTTTCCTTCTCTCTTCATCTATCACCACTCATCGTCTCGAATATAATAGAGACAACATCATCTGATCGTGATTAGCGTCAACTTCACAGCGAATACATCCAATGCTATACATACTACTTCATGCACTCGCCAAGTATGAAGCTCGTGTAAAATCAGATTCATTTCAATTCAATAGCGATTACATTGAAACGCGAATTATTTGACTTGAGTTACGAGTTTAACAATTGCATTATCGAACTTCTCCAAAATCAGGTTCACAAAGCTGGATTTCCCCGAGTAAAACTTTTGTTATTATTAATGGGTAAACTGTATTTCGATCAATAATGCGACCACAATAAAGTTTAACTTTGATGGTCTATTGTTGATTGGACATTAATTTTACCCATAAAGTAGGACAGGACCTCCCCCCCCCCCTTTACAAGAGCCCTCTCTGCATTGGGCTTTGTTTGAGGCAGACACTCAATATTTTACTGTAATAAATAGCCGCCCCCAATTGTACGGGACAGAATGAGTGCGACAGCGTTGCAATGCTCCCATATTGGCGGGGAATATTCGCACTAAATACAATTGATTTGACAGCGAATAACAAAATGTCTATGTAAAACGTAGGATACAAATACAATTGATATCCGGATCGTTTATAAACGTGGAAAAAGGGGATGAGATAAATGGCTGTGGTACCATCTTAAATTATTCAGCCTAGGCATAGACATAAAACAATTCAAAAGCATTCAGGTTGCATGTGTGTGTAATAATTATATTCAGTTAATTTGAGAAACATTGTCCGTATTTTGTATCTGTGATTGTTTTTACAGTTGGACGTTAAGCAAACATTAAGAGTTTTGTTTTCATTAAGTTCGTATCACGAGCATTGATTTGAAATTAATTTGAAATAATAAAATGTGTAATACATGTTTTGATTAGGTGATTAGTAGTAGAAGTGATTGAAATATGTACCATCTCTGTACACCTATATAAAGTCAGACACCCAGTTATTATGTCTTGTCCAACCTTGTTTAATGTAACTGTGGTGACATGTTGCCATGCTCAGTGTTTCATCCATAATACATCTATAACACATCCATAATACATCCATAATACAATACAACCTTTGGTCGTTTCAAGATTATATAATTAATACACAAAATCGTTAACATACCTTACTGCGCGACTCTGATTCTTGTTAAATCCAACGAGTCACAAATCATATCGAGAAGGTAAATGAATGTATTGTACAAGTGATAATAGAACATGATGCTACACATTTGCACTGCAACACTGTGTGGATGATTCGTCGTACTAAGATAGTATTATAAACTTTGTTTCCAACATGACTGGTTTATACTTTATAAGCCAATATTTTACAGGAGATATTATTTGATGTCACATTTGATAATCGTTGACGGTGGAAGATTATTCACACGTACCGTAACCAGAGACTTTTTGACAGAATTATATAACTAAGCTTATTAAGAGTGACGTATGCAAATTTTGACGTCAATGCATTAAAAACGTAGACCTAAAATGATTTTAGTACCTGCTTCTAGAAAAGAAGCTTAACGACATTTGTGTATAATAATCTTACGTTCAGGTGGAAATTTGACCTCCATGCTGGGGTTTATACATTTCTTTAGGTGTATTATAACATGTTTGCCCTGGAGGTCAACGTTGTCAAGTCACCGCCCAGAATACCTGGGTTAACTTCTCGTTGGCGGAAGTATGTTTTGTCTCTGCTATACTTAATTATTTCTGATTAAGAGATTGAAACAAAAATGATTGTCGATTTAAAATGGTTTAGTTATTATCTCTCGATTCAGCAAACATTCTTACCGAAATTGATCATCATGTTGAGCATCATTTAGTCTACCAGTCTAAGCGTTATAGAACCATAACCATCAGACTAACAATAAATAGACGACACGACAAATAAATAGACAAACATAGTGAACAAACATAATCTTGATGCTTTTCTATTTGATCCCAGTTGTACTAACGTTGTTAATTCCAGTATCTTCGACACCGTGAAGGTTATCTCTAAAGTTCTGACAATCTTGCTCGAAAAAGAATCGATTTTTAATTAGACATCGATTTATTCAAGCAAAAGTCTTTGGATAAGTCAATAAAGAATAGTTTCCATTCCACAAGTGTCAAAAAATCTTCCGTTCTATCTTATAGATCTACTAGAAATATTTTCAAACCTCTTACGATAAGAGATCAAACACAATGATGTAAATATTTCCCAAATGCAGGATATGAAGTATGGGGGAAACGCAATAAGCAAGAAGAAAGTGAATTTTGTGGAGTTTGGAACTCTAGAAACAACTTGAATAAAACGAAACGGGTTCTGAGCCAAGTAAGTATTCGGGGTCCAACTCTGGCGGCAATCACTCACTTACTCTCTCACTCACTCTCTCACTCACTCACTCACTCTTTCACTCTAATGCTACAAGAAAAAACACATCCACCATGCAATGATCGACTTGGGTTTATCGGTAAGCGCACAATATTTATATTACCGCCATAAGACGATACAGACAACCCGAACGATTATCGCATTAGTATTTGCTGAGAAACATAGAGACTCTAACGCAAACAAATAAGAAGGAGGGTGTTTGGGAGAACTAAGGATCAGATGACATTGACAAATACAACACAAGTTCAGAGACAACAGAGCAAGAATGTTTTCGTCCCGGAATTGAGTTTTTGTGAAATCTCACACGACGGAAAAATGGGACTGATTTCACATTAAATAGCGTAACTTATTGTTTGTTTGTCACTTGAGTATAAGTTGTATGATTAATAAGGGATAAGCTGGGCAAGAAAATGACAGTGAAACTTTCAGGACCTTGAATTTGTGAACTCTTTTTCTGGGTTAGTGTTTTTATTTGGGCGTGGCTAAACGTAGAGCAGGGCTTTTTTTTTAAATGAGACTCAAGTTCAAATTTGTCATAAACGTTCCAAAAACATGGCGTGTACGAATTCTAGTAGACTAGGCCTAAGTGATACAGCAACTGTATAGTGGACGACAAACGTGTGGATTCTTTCTCAATAATATTGTTATTTCTACTTATGCTTACGGATAGTGATAGTCAGCTTATAAATTACTGTTTTGTGAAGAAATAAATATTAGAAAAAAAACAGCCAATAAAATAATATTATAATTTGAATTTGAATTCAAATTTGGTGGAGGTGCCGAGTCATAAATAAAAATCAAATCAATACGAAATAGATTAGAATGAGAGCACGTGCAATTATAGTAGACATACATAAAATCACGAAGAAAGCTATTACTTGATAGTAGATTTGCTACATGTGGTTCAGTTTCCTTTACTTCGATGTTAGGATTATTTTGGTGCAATGATCGGTCATGGTTTTTCATAACACGCAGTCAGTTGTTAGCTTCTTCACGAAAATCTTTACAGGTAAAATACGGATGGTTTCGTTGAAAAATAAACGTTCTGAAAAATTATTTCAAATTTATAAATACTGTAAGCGTCCTAGAGACTCATAACCGTGTTTGTTCATTGCTATATCGCATTCATTTTTGGACACCATATCAATCGATATTAAGGGCAACGGTTTGTTTAATAAATTACGACGTTTAAATGTTTCAATACTTATTACTAGAGGTGTTTGTTTTTCGCGGACCGCGAAATCGCGAAAAGTGTTGATAAAGAAGGGGGAGATAAACAAAGTGTATATCTGTTGATAGGCACCTTAAAAACATCAAAATTTCACCGCGAAAATTCGCGAAATCCGTCCATTTACAGTCATAACATCGAAATTTGTATTAAAGAGCGAAAAAACACGAAATCTCGATTGTTTTTAATTTATTATAAATTTTTTAAAGAAATTTAAATTTATTATTACCGTCAAACGTCATTACAACACACTCGTGGGGACCTAATATTTTTTCATTATAATGATGATTGCGTTAAGCAGATCAACGATTTATTTTTGCTGAAATTCGGCGTCAAGCAGAGCAAACGAGTACAATTCTGAGGGATTTTACGTGACGGACAAGAAGATCTTTATGTGTTGTGACTGCCGCCTTAACAAGTACTAGTTTGTACGTACAATTCAAATAAATTAAATTACATTAAAATTCCTTTTTAATTTAAACATGTATCTGGTGAAATTTACTGTAGAAAATCTCCCAAAAAGCATAACACCGCCATAACATCGAAATTATTAAATCTAAAAACGAAATTTAAGAAAACATAACACCATTTACAAACACCTCTACTTATTACACGTTATTTTTTCGTGGTCAACTTCACTTTAAAGACCGTGTTCGGTCGTTTGTATATATATCTGGAGATATCGTTTTATGTATTCAATTTTGGAAAACAACAATTGCCAGTTTGCCAATAACGTGGCTGGTATAACATGCGTATATACTACATAAACGGAGGCTGCCGTTCCAACCATGAAGGCGGCAACCCGAGATGGAAAGCCCGGAAATAAAAAGATTGTATAAATATATGAAGCCGCTGTTTGGACGGGAACATATCTATTGAGCGAAAATTTAAGTACGCGAATCGTCTATTGCGCGAAAGCTCTAGTGCGCGAAAACTCTAGTCCGCGAATAGTCTAATGCGCGAATGCTCTAATCCGCGAAAACTCTAGACCGCGAAAACTCTAGTCCGCGAAAACTCTAGTCCGCGAAAAATATATTGAGCGAATAATTAAATGCGCGAATCTTCTAGTCCGCGAATACTTTAGTGCGCGAATGATCTAATGCGCGAAAACTCTAGTCAGCGAAAACTCTAGTCCGCGAATAGTCTACTGCGCGAAAAATATACCGAGCGAAGAATTAAACTAGCGAATAGTCTATTGAGCGAATGTTCTAATACGCGAATAGCCTAATAAGCGAAAACTCTAGTCCGCGAAACCTCTAGTCCGCGAAAGCTCTAGTCCGCGAAACCGGTCCCAACCACTACGTTCCAAAAACATCGCCTGACTAGTGCAGGCCACCCTGGATGGTAGGCGATACGCTACACACCGGAGCATTGCTAGTTGTGTGGATGCAGGCGTCTTCTTCAGTTGGGGTGTATATGGGGATGACAATGTTCGCTTCAGCCTCATCGTGACGACCATGATTATGTTTTACTTACTCAATAAAATATATGAGATAGCAATGTGTAAATATTAAATTCATTATATATGCTCACGTTATGTGAAGACAATGGACTTATGAAATATGTTGTTGCATTTTATTTTGTTCAAGTGATATTTGGGCTTTACGCTCATATTTTAGCCACGAGGGTAATCGAGACGGTGCTTGGGTAATTACAAATATGAAAAAACGCCACATGGCATCCATACCCAAGCCAGGATTCGAACTTGGAAAGCAACAACCGCGGTTTAATAGAATCACGCGTCACGCCAAACGCTGGCTTGTTATTTAAACCATAACCCCTGATTGTAGGCTGAAATGTGAATAATAAACTTACAATAACGTGCTCGAAAGTGAATATAATCCATAATAGAACTCCAGTTCGTCCAACGTATAGACAACTAGATAAAATAACTTTAAATTATTGTGCCAAGAAGAAGTGGTTGTTATTTGCGTTCTGACATAAAACCTACCCATACCCATATGGATACGTACACTCCCGTTGCATGCACTGTCTTACCTTTACGTTCATTACACACAACGAAATAGTGTGACATGCGTCGTTTTCGTTACAATATTCTCTTGAGAATTACTTGAGAATTGAGAATCACAACAAAATTGTAGTATTTTGATATTACTATTAACAAGCAGAAGGTGACTGTTACTTTCCACGATTTACTTTACGTATGGTGTACATACAAATTATGACATGTTTGTTTATAGCCAACTTCAGTTTTATGGATAATCTACGGATATAGCAATTCTAATATAAGTATGCCCTGACTTGACATCGAACACAGATCTGCGGCATTGCACGCCATTGCTCTTCCCACTTGAGCTACCGGGACGACATAAACTAACTTCTATTAAATTGATTAATTTGTGGTTGTATTGTTGACACATCGAACAGTGGACTGCATATACCGCAAAAATGTTTTACGTTTTGTAATTATATTTTAAAGTAAAAATTAATATATTCTCTTTGTATATACTCTCGATTCGTAATATCCTCGAATACAATAATCATATAAGCAAGTTGTGTTTGTTAAATTTTATCTTATTGGTAATCTACTTTGAAGAAATCTCATGTGTTTCATCACTTGTAAAAAAGAAGTAGAACACTTCAGATTAATTGGATGATTGATATAATTTAATTAAATAAAAATACAAAATTTGTATTTTTATTTAAGTAAATACATTTAATGTGTTCATATTTACGAAGTTGTCAACTAATTTAGTAGAAGATGAAAATTAAAAAAAGAGGAAAATTCCCTTTTAAATACGTATTAACATTTGTTTATTGATAATTCGCCAAGACTAATGCCGTGTATAGTGGGGAAGGGGCTTGGGGGCTTCAGCCGAGTCAATTCCCCCTTAGCCTCCCCTGAAATCCCGTCGTTTAATTAAATTATTACATTTTAATATAATTAAATAAACATATGATCACAACCATTTTTTATATACCAACCACTAACCATTTTTAATATATAATATTAATTTGTAAAGTACAAGACCAACCCTCATTTAAACCTTGGACAAATTTGGAAGGTGACGATATTTCGGGTCTTCTTAGATTTTTTTTTTTTTTACCACCAGTGAAAATCGCGACGATGAGTGAGTGCTTAATTTATGAAGAAGCATTCATGTCATGGTTAACATGCGCTACACAGGATTCAAATCTGAATGCCAGAACCGCGGTTTACTACTCTAACGACAAGCCGTCAATGACCGCCTATCGTTGGCTTTGGTTCATTTTACATGCATATGATTTACCATGAAAAAGCATAGTAATATTATCTGAATATTTTAACTCCAAGTAATGTGCGCGTGGTAAATTAAAGGTTGCTCTTCTTGTGTTATTAAGTACATAATCGAAATAATCAAATCACTTGCCGATACCTTACATATTCATAACAAAAATATGCTGTCTGCGCTGTGTATTATACCGAAATGGACGTAAGCGCAAATTTGTTATAACTAGAGTTTTTGTATGTGTCGTTTATCTTGATTTATTACCATTAATAATTCGTGAAGCAATAAGAACCTGGAATACACGAATATTACTTTTAATATTACTGAATAGAATAGACATTAAATAAATAAATAAAATAAAATGTGTAAACCAATTGGGTGTGATAACGTGAACATGCTGCTTGTGTGGAGACATCATTGTAAATAAATCACTGTATTGTTAACCTACATCAGTATAAGAATACTTATTACTACCTAGTAAAGTTACGGTGAAAACTAAAATACTGGGAGATTGAGATATCTATTTTCTCCACATCTAAATAATACTTGTGTCAATTGTGATTGAGTGACAACGTCATTTGACGTTATCAGGAGTGGACCACCTGACAGCACAAAATGTATAATACGTGATATATATACGCAAACAGGTAACATTAACAAGCAACCGCTCGCAATCGGTGATGATGACGGGGCGATGGTGAGGGGGGGGAAGGGGGGGTGACCCTTGGCGGCACGGTAGGTTAAGCGCAAGAACGGCACATCAATATTCTTGGCAGGCGGTCTGAGTCGAACGTTTTCAGGTCCGACAATATACACAGTATACCTGACCGCAGATATCCTGCTGCGCCTTAATGCAAAGAAAACTCTAATGCGCGAAAGTTCTATTGCGCGAAAACTCTAGTCCGCGAAAACTCTAGTGCGCGAATAGCCTATTGCGCGAAATTTCTAGTAAGCGAAACCTTAGGTGCGCGAAGAGTCTAGTCCGCGAACACCTTAATGCGCGAAAAATCTGTTGCGCGAAAACTCTAGTCCGCGAAAACTCTAGTGCGTGAATAGCCTATTGCGCGAAATTTCCAGTAAGCGAAACCTTAAGTGCGCGAAAAGTCTAGTGCGCGAAATATCTACTTAGCGAATCTTCTAATGCGCGAATACTCTAGTGAGCGAAAGTTCTATTGCGCGAATGATCGGGTGCGCGAATTTCGCTAACTAGAACTTTCGCGCACTTAAATTTTCGCTCAATAGCTATGCAGCCGTTTGGACACGGTTCAAAGACGCCCGTCTGTTTTAGTCTGCAGACTGGGAAGAAAGAACCGCAATACTTTCCCTTACGAATATAATTTATGTTCCAACATTCTAGACTTGGGGCTATGCTCTGTTACTCGAGCTAAATTGCGCTAAACGTTTGCGGAGCTTACACACATAGAGTGCCAAGCAGGCATGCGTGCAATTCCCGGAGCCATGCGTGGTTATATAATAGGACTACACCACCCGCACACATACGTAACATTACAATATGATTGCGTGGCTGAACTCACGTAGATATAATATTATAAACATTATATATCTTATACGCTAGAAATTTATAATATTTGGGCATCTAGATTTGAATTTACTTTTCAATTATAATTAAGCGAGCGAAGCGAGCGTTTCCACGAGACTCTTATGGCACTTCGTTCTGTTTTTGTTTTTTTTTTTTTTTGTGTACTAGACTCTTATGGCACTTCATTCTGTTTGTTTTTTGTTTTGTTTTTATGTCTGTCGATAGCGGTCGAACGGAAAGTCCGATCAACTTGAAATTTGTACCATCTACAAGCCTCGATGTGGATTGAAAGTGTATAGTTTTGAGGCAAAATAGTTCGAAAAGTTACAAAGTTACACTCAATAACCGTTAGTAACGGTGGCGGACCGCCGCGAAAACACTAGACAGAATGACAACGAAAATTCTTAGCAACGCAAATTGCACTGCATTCAACAATATCGGGAAATTAGAAAAAATTTTGAAATGCACATTCTTGAATTGTTGTTAATTGTTGTTTTTATTAGCTTTAAGATCTTTTCGCCAGAAAGTTCGTAGATATGGACGCGCTCGCTTATCAACGCGTCAAACAAAGCGTTTTCCTAGTGTATACTGACATATTTATTAAGCGAGCGAAGCGAGCGTTTCCACTTGACTCTTATGGCACTTCGTTCTGTTTTTTTGTTTGTTTGTTTGTTTGTTTGTTTGTTTGTTTGTTTGTTTTTTTTTGTTTTTTTTTTTTTTTGTTTTTATGTCCGTCGATAGCGGTCGAACGGAAAGTCCGATCAACTTGAAATTTGGACCATCCACAAGCCTCGATGTGGATTGAAGGTGTATAGTTTTGAGGCAAAATCGTTTGAAAAGTTACAAAGTTACACCATAGTTACTGCAAAATATTTTTCTGAAACAAAATGGCGGCAAAATGTGAGATAGCCAGATTTTTTTACAGCTTTTTCCGGTCACGAATATGTAAATGTAATGGCGATCTGATAAGTATTGGCAAAGTTACACGAAAGTTACTCGAAAATATTTTTCTACAACGCAGTAACGGCAAAATGTGAGGTGGCTATCTTATAGTAAATTTATGTCCGGTCACGAATATACTAATGTAAACCCGATCCGATACGTATTAGAGGCAGAAATTACATTTCTATTGCTGTCAATAACTGTTAGTAACGGTGGCGGACCGCGGCGAAAACATGACCACGAAAATTCTTAGCAACGCACATTGCACTGCATACAACAATGTCGGAAATAGCCCTGGAAATAAGAACAATTTTTGCAATGCGCATTCTTGAATTGTTGTTAATTGTTGTTTGTATTAGCATTGAAAACTTTTCGCCAGAAAGTTCGTAGATATTGACGCGCTCGCTTATCAACGCGTCAAACAGAGCGTTTTCCTAGTTTTACACATTTAATGCACCTTCAGTGCGAGGGTTAGTGAGAGAGTACTGAAGTATAAAGAGTACAGAGAGTTCTTTGTTCACAAAGAAGTCTAATGGTGAATTCACAACCTTGCGTTGCGCTGAGCTGAGCGTTGGACTTTGTTGCGTTGCGTTGCGTTGCGTTGACTTCATCACAGGTCAAACCGCGGATTCAAGGTCTACTTGATCTCCGATCAAGTGGACCTTGCGTGGATTGAACCCAAGATCCGTCGATCTCCTGGCGGAGGTTCGGTAAACCTCAATGTAAAAACTTGGGAGTTTGACGAGTCCCCGCCAGGGGATTTACGGACCATGGATTGAACCGACGTTCGAGAAGGCTGTGCTTTAAACCGAGTATCCCGGATCATACATGCCGCGAGGATCAAGAAGGCTTTGCTTTGCGTTATTGCGTTGGAAAGTTGAACTAGAACAATGTTTGCAGCATCGCACAGTCGCGCACTGATGATGCTCATGATTGGTTGCTAGGACTTCGAAGTTCAAAGTTGCGTAGCGCAACGCAAGGTCGTGAATTCACCATAAGAGTCAAGTACGGAGAGTATTGGGACTACCGCGAAATTAACTTTATGTATGGAGTATTGATACTTTTTAAAGTATTAGTATTACTGAGAGTACAAAGAGGATGTGAAGTACAAAGAGCAATGAGAGTCTCAACAGTTTTAAAATTATGAATATTACGTCGAAAGAATTACGGAGATTGTTGAGATATAAGTAGTGGAATGAAAGCACCCATAATGCTTAGGTTCTGAGTATTGATAAAACTGTCATCTGCAGTAATGTATTAAAGAAAACAGACGTTTTAGAGTACCTTGAACAGGTGTTAAAAATATAACCGTGATTCAAAGCAACAATATTTGTTTAATTCCAGCTAGATAAAAAAAAACACAATATTTGTAGGTAAAGGGACATGTAATACTTTTAATAGTATATTGAGATGCGGACAGTACGGAAAGTACACTGAATACTTCGATCATTGAAGCAAGGACGTTACTGAGAATACTTCCACTACCACAAAAGCCTCTGTAGTCTGTATCAAGATTTACAACGGGAAGCAGCGCTCTAAGTTGGGAGGTAACATTTCCTCGGACTTCACGGAGACAGACAGAATTGATCTTATTATAAATTATGTGTCTACAACGTGGACGAAATTGAAACGATGAAAGAAGTCTAGTCCGGTCACGAGTGGAACTCGGTCACACAAGGGAGTCTTTACATCGGCCGTACAATGGCAACGCTGTGAACACGCACACAACTATGTCAATATAACTCCAGATATTGGTTCCATTTCCAGTTAAGAAGCTTAACGGAAGAAGAACAATTGATAAATGGATTTAGTCAATGAAAATAAGTACGAAAAGATGAACAATATGTTTCATTTGATACGATTGGAGATACGATTCGAGTTTGTAGTAATAGATCATTTTATATTGTTGGATTCTCGTTATTACAGGTCAGTGGTTTATTGTGAATTCATGTTTGCTGAGAGTTAATGTAAAATATGAAAAATGTCAAAGAAGTCTGCGATAAATGGGAATTCGTGTAGAATAAACATAGAAATGTACATTTCTTTCTCCATTGTATATTTATTTAGCGTTGAAAAGAAGTTTGTTATTTTCTCATTATGATTCATATTATTATAACATTAGTAAAGAGTTTCGTACTCATGCTTATCGTTCTAGGTTACACTTTAAAATCATCTAATTTTTATAATTGTTTCATATTGAATAAATAAATTTGCTTCAATTCGTCTTTAAATAGTATAAATATTGCAAACAATGAATTAATCTTGACTGTTTGGGGCATATTTATATAAACACAAACATTTTGAGAAAGTTTTATTGAAACAAGAAAACATTTCAAGTATAATTAAAAATGAATGGATATATAATATTTAATTATTTTTCAGTGGCGTAATAATGCGTTTATTATTTGATTACTTCTTAGTTCTTGTTATTAATAACGTTTTCGTCTTGTGATTGTTAATATTCGTAACGCATTTTTGGAACTGTCAATACTAGATCAGGGTGTTATTGTGTTATGAATCAAACTACTGTTACTTTTGTTCAGTTGAATGTATAACGCTTGTTTAGGTATAAAATGTTTTCAACCAAATAAATCAAGGAGCCAGGTCACTGTGGAAATTGAGTAAACATATTACGCAACCTGTGTTCGGCTCTTAATAATAATAATACATACAAACCAAAACACTAAAGTTACACTTTGTACGTATAAATCTAGTCAGTTAAAATCCATTAATTTTGTTTGTATATTCTGCTTAGTGGTTTCGTGACATGAACTTTTGAAAAGTTATCATAAGGGAAGAGAGAAATCTGGATGATAATGAGGTGTCAAACGCAACATAGAGAGTGGCAACGTCTACAAAGCTTTATGATTGATGATGTGACGACTACATTAACTACGGAAAACGCTGCCTGCGTCTTATATAGTTTTCAGTACAAGGAAGCGGTGCCTCGGGAAAACTAGTTTGCTTTTAACAATGGCCAGGGTGGCGCCGGAACAGCCAAAAGACATGAAATAGGTTTTATTCAAATGTCCATTTCAACTTTGTCTTTTGTCATAGTCTTGTTTCAGTTGGCTGATGAAGTAGATACTTTAGATTGCAACTTGTCTAATACACTTAGTCTGAATTTGAAATTGTTGTATTATTATTATGCACATGGTTGTCATATACGGTACTTGCACACAAATTAAGCAATTCGACCATTCTATACCGATAGAAAGGTGTTCAAAAAGAATTAAAAATTAAGTATTTGAATGAGGCAATTGTAAACAAATACGACGTAGAACATTTGATTGAAAAAATGGTTAATTTAAATTAAATCTATATAATAGGATCTAATATAATAATAATAGAAAAGGATAGACATTTAATAAATAATTAAGATAAATACACGTGAAACAAGTATCATAGGACATTGACGTTGTTGGTTATGGGCAAATGAAAAGAAGCCGGCAAACACGAACGGAAAATAAAACTATCATCATCATCGCACTGTAATTATAATACTCCTTTACTCATGCAAAGTGAGATATGATCTACAAAACCGTGATTCTAATAAAAAAAACATAAAATGACCACCATATAATAATTATTGAGTCTACTGTTCGACACCAGTCACATACATATCATAATTATTCAATCACGATTTCTCGCGTTGCCAGCTCAATAATTATTGTGGTCAGAGCATCAGATTAGCCTTGTTTGGGTCCTGTACATGACACATATGAATCAAATTCTACTTGAACATCTGTTAACATAATTCAAAAACTAAATGTGACGATGTACAAGGATGACTGAATAGTTATCGACCTGGTTCTCATCATGTTTGATGTATGTGAGCAAATAAATCCCCTAGAACCGTCACAGAGGCGGGTCACGCTCTGTACATTAAGAGACAACCTCTTAGACAAGAGTCAACATGATTAACGGAATTAGTTGCGCTTCTTTCACGCTCGTATAAGCCGCAGAGTCAATTCCGCCCCTGCTCGCGGGGAATCCAACAGTTCAAGGTCAACTCCGCGCTGGACTGTATAATCCCCTATAAGCATCTGGCTCGAGTGCAGCTCGGTGCATCTACACCCGCATACAAACAAGCCCGTCAATTTCCGACGTCCGGCTTTAAACGCCGTTGCAGTCAACATAATGGCCAGGGCTTAGCGTTAATTGTCACTTTACGACGGACCAAACCGGAAGTGAGTTTAGTTTGCGCCTGGTTATCGGTGGCCACCAGCACAAGACGCTACTGGGATTAGGCTATGTGAATGTTGAGCAGTTTCTTTTAGTGCATGGCATTACCGCCAGGGTTGTAACGAGTAGAGTGCTTGTGGTTGTGTTTGTAGATGTTATGTGTAAAGTATGTGTGTGCACGAACCGAAATAAATATATTTTGTGTTATACTGTTTCAGAAGAAAAGATAAAACAAACATCTCAAAATGTTCATCTATTTTACGAGTGTACTCTAAAGTACAGTATGGAATGAAATTGGTTCACGATTAAAATTGCAATGAGGTTATTTTCATCTGTATCGGTTCTGTTTTCAAGCACTAAATCTTGTTTACTCGCCATACGAAGTTCGACCTTTATCGTGTAACATATTTTGTCTTCGAGAATTTTCTTGCTTTCGCAGAATTCAAGGTACGGCAAAATGTCGGATTATCAGAAAAGTCGGTCGTTTAACTTTTAAATAATCTACAAGACTACATATATGTCACGATTTTTAAAAGTAAAACGAATTACACGACATCGTTTGAAATAGATTTAGTGATAGTTGGAATGATGGTATATGTTAAATAGTTTGCTTTGAATCGATGTTCGGTCACAATATTTATATCGTCTCAGATATCAGACAAAACAAAATATTTTGATAAATGCATTCAGTTCTCAAAGCAAGCCTACATAGCGTATTTTGAATAACAATAGTAATTCTAGAATATTTGCTTATTCAGTTTTCTTTATTTGCGTGTGGCTCGGCTTCTCTTATACAATCAAGTGAAATGGGCCATTTGAAGCTACATTTAAACTAAAACCACTTCGCTAAAGTCTTTGCCTGATGGAACCGGGTCGGAAGTTTCTTAATCAAGTATAAAGTCAAAACCTAGTCAACATGAAAACACTCTTTCTGATGAGCGTTGAGATTTCTGTCTGACAATAATATAAAACCTCTTCGTCTTGGGTCCTTTTTAATTACTGAGTTTACAAAACAACCAACAGCAATCTTTCCTACTCCATTTAAATGAGTATTTGCTCTCAAGGAGAATTTCTTGAATACTTTCATAATACTTTCATCATGTGAGCATTTTTAATGCATCTTCGTATGAGGATTAGAAACGTATGATTTGAGACCGATAAGATTTTTATTAGATACTTTCAGATGGGGATACACTTAATTTTAACCACATTGTATTTGAATTATATTGAATTTGGGATACCTTTGAGGGACTTAGGTTTGAGGCAGTAATACAAAATAAGCATATTATTTTTTATTTATTGTCTACTTGCTCAGTTATATGAACTTATTTTCAGTCGGGTACCTTAAACCATTTATTATGTGCTTAGTTTCTATGACGGGTATTAAAGGAATCGTTTACGCAGACCGATCATAGTCAACTTACAAACCTGGATTCGAACTCTGGTCACCTGCATTAGAATTAGAAGAAAGAACACGTTTAATTATTTAATTTATTAATGCTGAAGATACGTTGAGTTTAGTACTAGATTGAGATGTGAATTGGAGACATACTGCATGTTATACATATTTGATTTGAGAGGCACTGTGTTTTAGACAATGATTTTAAATTGCTCTATACCGGAAACATGCTTCATTTGAGAAATATTTAATTTAATTTACATTTGTTTTGAACAAATAGATTTTACTTTTGCATGGCGCTTCTAAGAGAATATTTTCTTTATAAGTGATATTCTTCTGTTATGTTAGGTTATATCACGCCGATACAAGGAAATGGAGTGGCGAAAAGCAAACCCATATAGTGTGAAATATATCAGACTCACAAAGAAAAAGTGTTTTATGAACTATTTTGACTTCCTTGTCAGTGGCACCCTACATCCGGCGCTACCACACTCAGCCGCTATAATGGGGGGGGGGGGGGGCATACGACATAGGAAATTACATGTCGGCGTGCGCGCCTAGGCTACAGGGCTGGTATCAGGTTGGTCTGTCAGGAGATCCTGAAATGAGCGGTATTACTGCTTCATCGTAGGCCACGCATATAAGCTGATAAAACACCGCACTACTATAAATAAAATAATTACATTTGTGTTTATTGTCTATACTCACTTAGTAACAGAAAGTGATTTTCAGTGGGGGACATTAAACCATATTTTATTCGCAATATTATTGAGCAAAATCTCGGATATAATGTTACATTATTCGTGTGAAAACTATTGAAGCACAGTAAAAGAATGTATGAACATCGAGTAATCTAGTTTTGTTTTTTATTAATATGCTGACATTGCTCGTTGGTAATGATGCAACCATCAGCTATTGTAAACTTAATCGATATATTATCTCGACTTTCATCATTATCATAACAAAACAAGTCTCGTTATTAATCCACCTGGCAAGAAGTCAGCAAACGAATGTTGTCAGATCTCCTTTCCGTCGCAGCTGTTAAGCAACCCGTCATATTATTCTCATCTTGGAGTGGTTGCAGATAAGATGAAAGGTTGTGAATCTGCTATCAAGCTTACTCCCCCCGTCCAAACACAAAAGCCTACGTCTCGCTTTGATCCTTGTCGCATTCAACCAAATACCTTGAACGAGGGACACGGATTCTTGTGACCTAAATATCCTGCCTTTGTTTCGCTTAGAGTGTGGAGGTGTTTGATCAGGGATCTGTTGGGAGGCCGGGACAAAAGATGTGGTTCATGTTGGTCCTGACTCGTGGAGGGGGCAGGGGTCACGCTCGCCTACTCCCCCCTCCTCCCTCCACTACCCCCTTGAGCGTGAAAGACGCGGAGCTGCTTTAGGTTCTTTCAAGCTTTTGATGAAGAAATATTTAAAAGCTTTGGAACATTTTTGTGGTAAGAGAAAATGTGGATATTAGAAGATGTTGATGATGATGGTGATGATGATAATTATAATGATGATGTAGATAATGATATGATGATGATGATGATGATGATGATGATGATGATGATGATGATGATGATGATGATGATGATGATGATGATGATGATGATGATGATGATGATGATGATGATGATGATGATGATGATGATGATGATGATGATGATGATGATGATGATGATGATGATGATGATGATGATGATGATGATGATGATGATGATGATGATGATGATGATGATGATGATGATGTAGATAATGATATGAATGTGATGATGATGATGATGATGATGATGATGATGATGATGATGATGTTTTTTTATATTTTACATCTCCCGCTCTAATAATAGAAGGCATTATTATTATTATTGTTACATTGTTATTGTTGTTGTAACGTTATAATTGTAACATTATACATACTATAATATTATTAAACTTATGATAAAAAGCTGTTATTTATTTTCTTTGTATTTTGCATTAGATATTAGCTCTATCCTTTTCTAACGATCGACACAAATGAATTTCGTTTGAGGTGGCACAAAACATGAACTTCAACCTTTAATTTTAATTTTTTCTATCTCATATTAATAAAAACTGTTAAGAAAAATAACAAAATGTGCTATATATACACGCAAGCCTTCAGGTCTCTCACAAATGGCACATTTCAATTTCGTATTTGAATAACCTTTCCCATTGAAATGAGACAATTTATTTTCGTGAGTTTTCAACGGAGTTTTTTTCCTAAGAAACTTGATTTAAAAAGAAAATTATAAAAGTACATAAAAACATGCATAAATGGTTTAGTTTGAACTTTTGCTTAGCTTTGGTGACTTTTTATTCTTTTAGTTTCATTCATTTTTAAAGAATAATGACTTTTTCAAGTTGAGCGCAAGTACGAGAAGCTGTAAGTCGATAAGACAGTGCCCTGTTACTTAGACTGATAATTAAACTGACTGCGTTTGAGTTCTCACTAGTCTCTTTGCTATTGTGAAAGACAATACTGTTCACCGTGCAGTAATTAGAATAATTGTATAACGTACCATGGCAACGCCGAAGGCACAAAGAGATATTTACCTCCTAGGCCAATGTTTAAACATGAAGGAATTACACGGGTATATGTATATAAATATAATACTCTGCGTCATAGGTTTATTCCAAAGAGAAACAACAATATTTACCTTTTAATTAGAGAATTATTTTCATTTCGGAGAAAAAGTATATTTTTTAATTAAATAAACTATTATTTTCTATGGTAAAAACAAGCTTATTTCATGTAGATTTGATAAAGGTTACTAATTATGTTTGCCAACGCGAATAACAAACATTATTCAGAAGAATATAACACGTTAAATAATAATAATAATAATAATAATAATAATAATAATAATAATAATAATAATAATAATAATAATAATAATAATAATAATAATAATAATAATAATAATAATAATAATAATAATAATAATAATAATAATAATAATAATAATAATAATAATACATTAAGCTTTTATCTACTATGATAAAATGAATGGATTTTATGACGGAATTTGACTAATATTGAAAAACCCGCATTTAAAATAAACAATTACATGGAGGAGATGATATAAAATGAAATATATGTTTGTAAGGGCGTTTTGTTGAAATAAGAAGGAGAATCTCACTTTTCATGGTGGTCATTGATTTTATCGTATACGTAATAAGGGTAGTCTAGAGAGGAAGAAAAAATACGCTGGACGATTTCATCCGTTTGTTTCCTTTTGCCTGTTGTGCTTGAAGTATCCTCCAATGGCAATTGATAATAAGTGTCCAATGTGGTATTAACAGGAGTACGCTACGTTCCTCCAGCAATGATGTAGTTGATATTTTTCACGCGTAGTTTTATAATCGATCAATATCCGTCCCTGTATCAACTAGAAATATTTAAACAACATATATAATCATACTACTCTTTAAACATTTTACGTTAAAAATTAATGGTATTGAAAAAATAATAAACATGCATCTTTGTGGGCGTCATTTACATCTATAAATCTCTTTTACTTACGATTTCTATGAATAACATTACGATCCATACAAAATAAAAAACAACCGCAGATAAAAAGTACAAACTTGAGGAGGACATTCAACTTAATGGTACAGAAAAAATAGTAAACAGGCATCTGTGTGGGTGTTACTTACAGCTATAAAACTCATTCACTAACGATATCAGTGAATAAAATCACTAACTATACAAAATAAAAAACAACCGCAGATAAAAAGTATAAACTTGGGAAAAATAATACAAAAACAATATAATCGTATTTATTTGCCTCCCCGTATTGAATGTCGTGCTTCATTACTTGCAATATGTAAATTAGACCCAGCGTACTATATAAAACGGGCTAGTCTAGCGTATTTTCCATATTCTTGCACCAAGACGAGCTCGTTACTTGGTCCACTTACTTTATTAATTTCCCTCCCCTGGTTCGCGCTCAGGGGATTACATATTAGAGCCGACCATGTCTCTCCCAACCTCCACCGTATTTTAATTCTGCATGTTTTATTTCTCGTTTCGAGTTCCCGCGATGCCAGCGCCTTCTATATCTTGTCTTTGTGGTAGGGTCGATCGAGGCGCGCCACCGAGTGACGTGTAAACCATGCAACGGGGCGAGGAATGTGGACGCAGATATCTCAATCAAAGCGGGATATATATAAGCCAACGAAGCTGTCCCACCAAGTAATGAGTTTTCAAGAAAAAAATATATGGAATAATTCGAGGATAATGAGATTTCTACCATACGTAATAACTTTTATACTTCGATCGACGTATTGGTTCGAGGGAATGAGTCCGCGGAATGCAATTCAATTAATTGAGCTTTACGAGAAATCTCATTTTACAAGAGAGAAAATTGTGTATTTCTGAAACTCGTCATTTCTAAAGTGGATTTCTGGTATTGCGTATCAGGGAAACGATTTGATTGCGTGTCGTTTGTGTTTACAAAGCTCCAATAAGAAAAAGCACAGATAACCATTCTTTGTTTAGCTATGTCTTCCGTTACCCTAGACGCTAGATGATCATTGTTTGCTGATTTATCTCTAGATATATCTAATGAGCTGAACACCAGCTTAGTAAAGCAAAAGCAAAAACAACAAAACAACAAAGAAAAGAATCCTTTGGTTTGTACACGTGTCCCAAAAAAACTAAAGGAAAACGTTATCTAGTACAAAAAGAAATCGATGATAGCCACGTGCCGTTATCGCCTCCCCTCTCCCTCCCCTCCCCCCGCCCTCCCCTCTCAAGCTAGTGAGTGAAAACTTCATAAGCTTCTCATGGGGAGGGTTAGGGGCCGTTGCAATCGTCTTCCACTATCGCAGAACGATCTCGAATGCCCTGAATTCCCATTCCGAGCCCCACTTATAGACCAGTCCCTGCCGGGGGCTGGGGGGCCCCCAATGCACGTGCCATTAGCCCCCGCCTTGAGGCAACACCGACGTTTTCTAGAAGAAATGATAACAGGCGGAAATGTTGACCTATTATATTAGATAAAAACTGATTTTGGGAGGAAAATACGTAACTACACAGTACCCACAACTATTGACAACAATGTAAGTAAACCCATGTGTGGTTATTATACAATTCAGAATTTGTTATTTTTGTGATTATAAGAACGTTTACTGTGCAGCGGGACACTTTCATTGTGCTGACAAAAGAAACGAAATGGTTCATTTTTTGTCAACTGATTTTCCCCCAGCTAATATGTTGACCGATTTGATGTAAGACTGTTAAGTACTTGTTTTTGTTTAGCAGTTATAATTTTCTATCCAACTTGTCACTAATCAATGTCCATCAATTTAATACGGTAAAAAATTCAAAATCATTAATTTATATTGACATTTAGACAGCCAATTTTGACGCGCATCAACAGAACAGAAATTGATGAGTGTTTAAATTAGGAAACTCACATTAAAACTTGAGCCGAAAAACGTGATGGTAGATTGTAACACGTTTTTTACATTTACGGCTGAGCCGTGTATTTGCTGTACTTTTTAAATATGCCCACACTTGAATATTTAGTATTTCAAGGATATGGGAAATAGCCTTCATATTAATTAGCCGTGACTGTGTTATGATGGATGGTGTAGGCAGTAAGAATATGCCACCTACACAGAATGTGACGTCACAATAGAAAAATACTGATAGGTTTTGTTTTCATTAATTTGTGACCACTTTCTGAACCAAAACGTGTAAGTTTTTATTCCGTGTAAAACAGACCCTGACGGAAGATTGTTGTATAGCCATTATTTGGGTAACGATAAGCAAACTTTAACTTTAAAGCATATTATTGTAGTGTAAGCTGAAAATTTCACTTACGATTATGGCAGTAAAACAAGTCATGATGTAATATTGTTGTATAACCATAATACGGGTATCACAACAGGAACAATGAATACTTTTCAGTACAATTCACCACACACCAGAGCATAATGCAAAATTATTCAAAATATTATATGTTCCTTGTGCGATATTTTGCTGTAATCGCTATACTACAACATAAGTAATGAACACTCATTAATTATGGGTTTTTAAAGCATTTTTGTAGTAACAGTTAACAGTTAACAATAAACACGAAATTCGATTTAATAGTGGACAAAAGATGCCGATGCATTCATATATTATTATTTATTTGTTTGTATAGTTAAATAATGCTACAACAATAGCGTTTCAAAATATGACAATACCATGGAAACCTTGAAAGCTTGTCAGTGTGTCAGTCTTACGATCAAGCAGACACCCGTGTGACAGACTAAAATACAGACATGGGTTAGGCTTCAAAATAATCATTGGTTTGAAATGAAAAATTGAAATTGATTGAAATAATATAATTATGTAGGTATACGATCATAAATCCAACATAATTTTCTGTTTTACATCTCGCAGGCCAGGGTACCAACCAAAGCAACAAGGTTAGTTTGCGAGCAACGGTCACCAGATGAGAAGGCAAGGTGTTGGGATGTGTTGGGACATACAAGTGAGAAGACGGCTTCACTTGACAATGTGGCCCACAGCGGTCACAAAACATTGGTGTTATACGGTAAGTTTTAAATAATTTTCCATTCCACACACTCGGTGTACATTAAAAAATCAATCATGCCTAATAATTTTTGAACATTTTAAAATCTGCTACAGTTTGATTTTTTACATCCGAGCTGGGAAGTCTAGTAACGCGATTGCCTAAACAGTCACGTGCTTCCCACAACCCTCCGATCGACACGTAAACCTCAAAGCCACGCGGCTCGACTATCTTTCCATATCGACGTTTCAACTTAAGCTCCGATTTTGAAGTGAGATCACGCCAGGATTTTAGTCGTACACAATCCAGGCCGAATGTCAAACAGCCGTTGAGCTTTAACATTCCTCTCTCTCATATGCAAAACGTTGTGTGAACCAGGACCTCAAGTGTACACAAGTAATGGCATTTGTGTAGTGTGGGAGTTTGCAGTAAACTGATCTGTGTTTGTGTGTTCACTCAACTGTGAATAGCAGGTCCGGTGAGAAGTGGGTGGCCAGTTTACGGGTTGAAGATGTCCGCAGGGAAGAGGGGTTAAGTTTGGGGTATTTCTGGACTGTTTTGTTGGTATTATAAATGAGCATTAAAATTCAACAAGTAAAGAAATGTATTTGTAGGTTTTTCCTGACATAATATGTTACGGAACGTTATTTATATTAATATTTATAAACAAACCTAATACAGCATTCTCATAATAATTGGAAATTGACAGTACCTGCAGTAAAGAGAGTTAACTAAAAATACCGTATTTCTAATTTGTACGTGAAAATTTCAAGAAAAGCTGTTATCTGTAGGTCTATCAATGTATGGAAAACCGAATAGTGATTTATAAAGATGGTATCGTCAATATAGGATTTGTTCTAATCTTGATGGAAAGCCCGCAAAAAGAATTATACTTGTTGACACGTCATATTCTTGATCTTTAAATGAAGCACCTACCTAAAATTTTGTGTGTAGAAGGCCTAATGTGGAAGGGTAATTTCCATGTATCGAAGTCCGACCGCGTATGTTTTTTTTATTTGGGGGTATAATCACACCATTTTAACTATGTATTTATATTTTAACAGTAGGCCTGACAAATTCTCATAATAGGTTGCGTCCTCTGTCATCCCCATTTAATAATAATTTGTAAATTTTGGATTATTGCAACTCAATATCAACACAATACTGTTTAAAGTATTGAAGATAGTTATTTCTAATGTTATGGTGAATTTTGACGATTTCCCACGCACACCTAAACAAATATTACAACTATTTTTACTTCACTAAAGCAAGTTCTTAAGAATCTCCCTCTAGAATGCGTTTCTAAACGTTTACCTCTACATAATCTCTTAGAAAAAACTTAAAAAGCAACACGGTTAAAAATGTTGTACAAAGATTGATGTAGCCGTTTTATTTGTTGCGCCTGTACGGTACATGAATGTTTTTAATGGTTTTTTGAGAACTTACACTAAGAACGACGCCGGAAACGCAACCAAAGCGTTTCCGCCATTTTGACTCGTCCAGTCCTTGAATCCCTGACGCTCGTTTAAAACAACATGGCTGATTACACCTGAATCGTATGGTTTAACGCAGACGACATAAAGGTAGCATGGTGGACTGGCCACTCCAGTAGTTCCACGTTCTGTCAAGAGATGGCGTTAGGAATAAACATCTTGCTCCATCACTGTTGCGCATGTTGAAAAAATAAAACTGTATGACCAATTCGCAATATAAGTGGTTTTAGTAAAACAGCAGTGTAACAGTATTCAGTAGTAGGCCCTAGTAGTAAAGTAGAAGCTTGTTTAGTTTTAAGTCTAAGCTAGTAGTTTATTTAAAATCGAGTTTATAAATTTAAATTTTAAATTTACACAATGTACTATGTACTTGTCAAATGAATAAAAGTAGCTTATCGAATTTAGTCTGTTCTATGGATTCGCAACAACTTATAGAATATTAAGACTGTGGTTCGCATCCCTCGCAGTGTTGAAATAGTCATAATGATAGAAAGGTAGTTGTGACGCGTTATATGCACACATATTTCATCCCCTTACCCTCATCAACAAAAGTAACTACTCATTTTAAATATTTGGTGGAGGTGCCAGGTAGGGTAACAAAGTGATTCTAAATATTGTTTTGACTTTTTATTTTATTTTAAAACGTGGTTATTCAAGTGTGCCTTGAGAAATATATAAAGAAATTAATTTGGATATGTTTTAATTTCTATATATTAATTTTGTATACAAAACAATAAGTAAAATAGGGACATCTTGAAAATCAAACTTAGTTATTATAATGATACTTTATACTAATCTTCAAGATACTTGTACAGGTGTGTTTGATTTATTTTGCCCTAAGATAATAACATATAATATCATTTCTTACAATTATGATACTATTTCTTGTTGTTATTCGAATCAAAACGATTAATCGCACCAAAAACACGATAAAACGAAAAAACCTTTTACATTTCCTCTAAAACACCAATTTTTTTCATTCTTCCCCAACATGATTTAACAACAGTGAATTGTCACCGAAATGAATTGTCTAAGTGTCTTACACGACATCTACAAGTCTATATAAGAACGCGTTGGCCAACTAGGGGTGGTTTTGTTGCGCGATAAAGATGAGTTTAATGTGGCCTCAAGAGCCATTCAAGGGGGTTGTTTCTCGCGGGCGCGGTATGGCCCAAGTAATAACAGGAGACAACATAGCGGCTATAATGTTCAGAAAACCAATATCATGCTTGCGAGTGACATCCCTAGTGCCGCGAAGATTAACACGGGGGACGAGAGTGGTCGGGGGGGGGGGGGGGGGAGGGGGTTCTTGGGCGACACGGAAACTTGGGGAAAAAACGTCGTCAAGAAAACCTATGTTGTTTATGTTTTATGATACATGATTTTGGCCGAAAAAATTTGATGTAGGTAATTAGGCCGTTAAATTATAGGTGTCTACTTTATGCGTTACTGAAGGGACAAAATATTTCGTTGTTATTGTTGATACTTTTATAACTTAAATTTAGTTTTTGTTATACTGTGATGACTCAAGAAAGCTTTTTTTATTACGTATGGGCTCATAATTAAATCCGTAGGTTTGGCGGGTATATGCCAAACCATTGTCTTTAATTACTAAAGTGTAGGCGAGTTCCACATTATAGGCAAGAAAGGGTAAATGGAATTCGTCTCCCTATAGGTTATATTAGCTTATAATTGTATAAACGTAATATGTATAGGGGCCTATAATTTATTTTTTCTGATGCAACATACATTTTGTTTTACACACATGCTTACAGTGGTGTATATACAGACGAAAGTACCTTGAAAACTGTAAAAATATATGTATACACGAAGAAATGTGTGGATATTATTTATAAGATATTTGTGGCTAAGGTGAAATGTGTATTATTATAAAAATGTAAAACCACTTGTCAATGATGGGTCAAACTAGTAAAAAATATATTTAACTTCAATATTTACGACTATCGTTTGCAAATGATCCATACGCATTAATACTTTCTCCCATGAATTACAATACCCTCATATTTCGACGGAGATATAATTCGCCTTCCGTATACGTCAAAGACATCACAAGAACGTAGGATTGATATCTCTTAACATTGGACGAAGCCTTGCAAGTGCACAATTTCAAAAGACTTGAACTCACGTATCTCGTTTTATTGCTTGCATTAATTTTACAGCTGGCATTAATTTTCAACAATTTTAAGTCCAGTGTTTCAGGAAGTACTGTGAACGACGTGCACGTGCGCGGGCGATGCACGCGGCGCTTAATCGATGCGGACTAATGTTAAACTAAGTCGGACTGAAGACCTGCACCTTAGTTACTGGCAATAAAACGGTGTATTCATCTGCGTAAAAATTGGTGATAAAATAAAACAACTTTAATTATGGTGTAATTAATATTCTTATTAGAATAATAACTATCATTAACTAAAATATCTTCCCGATTTTTACTTTCAGAATTATAATTATGTCTGTGAAATGTTTAATCAAAGTTATTTATTTCTTATTTTTAAGTAATATTTACGATATTTTATCAAATACTTTGAAATAATATCTATGCATCCTTCAAATTGCGCAAGGGTCACAAATTATCGACGCTGTATGGAAATAAAAACATTGTAATACACGAATTCAGTTGGTCAGTAATCAATCAATATATTGGTTACGGTATGTTGATTCAATTACCTAAATGGATTTTTTGACATGTTCAACTTGAACAAGAATCCCTATAATGAACATATTTCCACACCCCGTTGGGTAAAACGTACTTTATTGAAAACCAATATGAAAAGATAGCCGAATAATAGTTTGCAATTCACCAACGTAGATTATGAATTAAACAGGTTGAATGATAAATGACTTGTAATTATCTTAAGTACCGAGACTTTGAATTGAGAACGAGATATATTGAGTGTTGGGTGGGAGGGGGAAGCAATAGAGAGAAAGAGAGAGAGAGAGAGACATGGAAAGTGTTTAGTTTGTTGGAACCAAAGGAACACACTTCGTCGATTATGCTTCTCTTATTTCCGTCGCTGTCTCTAGGCCCGTAAAGAAGAAAGTTTTCCATATAATGGCTCGCAATTACACAAGCAATGCTGCTTTGAAATGAGGTTCTAGAAGCCATTACATTACGGCGTACTTCCTTTGCGCTGCCTCGTTCGGGGTCGATACGAGATTTTATAATTTTTGCAAAAACAAGGAATACGAAATATATTCAGGCGAAACTTGTGAAAGAAAATTTAATGAAAATATGATGTGACCGGAAAATTCGCTTACCGGAGAGGAAATCTAATATATGACAGGGAAATTATGTAATTATAGCAACGTCGATGAGATGATAGGGCGGCTTTCGCGGCCCATGGATGAGTTCATCGTTGAAGGTTGCCGTGTCCTGTCGTCATTTATTACATGCTTGACGTATCACGGCCCGTTTGAAGATTTTCACGAGTTAAAACAAATTATTGTAATTTTTTAATTCCTCGTGTAATAAAAGCGTTTTTATTTATTTGATTTAAATGCAAATTCAGACAAAATAAAACGGAATACAATAGAAAATAAAAACAAATACACTATTGTTGAACTAAGTTTTGACCACGTTTAAGATAATCCAATCGGGAAAACGGTGTTGATAAATTATTTTATTTGGTATTCAGACTACTATTTTACTCATCTGAAATCTATTTTTTAATCAAACAATATTTGCCATATTTGTACTTTGATAGTAAAAAAATCCATCCAAATTCCACCGTATTCAAAATGCCAACCATAACCAAATCCGTAATAAATCTTGTATGTAACCCGATGCAACATTGATCCATCACTATTTGAATTAATTATGATAGCAGCAGATTCACAATTCAGATATGTTGAACATCAACATTGGCAGCAGGAAGTCTACTTTTATCAATGCATTCGAAAATATTGGTTCTTGCAAATTGCAGTACTCAAGCCATCAAACCACATCTTCTAAAAGGTTTGCAATGAATAATGACTCTTATGGATTATTAGTATACCGACTAGTATGTTACTTAGAACGAATTCAAGCTCTCGTGATCCATACCAAACTTTATTTTTAAAAAGATGTACAGATTGTATCTGCCAGAATATATCAATTCAGAGCATTCCGTATTATATTTTATGAACATATATATTTTTATGATACTGCTATTACATGAGCAAAATGAAAATGATTTGGAAACGAGAAAAAGCTCAGTTGAATAGACTAGCGGAATGCATTCCATGAATTTCTTTAGAGATAAGAATGTCTCACGGATCACGGAGCAGCGAAACCGTCAAATCAATGTAGAGGAACAACCATAGTCTCCTTTTCCACTACTAAAAGCCACTTATTGAAGGGGAATACTTTTTTTGTGGAAGAAGATGTCAAATTTTTTCTTTCCGCTCCAATGCGTGTTCTGACGGAAACAAAAAACAAACGTGGAGTCTTCAATGACATTTGAGGAAACCGCTGACGAACTGAAGAATTTAACATGTGTGTATATTGAGAGATCGAATTGCACTAGCTAAAAGGTTTAAATGCACACAAATCTATAAAATATTATGATTACCGAAAATCCTAAATATGGGCATAAACTGAGGATGTTTTTAGTGATTGGTGGAGGTGCCAGTCTAGCGTAACTTTTACTACTAACAGAAAAGAATAGTCTCACTACAAAAACCAGGCGATATCTACTTCTTTAGTAATATTCTGAGAACATTGCACAATATTAAAGAAGTGATAGATGACCGAATTGTGGTTTCGTAAAATAATTACAGTCAATTAATAATTACCCGTTAATGATAAAAATAAATTCGCATCAATATAATTTTGAGTGTATTCATTTTTATTTAATTATCGTTTTCGGTATTTAAAGACACCATCGTCAAATTAGTGTTCTACAAAAAATAACTTTAATCTCAAGATATGTATTAATTAATTTTGAAGAAATTTTGAAGAACTGGAAGTCTTTTTTTTACAATTTTATTTGAAATATAAGATATAAATAATCACGCACCCTTATTTTTGAATTCATAAGACTGTAATGTTTGCCTATATCACGGTTTTAATTGTTGTATTTTTAAAAGTGGTGTTTAATTCTGGTTCCACCAATGTTTGTAAACCATATCCACTAATTAAATACTAATAACATGTAGATTACGTAACTAGTAATATCCCCCCAACAAAAAAAAAACAGTTCTGTAACTCCACTTAGTAGAAATCTGTTTTGTCCTGTGTAGATAGAAAGATTGTCGTGGTTCAATATTTAGTACAAGTTTGGACTGTCTTAAAAACAAGCCTCGGGCTCGCCAGGGTTTATCGGTAGTTTAATAAAACAACATTAACAGCCCAAACCTACGCGAATAATGGAGTCTAAACACGTTTACTAGATTAAATAAAGAGGAGTTAGTGGAAATGCGTTTAGCACCGTCACAGGGTTTCTCTTGGGATACCAAGCAAAGAACCTTGGCCGCCGTACTAGACAGAGTAGTAAAAACTACCCTCGCTAGTAAAGCCCATCATGATAAGTCTCTGTTACACCAGTACTCGTTGGTCAGATACTACCAAAGAGTAATATTTAAGGGATATTATTTTTGTCAAAAAGAAAATTGGCTGTGAAAAAGTGCATTATAGATTATAAATAGCGCGAGTTGGAGCTTTAACCAGGAAATATCTGTGTAATCGTGAAATAAGACCGAAATAACAAAAATGTGTTAAATATTGGCCAAAAATTTGTACGTGTAAGATAAAACGCGCAGAAGAATGAATAATATAAAGTAAGTACAGTTTAGACACTTGAATGACTCGTATTTATCTGAGTGATATTCCTAAATTGATTTTATAACGATTTTTTGCTTGTTAATACAAAATAAACCCACCAAAACGCGACATTTACATTTTGAAAAATAAAATTTGGGGAAAAATAAAACCATTTTTGTATGGCTTTTCTGATAGTGGGACGAATCATAAGACGATAAGATTGTTCATGTGTTGTGCAACATTATATGTTTATTAATTCTTGTCATTTGTGTCTCGTGTTGTTTCTGCATAATGTATGCTTAATATTCTGCATAATGCACATTCACCTTACGGAGAGCGATCGATCTTCGTCCTATATTGCAGCAACTTTAGAAACACAGGTTCATGCTTTCTCTGTCCGTCCCCTTATGTTAAATTCAGTTACATTCCTGTTGTTGCGACGCTAAATTCAGGTCAGAGGTTTGTTTGTTTTATTTAGTTCACGTCGCATTTATCAGAAACAGATACAAGTTTCACGGATATCTAGACTTGGATATGCTATTCCACATTGAAGTTTCTCTTCGGATAATAGGTTATTTATTTAATGTTGTGTGGGAGTTTTTTAGGAATGAAATTGGGAATTTGTTCATGTTGTTGAATTATTTGAACCTATAGGATCTCGCATTGATCTTTTATTGTGATCTTCTCTTCTCAGTGCGAGAAGAGAAAGTTACTGTAGGGTCACTTTTGCCCTCACATTATATTAGGGTAGTTGAAAAAAAGTGTGGGACTCTAGACTATTGTTCGCATCAAAATTATGCAGAACGTCTTTCACAAGGGACAATATTGAACACATCAAAAAGTTGTAACATAAATGTACGCGATTGTGCAGTCCGGGGTCATTATTTTAGAACAAAGTTTAAAAACAAAGTAAACATCTTTTTACAAAGCTAAGAACTAAAAAGGCAATATTTTATAATAGTTTAAAGGTAACTCAAATAAAATCTTTTGATATTTGATTCACTTGCGATATTGTTGAAATGTAACTCGTGATTTGACTTCATTGAACATTGAATTTTGACTCTCTTTTTAGAATGTCCACATTTAAAAATTTTGTGCAAGATTAAAGCGTTAGTTATTGATGAGTGACGATACATTGGAAGTTTTGAATTTCTTTTCTTTTCACCGTATGGTACAAAAAGGGAAACCATTATTTTCATCACAGCTATAAAGAAAATGAGGATGAAGTGTTATTATAAAATCCAAATATTATAAGGTTTCAAATTTATGTTCTTAAGGGATCCTTCAATCTTTTATTATACAACTCATCTAATTAGAATAAGTGTTGGTTCTATACAAGATCAAATTATAATAATTATAATGCCTCAGATTACAGAATACTCTATGATTATTACAATCTTTTAAAATGTAATAGCAATTTTAAATTGCTCGTTCCTTCCACAACGGCATGTTATAAATACTTACGTTTTTCAAGACACAGGTTGAAGATGGTCTGTGAGTAATGATTGTTATTAAAGTAATTTAGAATGTGATACAAACTAATCGTCCATGTTCACGATGCAAACGGCTTAACATACCTTCTCCCCTATTTTTTTTATAAGGGCACTTTTTACACCGGAACACACTTCTTCCAAACAATTTATTTCCGTAGATTCACCCAATCCCCAAGCTCTCTCTGTATCGTATTACACCCTTCTGATGTATTGAAACTCCTTCACTCATACTTCAAGTCCATGTTGTTCCTGCCAGTGTATCTAAACTGATCGTTCCGTTGGGCTATTCCCATCCCGTGGTGGTCTTGAAAACGATATGTTTAATCCCATCTCGCCTGGCTCGGTGCCAACTAACTAACAGGACTGCGACTTAGCGCCTCATACACATCTCAGTGATGTGAGAATAAGAAGTACTTCATAAGGCAATGATGATAAGCTCACTGTTCTAAATGACGTGCTACTTAAGTTGATAGGGTGAAAAATAAGATGTCGTTTAAGGGCTTATTGAGGCTGCTATAATTGTTGACGAGAAAAAACAACCCCTCTCAGTCTATTGCCACTTAATATAGATTGACCCAATTTGATTTAAATTGCGTTTGATAACAGGCTCTGTAACAAGTATTCAGAAGGACGCTTTACTTAAATGAGCATCGCATTAATATGTGTGTTCAAATTGTAAAACTCTGATAATAGCGAGGTTATAATAAAATATATTGTTTCGAGGAATTCGTGTTCGATTTTTTAACCAAAAATATAATAATTTAAATGTTTCAAACTGTTGCAATGCGGGGTCCCCTTTTTATGTGGAAAAAGGTAAACAATGTTATTTGTACAGAAATATTATAACTTCTTACTTACACTTACAAATGTGGAAAAATATTTTACATTCCTAGCAGTAAATTAAACTAGATAATTATAAGTAATTAGATAATAAAAACTTTAATTTTATTATTTGACTTATCGAATTAAACACGACAATACACGACTGAAAAAAAAACATCCTCATAAGTATGTTCAAATTTTGTTTTAACCCTTTCGGTACTATTGAATACCAATTTATTTGGTTCTAAATATCCAAGCCTTAGTCATTAGTGTAACATTATGTCTTCACATTCAATGCGCTCATACACGTCAACATGGGATAGTGATCCTACACAAATGAGGGGATTTTAGTCTACTCGGCTTCAAGTATAACATCCCCTAATGGTTACAACATGAGCCATGTGAACGCCAGCTTAGCCTGTAATGCAGTATCATCCTCTTAAGGTACAGGTCAAGTACCGCAGCCGCTACACAAGGTAGAAGGGAAACTTTCTCAAGTTGGCACTACAGAGAGTTGATAATACGTTAAAGCTATTGTGATTACAGCGCTGAAACCTGTATAGCGGCAATTGTTAGATAACTAACACAGCCGTTGCAGTAGTGATATTGACAGATTGAAATATCAACCATGTCTGAGAAATTGAGAAAAGGTTTTCTCTACCATTTGTTAGGAATTCCAGCAACATCTTTAGGTAGAGATAAAATGTAAATTTAAAATTTAAAATATGTGTTTCAACGAAAGAGTTTTTTCATACAAATATTGAATATGGTTACTTCCTATCACTTACATTTTCTTTTTCTTTGCTGAGGTTGATGGTTAAAAGTTATTAAATGTATTTTGTCTGGTTTTCCCGCCACGTCGGCTACAGTAATTTGTATGTCTACGTTTGTCTGGGTACATTTGAGGGCCAGTCATCAATATGACTATAGTCATCGTCCCGATGACGGGTACCGATTCCCATTTTCAGAGTTATTTCTAATAATGCAATTATATTTTAACAGAAATTATCATGACGAATACCATTATAGTTATATCCTAAAACACAGTAAAAGTAATTTATTATCAGACTATCTTGAAAGTATAACTAGATACATGGATCTGTATTCAATGTATTTTTTCAAAATCGTATGTTGTGATAATAATTTGACTCTGCTCGTCGAAACAACCCCGACGGCGAAGAACTCCCCCAACTAATATTACGTCCGTTACCTAGCACAAGGTAGACACCCACGCATAGTCCGCACATACATAAATAACAGTAACCTCTAGCGAGTACCAGATAAGTCTAGTCTCGTCGTATTAACTATGATTTGTCATTCCCGCCACACAAACGTTATACCCGAGTTTTATAATCCGAGGAACAAGTTTGCCAGTAAATCAGTTACCACAATGTTATCTGGATTCCTCAAGAGAGTTCGTAATTATACGGAAAAATAATTTCATTAAATTTATTCACCCGGTTTTTTATGCGACGACGACGGCAAAATTAAAAAGGGAGATTAAAGTAAAAGTAATATTTTCTTCTGTCCTATCGAGGGCGCATGTATACGTACACAAGCTGGGCAACATCTGATGGCGCTAAGTAATGTACCCTTAGGAATAACGGCGCGTGTTAAAACTGTTGTTTTGTTATGCGAACATTTAGCGTCGTTTTGAATGTGAGAGACTTGGAGATTAAACTGATTGTTTTTAAGAGCAATGTCCTACAGTTGCGGTCGTCCAACCCAGCGCAAAGCATGATTCGACTCTTAAAATTGCTCTATGTTGATTTAGATTTGTCACAACGGAATGGGAACTATGTCATTTTATGAACCATTTTATCTTGTATTTTATTACTATGTTGCAATTATTATTACTTTCGTTATTTTAAATAAATAATTTTTCCGAAAACATATAACAAAAGTTGTAACTCATTACGTACAATATTAAAAACAATCGTTTTAAAAAGCTAACATAGTTCCATTCATTCCAGTCCATTTGTCAGTTATTGATTTCTTGAGTAACAATTCATCAAATCGGTTAAAACTGATATTTGAACAAAAGGAGAAATGTATCATAGATTTGTCGGTTTTACAAGGAGCAACGCTTCAAGTACGAAGACTCGCGAACTGTTGATTCTCATCTTTAATTCAGATAAATCTTTTCACGTATAACAAGAACATCAAAAAGTCTTGTCGATAAAATGAAGTACAAATGTTTGAAGAACGAAATATGTTGCGACATGTTATTCCATTTGACTACATATTACCGAACACACTTAAGCTTGTCATTTTTATTCAGTATTGATTTCAAAATAACATAAATATAACAGCATCGATTCAACATAATTTAAAGTTACGTATTCTAGAGTATATACTACATTTACAGGGTCAACCGCTTTTGGCAGCATTGATAATATCCAGACTAGCTACAAAAAGTAGCCGAGGGTTTTGGAATCATAAATTCAAAGCATAGATTCAAAAAATTCTGTTGGTAGAAAGTTAACCAGATTCAATGAAAATTAAATAGGCAAACAATTATTTAATTTATCAATCACAGTTTGAATGATTACATTTGTTAGGGCGTATTTGTTTATTAAATATCCAATGCATTACTCAAAGTTGTGGGCATGGAGTTTGAATAGAGGTTTGCAATAGAAATACACACAACACCCTACAGGTCTGTAATTATGATACACATTTAATCGTTTTGAAAATTGTTGCTTTCGTATACGCTTATTAGCTTTAGGAACTACTTAATCAAAAATGCTGTGTACGATATTGTGAGCACGAATACGGTTAAAAATTACATTTGTGTTTGGTTTTTGAGACTGGTATATGCAAACAAAACACATGTTTTATGTCGGGTTGGAGCCCATGACCATAGGTGTGACACGCGTAAAACCAGACGAGCCACCGAGGTTCGCCACGATACTTGTGGCAAACAAATAAAAGATTTAACTTTTACGAGGAAATTGAAGTGTCAAAAATAACTGAATTATTATTATTGAATTATATTGGATAAAGATAAAATAAATTGATTTTTGCAATTTTGGATGCAAACATATATTTCTAACAGTGTAGCTACCCTCCAAGTATATCTTTTACTCTTTGCCTCTTTGCGAATGTCAATAGTTTAACTTTACTACGTTGGTACCAGGCGCTCCGTGTCTCTTAAACTTATTCCCTCGTAATAGAATTTTCACAAAAGAAACAGAAAAGACCCTCTTCACTAGTTTATGAATTTTGTTTTATAGACTCTAAATCTTTTAATCATAATTTTTATTGTCTCAGAATTCCAAGAACTTTATTATGGCGTGCGTATTTGATTTAATACGTAAAATAAATGTCGAAGAACTGCAATTTTGTTCATGAAGCGTAACATTCAACTTTGGTGCATAGGTTTGTTTCCGATAAAAGTAATATCTAGGGGAGCTCAGGAAGTATTTTCTCGTACGCACTGTGACCACCACAACGAAGAATTAAAGTAAGCTGAAATATAATATCGCCGAGTACCGCTGGTTCAAATGTTACAAACCCAACTATGTTTATAAAAGTAGAACGAAATGATGAAGTTTTTTAAAGTGAAACGTTGATTTTCGACAACAGATCAGTGAAATTGGAAGAGATAGTCGTACATTTGAAAAGATCAATACTACCAGCTAGAAAAAGAACGAAACAATTGAGTATCCATATGCGGCTGGTTTGTCTTGTGGGGGCTTTTCTATTTTCAATGTAGAAGGGACAGGGTTCGATTCCCAGTTCAGAATGATTTTTGTTTTTTGAAGTAAATTTGCTTAGATTTATTTATGTATGATACTGACATAAGTGTATATTATGCAACGGTGAATTTGGAGCCGTCATATATAGCGACGAAAAACATAATGTCCATAACTGGATATGATTTATTGTCACAAAGTTGGTAAATAACATATATTTATTTCATTTATTTAATACTTAAAAGTTTAATACAATCATACTCACAGACATTTCGATAGGTACCCATAAACATAATTGTTTGCAACATGTTATATCTAATAAGTTGATGAAACCAAGACAGCAAGACCAGGAGAATTTTAAATAAAAAACACACAAACACGAACAGTAATCATGGTCATAAAGTGATTTTTATGTTTATGACAGTGATAATAGTACGGTCTGTGTTTTTTTTAAATCGATTGCTGTTAGTTCGTTGTACACTTCCAAGGATGCTACTGCCACTGTCTAGTGCTGATATCTACTGGCTGCTGTAAGCTTATGTGAACCAGACTATAGCTCTAGACTGTTTTATGCGACGGTCGTAATGTTTCTATCGAGCTAGATGTGCGCAGGCGCCGAGATCAGCTACTTGAACGGTCGTGTTCGGTTTGTAAGTGGTGAATGACACTGGGTGACGTTCGAGTGCGTTATGTTTGTTTGCGGGGGAAGGATGTGGGGGGGGGGGGGTTGCGAGGAGCGGTTCAAGTGGGGACTAAAATGAGAGAGGGAAGACTTGGAGAAAACCGACACAAAAAAACTGTCGCGGGTGACGATCGAAAACTTTTCTTTCGATTGAAAGTGACTCGTCCTAAACATATAGGCTTTACCGTTAATATATTTTGCATAGAGTTAATTAACTATGCACCTTTCTTTCAAAACACGTTAACTCATAAAAGTAAAATTTTCAACTATCTGTCTTTAGCTGTTTTCAAATTAAGGCAAACAAAACAGAAACGAAAATTATTTTCGAAAAAACGTGATGACACAAAGTTCAAATCACAAACTTTGTTGTGATGTCCGATTTATTAATCTGAGATTAGTAACCTTGCTTTCAACAAACGGTACCTACAAAATGGATCCTGTCTTCTAACCTTTGCTGTGTTTGTTTAGGGAAAATTTCCGATCATGGCTAATTATTTAAAGACTAAACGTTTGGCTATGTAAGGTGTAGATTGTTTAAAAAAGCGATAAAGAATTGTGCAAAATTCAATGCAATCATTTAAAAACCACGTTTTCTTCTTTTGCTATTGTGAATAATGTACCCTTTGTTCTATTAAACAATGGTTTAAATGACATGATCCAATCGAAAGAAGTGGCTCAGAGGTAACACACGATACATTTATTCAGAAGGTCGCAGGTTTGATTGGCAGCGCCGATAATCTTGAATGGTTTTCCTGAGTTTGCTTTAGTCATAAAAAGAATGCGGGATTGTGTCCTACAACGGCCAGACGATTATGAAGATACACATAATGATATTGAGAACATGAAACGGATTTGTCTTTGAAAATAACTTCCACGGAAAATTATTGTACATCTGGTTGTAATTAAATAATTCACACAAAATATTATGTGAAAATAAATGTACATTTTTTTTGTAATGCATATTTACATATAAATGAAATGTATTAATGATTAAATTAACATTTTCTCATCTTTGTTTGTGTATACAGTATTGTTGATACGTTTAGTTTATGGTGATGGGAAGTAATGCAATAATAATAATAATGGGCTTCATGCATAAGAGGATCATATGTTAAACATATACGGGGATCCATGTAATGATAACACTGCAATATATGTCCACATGAAACAGTTATGTTACCACTTTAGAAAGATAATTGATTTTAAATAAATTTATTGTGACATGGAAGTAATTACCTGATAGTGATGATCGTAAATGTGTTAGCGTTTTCATTACAATCTCTAGCTTACTATGCACGATGGTAAATCAGCTAGAATATTGTGTTGCTATATGGAATACCGTCTATGATACTCGATATTGCGTATAAATTCCTTCCAAAAAAAATTAATAAATTACCACTGCTTTACAAGGAAAAGCTATTGCAAAGTTCTGACTATTTATTTATTCGTCATATAAATCAATAGGAATATTACGACAAGCAAAGCCGTTAGATACAGAATGTGTGTGATATTCCTAAAAATAACAACACAAGTAACAAACAAACATATTCACATCAAAAAATATATCAATTATCAATTCCTAAATTCAATATCAATCAGTACATTTTGCGTATATCGTATAATGTACGATTTCAATGTTATTTAATGCTGATGTATAATAAAATATTGTTGAAAGGAAGCATTCAAACGGGAAATCTAGTATCGCATTTTCGCCAGAAGTACACAAATTTACAATAATCCTATATTATCGATGTTTATCAAAGGCAAAGCAAATTAATTTGAAACACTGACAGGTATTTCCTTCACTTGGTTTTCAATACTAATATGATTATATTTCACCTGTAACAACATTCCATACAATCAATATTCACAACGAAATAATCCAATCATCACTTACGCCGAGCTGTATTTCTTTTGTCTCTGTTGCGGGGAAACCCAACTGAAAATCGGCCCTAAAAGCAAACGACGAGGAAGAAGCTATAAGCAGTAGCGATCTTGAAACCCAATATTTACTGGCAACTTGTTCGACTATGAGTAGGTTATTGCCAAACTACATCGCAAAACTAAACATTTTATTTTTTGTCCATGTTTCTGGCTTTTAGGAGTATTACATTAATATTTCAAGGGCGCAACATTTTAGGTTACACCCATAGTAACAAACAATTTAAAGCGTTATTCTTGTGCTCAGTCATAGCTTGTAAATACATTTCACACACCTATTATTATATATACACTCTTCTAGATAAAATATTACGTTCACGGTTTATGAATCGTGTTTCGTACTTTATGGAAATTCAATACGTTTTATGAAGATCGTACTTCAAAATTTCAAGAGTAATTTTGAAAATAAACAGTAATGAATATGTTACAAATATATTTTAAATAATAATAAATTCCAGATAAATGTTGATACAACGGAAAATATGAATTTATCTACATAATGGTGGCCCCTAAAAATGTTCCATATATATATTTAACATACAACATATATTTTTTCACTAATAAGTTATTTTGGGGTTATTTCGTCTGGTCGATAACACTCACATAAAAATATGTGGCAACGGGCCACGAAAGTCACACATTTTAATATTTGGTGGAGGTGCCGAGTTTTTCTTCCGTTACTAAAAACTCAATTTTCTACTTCAAATTTTATTTTTGTAAATGCTTATATTTAGAAGACACTTTGAAGTTTATAGATAATGCTTTGCGGAATTAAGTAAGTCTTCAAGATGGTATATATATAGTAATATGCATCGGTTAAAGTAACATTGTTAATAATATAGAGTTGTCGTTGGGACCCCTTGAGATATTTTTCTGCGCCTTGTCTGTTCTCTCAATTTATACGACTAAGCTCACCAATCTTGAAAAAATGTTACAAAGTAATATTTTTTTATGCGATCAAAGAGATTTGTTGGTTTTGAACTAAATTAGTGGCGTTGTTTTTAAGAAAACTTCAAAGCAAAATACCCTACATGTTTATTTGATTTCCCTAGTGGCGCCTCAAGAATTTGGTGATCTTTTATTTATTATAAACAAACTTCCATATCAGGTTTATCTTCTTAAATCACCAACTCTTTCTCTCAATTACCATTGTAGCAAAAATGCACGAAAAAAAAATATTCCCATTATAGTCCTAGATATCATATATTATAAATATAGTTGTCTGTATTTAGCTTAACATTATCTTAGATACCCTTACCATACTTATGTTTTAGGTGAAGATATTATAAATATAGTTGTCTGTATTTAGCTTAACATTATCTTAGATACCCTTACCATACTTATGTTTTAGGTGAAGATATGATAGAAACCATTATAAAAAAGACGTTTAAAAAAAATATTTCTAGAAACTATTTTCCATATTTGAGTTATATTTATAATGCGCGAGAAATCCATATGCGAGAGCTCAGCAGATCATCTATAATGTATCATACTAACGCAACGTTTAAAAGATGTGGTGTGTTATACCTTTAATCTAAGCACCTTATAAATTGTATTTAATCTTACCTTTTAATGATCGTCTTTTCAATTTTTCTAGATATAACCTGTTGTCTAGTGTCCAAACTGTGCGTGCATATCTAGCGCTTCTTGGTTACAACAGTGAGCTCGTGCAATATGCATAATGTGTGCTATTACCCTCTAACCACGCTCCTTTATTCACCCACTAGGAAACCCCTCGTTACGGCAGCTTTTGATGCAAGTTCCGAAGCGACTGTACGCGTCTAGCAGAATGGCGATTAGATGAGCGACACAGTAACGCGAACATAGCAGTGACACAGCTGCGATGAATGAGCCGATGCACAGAACAAAGAGTCCGCATTCGCGCCATTCAGCTCGTTTGTGATCAGACCTCTACCCTATTAGTGAAATTCTGTGTTAGCGGTCACCACCGTCCTCGTATTACGTTAATCACCCCATTGTACTAGAAATTTCATTTAAGCTATCAATTTCACAACATGGGAAATTTTATTTACTAACTACCCGACTGAAAACACCATTTGTGTAGATAACATGGGCGTGAAATGATACAACACACCACGATAAAACTATGCGAGGGTGCGTAGGCATATCTAAACGGAACAGACCCCCAAACTGTAGTCAAACTCGGAAAGTAAACCAACAAATTTTACGTCTTAAACAAATTAATTGAGTTTAAGGGCACTAATTGGAGAAGTTCTAGCTCCGGGGGGTAGCTTTTCAACAAAGGTCACTATTGCCGTTACTTGGAGCTGTGTGGATGGTTACCCCCCCCCCCCCTTCCCCTCGTCCCTCCTCATCTACTCAATTAGAATGTAATTATGAAAGTTGTGTGAGCGAGTGCAACTTTTCTTTAGTTACCTCCCCCTTTGGGAACGGACCACTGTCATGTGCACAGTACAGTGTTGCCAACTTGCCGCTCGACACAGATGTTAATGTTGGACTTACCTGTCACTGAGCTATAGACCGAACGAAGAGAATCATTAAAAGTTATATAAAACAATAATATGACAAACTTGAAACATACCATTAAGAACGAACTACTGCACTTTAGAACTTGACTAATTACATAACTTGGTAGCTAAACGAGTGCTCACTAATCTTATCTCATAAAATATGGCGATTATAATTATAATTTACATTGTAATAACTGTGGGTTAACGTTTATAGAAACCACAGACGTAACGACGTGACCCTGATATATTGAGTTATAGCTCCCCCCCTCCCCCCTCCCACTTCCTTCACCACAACCCCTTAAAACAAGGGATACATTTGAGAGGTTAGGGACGCGTCATCCGTTTCTCTTAAAGTCGACACTTTACCCGAGTGGGGATCTCCAACTGTCAAAACATTGCACCAACTTCGTAACTTTCGATCTAGTTTATCGATCGCGACATTTTGTATCGCGTTTTCTTCATGATCAATTAACTTACAATATCTATAAGCAGGCCCAGTTGAACACACTCATAGCTATACTATTATAATATAAATTATTAAATTAATGCATAACTTATTAATTATTCAGTAAAATAATCTCCGGTAGCTTATTTCAAGCTGGGGACTTAGCACTTACTAATATTATGTTATATGACATATTAATTAAATTTGTTTGAATCGTTTAATCATAATCACAATACTCTTCACATATAATATGTGTAACGAACAATTGCACTACATATTCAGTTTACTCATGTGTTTTGAAAAGAGTGTATTTTAAAAAGAACATATAACGAATATGAAGGGAGAGAGACAAAGTCGCCTTGTTATTCAAGTAGCTATGCCGAAGTTTTACGAATGCGTCTATATAGCAACAACAGCCCGAAGCGATACGAGTTGCAGTCAATAGAAACCTATAAGATATTGAACTGAGTCATTGAAAGACAACATATGTGTCTCTATTCCTCTAGTCCCATTTCTATTGACCAGCATTGAGAAATATAATAAAGATTCCCGGTTCAAGCTACGGGTAAGCTTACTACCTTCCTGTAACCGTCATGTACTATATAGGAAGCACATTGCTAGCTTACCAGAATCTAGTGAGGATAGTTGAATAGATCTATTGATCCTATCGGAAGCAACATACGTGTGTCTTTAGTTTGGTGAATGGTGGAACTTTAGAATGGTGGAAAACCTTTTACCATTACTTGGCATTACTTTTCTTACGACTTAAAAATACAGATATTTGACGTACATGCGTATACCTTTGAAGCAAATACAATTCATGTTTTCAAAATATAAATTTTGATTCATTTTACTCTCTTAAACAAAATACATATAACAATATAATAAAAAAAAAGCACGCACTACAGAATATATACGCAGAAGAAAGCATTTTCCTACAGAATAACTTACTATGTATACAATATTGTTTGATAATGTAAGTTATGTATTTTGACTTGAAATAATATACGGTTGGTGAACATTTCGTGTAGTGGTAAACGTGTATGGATTAGATTTGTGTGTATAGAGTTTTAATTAAATTATCCGCTTCACTTTGCGCCCTGAGCAATCCACATAACTAATTACACTGCAAATGGCTAACTATTGTAAATAATGACGAGGTTTGTATCAAAGCGGTCTTCAGCTTTGTAACAACGTAGCTGGTAAACCAATTCTGACAACCCCGACCTTAACATATTCAGTCACTGTCACGCTAAATTCAACCTTAAAGCCATCGTCAATCTAAAATCCTATTTCTTTGAGAATAGAAGTTTTAGCGGTAAAATATAATTTTCTATTATTTAGCGAAGAAAATTACCACAAAATGATGACGTAAGACAATTTTCAACTTAAACCAATATTTATGCAGTCGTTCCTTCTTTCGATTCGAGAACCGGCGACATTGGGATATCCGGAATGTCAGTTCCAAGTTCATGGATAGACAAACACTTCACGCTCCTCTCGTCTCGGCGTAGAACCAACAAAAACCTGACCTTGGCGACATCTGGCGGCATTCCCAGCAACCAACGTCTCAACGTCGAGACTGGAGACGAAAACCGAGGAATTAAATTATGATTGTCAATATTCATCCACGCGATTTCTTACACATACAAATTCAAAGAAAATACATCTTTGAGAATTAATAAATTTTAAATGAAATAAATAACGGGACTTAGTTTTATCTACAGTATCTTTGACAACAAATGTGTGTGTGGGGGGGGGGGGGGGGGAGGGATGAGAGGGAGGGCACATACACTTTTAGTGAAGCATGATAGTATAATAGAAATCAGTCGGAATTTAAATACATTTTTTTTGTCGAGTATTTTCTGAAATAAAAATAATATAGAACGCACTCAAAACAAACATACATGGATTTAGATTTTGCTTACAGATTTCAAAGATTTTAGTCTCGCCACTCGCAGACCCCTTTATGGTATGAAAACTCACAAAGGTGCAACTATCTATCCACGTGACAAGTCGTTTACCCAAACACTACAATTAAAATTCTGATAATGCCACCGTTACTGTTTTCCTAATGATACATTTTAAAACTTGAACTTATTAATATTTCCTACATTGTCTCAGAAATTGATCGAGAATGATAATCAAATTTCTGATGAAATAGGTGTATCGAAATAAAAAAACAAAACAATCATAGTTATCATAAATATAAATGGTTTAAAATAATAAAGAACATCTTTCTCTAATCTAGTTCAGTAGTTCTCATTCATTCACCTTCATTATATATTCATGCCTTGTTTTGTTTGACTCATATTTTCATCTCCCCGTTATTTGCACAAAGCACATCTATAGACAGACAGAACATCTTCAGTGAACAACACAGTGGGTCATCGAACTCATCAGGACGCCATGTTCTTTGTGTACAATCACTCTAAACTCAACTCCTCGGGCGCCATTTTGTAAATATGAGTTTCAATGGCCGCCAATGCCTGTTGCATTGCACACGTCCATCTTTGATCTCGTACATCTAGGCAGGTCACTGACCTGCGGAGTATCGAGGGAACAATGGAATCCTTTCAGCAGAGTCTTCTCTTTTAATTCATTCAAGTAATGAGCTCGACTCGGTAGCTTCTGTCATTGACTGCAAACTCTCTACTTCAGTAATTAATGACTGTTTCCATCCACGTCTTGTGCCACGCGATGAATCAGAACTCTCTTCAAGAATTGTCACTATTATTCCATGCATTAAACATTTCTCCATGGGATTTATCACATCACATCTATATCTCGACTAAGCTGTTTGGAAATTGGAATGATGCCGAGTTTGACAGTTATGGGAGGGAGACCAATTTCAAGACGTCAACGATGATGGCTGGTGCTCATATGTTATACCGTACGTTTTAAGCGTCCTCAAAACCGTGAATCATGTATTTTTCGAAAAGGCAAAGTTGTTTTGCATAACAGTCAATGCGTTCGATTGACGGTTGGGAATATTTATTAACCGAAAGTTGGCAACGGACGATATACACAGGTCTGTAACGTGTAAATGTCGCTTCGTCGTCATTCGCAGAAACCGCATACAAAGTACACACCGACTACAAAAACCTGGACCTGTGGGACAAATAATAACCGTACAACTTCACTAAACACACAGTTCAATAATTAACAAGGGTTAATTTTGTTCCATGATATTATATTTTAATGTGAATCGAAAATGAACAGGTATAGAAGATATTTCATCTGTAGGCGCTCTATTATAGTTAACTACGTGGCTTGTCACGGACAAAAATTAGCGGTGTACTAAATATTTAGCGGTCAGTCATAATACAAAGCTTTAGTCTACCAATAGGAATTTAAACTCCAACGTAATTGATGACTAGACCCAAAATAGCAACAGTATGTATTATTGAATAATATCTTCTACTCAAAATAACTATAATCTTAATGAATAATATCAATATAATTAAGAACATGAAAGCCAAAAAGTTATTGTTCATCTACTGAATTATCAGAAGGGATTTTGATTCGTTAACATTTCATGTAGACAAATTAAGTTGTAACGTTTATACATACGTTGTTAAATCTGGTGCTTTTCCATTAATCGTTCTATTTCTAGAGCAATTTCCGGTAAATCATGGCTTTTGGTTTTTTGGTTTCGTCTCAACCCCGTTGAATCTTTCCCCGATAATTGCACAAATTGTTTCTCCGTTTGGAAATAATAGACCCAAGTATTTCTGTATGAACGGACCCATTGTTTTTCATTGGTAATTACTTTATGTTCTGGTGTATACATGAACGCGGTAAAACTCTAGTCAGGAATATTCTTGACAAAAACATACTAAGGGTTTTATGTATATATGGATTAAAACCAAACACTCAACGAAAATGTAATAAAGTAATTTTTTTCTGTGGAAATCTATTGCGAAATTAAACCACAATGAAATAAAAATAAATACATTGGTCCACGAGTTATAATAATAACAATTGTTTTTTATTAATTTTATATTTAGAGGTGGAGTTGAACATTGATAAAGGGAAAATTGGAGACGTTACGTTCCGTAAAATCATATAAACCTTAAATTTTTGATATTAGAAGTAGGAGTATCCTCACTTTAATCGTACACGGTACAATGCCCCGAAAGCCGTATAATGATATTACTCAGTGAAACTCGCCCATCGTAGATAATCACTAGAATTCCATCAAATAGAGTGAACAAGGTAAATCCTTTTATTGTTTTCCTTTGGTACTAATTTAATACCTATCATTCACTAGGGTAAAAAAAATAATTCATTTCATTGTTATCGTCAGCGACCAACAGAAACGAGAGCCAGCACTTTAATTTATAACCTTACAAATGTCTTAATCTCGTTCTCTCTCTCTCTCTCTCTCTCTCTCTCTCTCTCTCTCTCTCTCTCTCTCTCTCTCTCTCTCTCTCTCCCTCTCTCTCTCTTGATCTCGAGGGTCTTCAGATGGCATCGTTCTTTCCTGCCAGGCCCGAACAAAAGCGCCTCGATACAGAGAGAATAATCAAAGAGTTCAGAATTCTTCAGACAAGCTCTGTGTTCGTAGCCAACAAATCAAACGCTGCAAGAAGTGGAAACTGGATACCGGGAGCAATCGAACATTAACAGATTCCTTAAAGAAATTAGAACAAAAATAGCCATTTGAAATTTTAAATCACTATAGAGAAGTAAATTGTTGGTAGAAAGTAACCAATACATGATTAAGCTATCTCAGCTTTATGGATTATGTACGAATATAATACACGGAAAATTAGTATAATATAAGACAAAATATTGTTTCTATATTTTTGAAGCACCAGTTTAATAAAACAGTCAGCATTTATGATTTATTTAATGAGCATTTGAAAACCAAAATGGTGGTAACGTATTAACGAGATAAATGAGTGTTTTTGTTTCGTTTTTTTTTTGTTTTTTTCATTATAATGAGTATAACTTCGTCAAGTAATGGCCACAAATCTCTTGCGCGCGTCTAGCTAATGGTTTATTCGTATATCATCAGGAGTGGCGCAAGCGTAAGGCTTTATTCCGCATGTTTAACAGATATTGGAAACTGGGAGGGATCTCAGACTTCAACACAAGGTCTGCGTGTGCTGTGCTGAACAAAACGTCGATAAAATACCATTCATCATTTCTTAAGACATAATAACAAAATATGAAATCTTACCACAATAAGGAGAAAAACTAACAAACTAAAAAGAAATCCGTATTCCATTTAATGTAAGAAATGATCAATGTTATTGAAAAGTTGACTTATTCTAATAATAACCGCATTAAGTATAACCAAACTTGTTGCAGGCTTAATTTTTAGTTTCAAACCGGTGTTCAGTAGAAGGAATATCCAAGAAGGAATACTCAAAACATCAAATAAATCTACCCTAGCTAAGCGTTATAAAATTAAGATCTCATAAAATATAAATAATAATCATTTATTTGCGAGTTAAAAAGACTACATATTACGAATGTGTTTTAAAAAACATAATAGAAAATTTCAGATGCGATGGATAAAACGTAAGTTTTTATAACCCATGTATATATCATTTTGAAAAAGAAGTTATACAAAAATCCAAACAATATGAAAACAAACAAAAAAAAACATACTGCGTTAGATTGTTCTCAATATATCTAATTATTTTGTAGTAGTTTTACTATTGTTATTTAATTTAACTGTAACAAAAGTAAATTTGAATAACAATTCAAAGGAATACACTCAAATATCGTATGTTACCGTTTGGGACATAGTGTAACATCACAGGGGTGTGTTTGTAAATAACACACGATAGGATAAGGGTTGCGTGTAGCGGTAGCGGGAAATTTATAACACACAATCACTTAAAGCTTCTCCCATCGGGATGTAGCCACCCCAAGGTAGTAATAATACCGGTTAAGGTGTAGAGTAACTCAAATTTAAAGTTACCCTAAGGATTCGTATTTCCAATTCAAGGCCACACACACACCCCTCAATAAGTTCTCCCTAAAGTCTTGCTTTGTATGCTAACTGGCATCTGCAAGAAACTTCTGCAACTTCTTTATGAAAGCGAAGAATATAAAACTGGCTGCATATCTAAATGAAAAGCAGAGAAGATGATTGCACAAGTTAAAACGTTTGTCACTGAGAAACTTTCCGCATAAAACACAGAGAACTAAAGTTGGACCTGCTGCAGTTGTGAAAGCGTTGAACGATGAGCGAGCAGAAATTACATAAATACATTTTAGGGGGGGGGGGGGGGGGTTGTGGGGGGCATTATGTGTTTTGATCCTGTGACGCCTCCTAAGTCACAATTTGTATATTGACGCTGTAGATAATGTTTTAAATTACATCAAAAATGCCTCGTTTTTGTTATTTTTCGCTCTCAATCTTCTTACTTTTTAACAAATACGCTTTGAAGAAAAACCCTACCGTTTAGACTGTTTGCCGTCCAGACTCGTATCATTATCATTCAAGCTAAAGAGATTTTGAAGATCATTTTTATTACCACAAAAATCTGATTATTGCGCCAGTTGATATCAGATACTCGTATACTGCGGGTGTGGCCGGAAGGGGGGGGGGGGGGGGGCAATTTATAATCGGGGAGGTGGATGTGTTTCACTCATCGGTTCTCAACCATTACCTTTATTTATGAATATCATGCACAGATTTGATGTGAGTTTAAAAAATCGTCGAATTGCACGTGAGACCTGTCTTGAAAAATAGTTAGAATAAACAATTATTGCTGCAAGACTATCTCAAGAGTGTAAAATAAAACGAAATCTATAATAACTTAATGTTGTAGAAAAACTTGGTGTCAAAAATAATGAGGAAAACAATAATGAAGTTGAGTCAGTGTTGACTCATTATCATGCACAGATTTTATGTGAGTTTAAAAAACGTCGAATTGCAGGTAAGACCTATCTTGAATATTAGCTAGAATAAACAAGTATTACTGCAAGACTATCTCAAGAGTGTTAAATAAAACGAAATCAATAATTACTAACAAATGTTGTAGAAAAACGTTGTGTCATACAAAATGAGGAAAACAATAATGAAGTTGAGTCAGTGTTGACTCATTAAAAAGGTTAATATTAATGTTTGATTTGATGTGAATTTTACCTTCCATGAAATATTTGTGGTAAACGACGTGCACCTATCAGCTTTCTGAAATACAACATAAAACTTTTTATAAAACAGCTACAGAACAAATCATATATTGACTTAAACATGCATTGACATTCTAAAGTAGCTGAGCATTGCCAACCTCAAGAATTGAAAACCAGAAATACGTTGACCTGGCCTCAACCCCCACCGATGTCAAAATACCCTCAAAGTGTCGGATTGTTGTTGTTGTAGTTGAAGTTGTTGAGTTGTTGAATTGATATCGACGACCGTCCGAACTCCAACTTTAGTTTTAATTCGCGAACCTTTGACATCGAGGCTACTTCTACAACTTCCGAAACCAACCACCAGGCAGGAAGAGTTGACGCCTAATGCAATGACTTGCATTGCATGGCTATGTGGTTAGGTGGGAGGTAGGAGGGGCCTACCCGTTGGCCTACCCCCTACCTATATAAGCAGGGGCGGCTTGCCCGCTCGTCAGAGCTTCGACGGTCAGGGTAGATTGAAGACGAGCCGAGTGAGGCCAGTCTTGGTTACATGTTGTAGCGTGGCACGTGTATTTACCTAAGCTTTCGTGACAATAAACCATAGTCTGTATTTATATACATCTGTTAGTCATACTTTCATCCTAGTTTATCCCCACGTACTTGTTTCCCGTTACAAATTGGGGGCTCGTCCGGGATTCCGTTAGTGGGACAGTAGCGGATGCAACTACGGTGGGGACGCGTTAAACATAATACCAATTCAAAAACAGATATGGCAGAAACTAACGTATCGACTAAATTATTGTGTGAGCTGCTGGGCGTAGATGTACAGGCCGCAGCAAACAAGGAGAGAGTAGAAGAACTCATCACAGAGAGACTTTCGCAATCTAAATCTAAAATAGGAGAACAAAAATCATGGACCGCTAAATTACCTTTACCGAGCTTCGAAGGGCACTCGGATCTCAAAACACCGAACGAGTTCATCGGAGAGATCAGACGTTTCGGAGCGTCTCAAGGGTTGACAAACGATCAACTATTGCGCCAAGTTATTCCGGTTGCCTTGTCTAAACACGCCCTACGTTGGTGGAACTTCAGTGGAGGGTTCGAGGAGTGGGACGCGTTTGAAAAAGCTTTACAACAAGAATTCGGGGCGACCGATTACACTACGTTGCTGCGGCGGGAGCTAGATAGTCGAACCCAGCACCCCGACGAACCGTTGTCCGCGTTTGTGCAAGCGATTGCAGGATATTACGACCGATTAGGCGAAAACAACAGTGAAGAAGAGAAACTTAATCGCGTATACCAACAAATGCACCCGGAATTCCGCAGATTAATAAACCGAAATAAATTCAACACTTTAAAAGAACTTGCATCAGCTGGCCCCAAATTACAGTCAGAGATACTTCGAGATAGATTGTATAGACCACCCCCACCCGTCGAATATTCAGTAGAACCAGCTTTGGCTTGGGGCGGGAGAGAGCGGACGATACAGGCTGAGACGTGCCTTGTTAGCGCCGACCAACCAGGCAACAAACCAGTTGATGGCTTATCTCGGGACTTCCGATCATTAGGCTTCGCGGCGCTGGACCCATTCATGTTCAGTCATGTACCTGCGTGGGCCCCAGCTCAAGTGCAGTGTTATCAAAATGCACCATCGGCAGACAACCACTCACCAACCCCTAACAACAATAACCGACGGGATTGTTGGAATTGCGGGAGCAGATTTCACTTTTCTAGAAACTGCCCCGACCGCAAACAGAAACAGTCAACAAGGGAAACCGAGCCAAAAAACTCGTAGGCGCAGCTACCACACACCCGGCGACTCAGTTTGTGATTGGTAGTTGCGAAAACGGTGAGCAAATTCCTTTCCCACTCTCTTACCCAACAACTCGATCAAATCCCTCCAACTCAATTACACACATGAGTTCTCAGTCAAGGGACGCGTGCGCAGCCTCCGGGTATGCGTCGGCCCTTGGCGGGAACTCAAGCACTCACACGAGCTCTCGATCAAGGGACGCGTGCGCAGCCTCCGGGTATGCGTCGGCCCTTGGCGGGGGCTCAAGCACTCACACGAGCTCTCGATCAAGGGACGCGTGCGCAGCCTCCGGGTATGCGTCGGCCCTTGGCGGGAGCTCAAGCACTCACACGAGTTCTCGATCAAGGGACGCGTGCGCAGCCTCTGGGTATGCGTCGGCCCTTGGCGGGAACTCAAGCACTCACACGAGCTCTCGATCAAGGGACGCGTGCGCAGCCTCCGGGTATGCGTCGGCCCTTGGCGGGGGCTCAAGCACTCACACGAGCTCTCGATCAAGGGACGCGTGCGCAGCCTCCGGGTATGCGTCGGCCCTTGGCGGGGGCTCAAGCACTCACACGAGTTCTCGATCAAGGGACGCGTGCGCAGCCTCCGGGTATGCGTCGGCCCTTGGCGGGAGCTCAAGCACTCACACGAGTTCTCGATCAAGGGACGCGTGCGCAGCCTCCGGGTATGCGTCGGCCCTTGGCGGGAACTCAAGCACTCACACGAGCTCTCGATCAAGGGACGCGTGCGCAGCCTCCGGGTATGCGTCGGCCCTTGGCGGGGGCTCAAGCACTCACACGAGTTCTCGATCAAGGGACGCGTGCGCAGCCTCCGGGTATGCGTCGGCCCTTGGCGGGAGCTCAAGCACTCACACGAGTTCTCGATCAAGGGACACGTGCGCAGCCTCCGGGTATGCGTCGGCCCTTGGCGGGGGCTCAAGCACTCACACGAGTTCTCGATCAAGGGACGCGTGCGCAGCCTCCGGGTATGCGTCGGCCCTTGGCGGGAGCTCAAGCACTCACACGAGTTCTCGATCAAGGGACGCGTGCGCAGCCTCTGGGTATGCGTCGGCCCTTGGCGGGGACTCAAGCACTCACACGAGCTCTCGGTCAGGGGACGCGTGCGCAGCCTCCGGGTATGCGTCGGCCCTTGGCGGGAGCCCAACCACTCACACGAGTTCTCAGTCAAGGGACGCGTGCGCAGCCTCCGGGTATGCGTCGGCCCTTGGTGGGAACTCAATCACTCACACGAGCTCTCGGTCAAGGGACGCGTGCGCAGCCTCCGGGTATGCGTCGGCCCTTGGCGGGAGCTCAAGCACTCACACGAGTTCTCGATCAAGGGACGCGTGCGCAGCCTCCGGGTATGCGTCGGCCCTTGGCGGGAACTCAAGCACTCACACGAGCTCTCGATCAAGGGACGCGTGCGCAGCCTCCGGGTATGCGTCGGCCCTTGGCGGGGGCTCAAGCACTCACACGAGTTCTCGATCAAGGGACGCGTGCGCAGCCTCCGGGTATGCGTCGGCCCTTGGCGGGAGCTCAAGCACTCACACGAGTTCTCGATCAAGGGACGCGTGCGCAGCCTCTGGGTATGCGTCGGCCCTTGGCGGGGACTCAAGCACTCACACGAGCTCTCGGTCAGGGGACGCGTGCGCAGCCTCCGGGTATGCGTCGGCCCTTGGCGGGAGCCCAAGCACTCACACGAGTTCTCGGTCAAGGGACGCGTGCGCAGCCTCCGGGTATGCGTCGGCCCTTGGCGGGAACTCAAGTACTCATACGAGTTCTCGGTCAAGGGACGCGTGCGCAGCCTCCGGGTATGCGTCGGCCCTTGACGGGGACTCAATCACACACACATGTTCTCATTCGAAGGACGCGTGCGCAGCCTCCAGGCATGCGCCGAACTCCGAGGAGAACTCTAACCGTTCCTTCACAACTTTTCCCTCCAACATACCTCATAATATTACTTCATCCACCAGTGGTCGAACGACAAATGCAAATAAAGGTGACATTACTCTGCCCGAGTCCGTGGTTGTTCGGGGGCAAGGTAGTGGCACAAAGAACAGCCCGTTCATTGCGGTGACGTTATTTGGGGAGACTTTCCTGGCCCTGCTGGATACCGGGTCGTCGATCAGCTTGGTGGGAAGTGACGTCATCGAACAGATACGTCGGGCGGGGTGTAGAGTGCACGAGGATGCGTCGGACATCCAACTCGCCACGGGGACAGCTCGTTGCACTGGAAGAGTGTTAGTCAACATTTCGTGGAAAGGGGGGGAGAAGAAACAATGGTTGTACATTCTCCCCGGGCTGTGTAAGCCGGTTATCTTAGGCAGAGATTTCCTTGAACAGACAAATATGTCCATTCATATATCTGAAAGAGGGTGGACGATCGGCACGGCGCCTCAGGCTGTTGTTGCGTTCCACAAAGTGAGCGGTGAGTCAAGTTGCCATCTCGAGAGCGAGACAAACATCGCAGGCAAAAAATTGGTCGAATTGTTGTGCGCGACTGTAACGTGCCCTCAGGGTATTAAGAAACAGCTGGTGACAACCCTCGAGAGTAGGGCAAGTGTTTTTAACCTGAGGCCTGGGTTCTCAGACTTGATTACTCATGAGATTGACACGGGGGATGCCAAGCCCATCCGGTGTGCTCCACGTCCGATGAATGAGAAGAAGAGAAATGTATTAGACTCATGCATTGAAGACTTACTACAAGATGACGTCATTGAACCATGTACAAGCAGTTGGTTGAGCGCACCAGTTTTAGTACCCAAGAGTAATGGGGGGTATCGGCTTGCTATCGACTATCGCGGTGTGAACAAATTGACAAAGCTTGATCCCCATGTTATGCCTAGAACAGATTGGGTATTAGCTCAATTAGGTAAAGCTAAAATAATGACAACTTTGGACTTGTCTCAGGGTTACCATCAGATTGGCGTTGCGAAGGAACATCGCGCAAAAACAGCTTTCCTCACACACCGCGGTGTATTCCGATATAAGAGAGTCCCGTTCGGATTAAGGGGGAGTGGTTTCACTTTTCAACGGCTCATGGACTCTGTCCTTGAGGGAGCCACATACAAATATGCTATGACGTTTCTGGATGATGTGATTGTCTATAGTGAGACATGGGAGGACCACGTGATACATTTAGCCGATATCATTGATCGACTGAGCAAAGCGGGGCTCACCATAAACCCGACAAAAGTTCAAATTGGGAGACAACGGCTAGCCTTCTTGGGTCATATCATAACACCAGGGTCAGTCTCACCCGACCCATCCAAAATAGATGCAATCTCTAACTATCCAACACCAAAGACGATCAAAGACATTCAACGGTTCTTAGGGATGGTCGGCTACTATAGAGATTTTATTCCTATGTTCTCGACAATCGCGCTTCCCCTCACTACCCTACTAAGGAAGGATGTTGAATGGACTTGGGCCCACGAACAAGTGAAGGCGTTTGACGAATTACGACAACATCTCACATCGGACACCTGTTTAGCATTACCAGACATGAACCGTGAGTTCCGCATTCAATGTGATGCATCCACCGTTGCTATTGGGGGTGTTCTGTTACAACAAGGTGAAGATAATTTCACACGGCCTATAGCATTCGCGAGTAGAACGTTAACCCCGGCAGAGAAAAACTACAGTATTACAGAACTCGAGGCGCTGAGTGTTGTGGACTGTATACGACGTTTTATGCCCTACATCGAGATGTCACACTTCATCGTTGAAACTGACCACTCGGCGCTGAAACAATTGTTTGGTTTGGAAGATCAGTCAGGCCGCGTAAAGAGGTGGTCCATGCGCATCATGGGGCTAGATTGCGAGATAACGTATCGAAGGGGGACAACTAACCTGGTGGCTGACGCACTATCAAGGACAGAAATTCCGGCGGATTCAATTGAAGCGTATACACCAAGGTTAGTCGATGAGTTGCTGCCAATCGACGATCCTGCTTACATTAAACAGTTAGTGTTCGATAACAGATTTCCGGCAGGTCCAGTAGACCCATTGTCATTGCGTGAGGTCGCTACTGTCACGTTGTCAGACCCAGATTTAAGTGACCGACACATGTGGATTGAGGCTCAACGTAAAGATGAAGCTTTGCTTCCTATAATAAATGCAGTTGAAGAGGGTAATCACAAAGATAAGGCGCTGATAGTCGAGAAGGACGGGCTATTAGTGCGATACCTTCCCTCTGATCGGGACGACGAAGCGTCTGGAGCATCGACGTCATTTAAAATAATAGTCCCACTTGGTGTAAGAAAACACGTTTTGAAATTGTTTCACGAGAATGCACTGAGCGGACACCTGGGAATAACAAAAACCCTCGCGCGTTTACAAGACCGCTACACCTGGCTTGGAATGCGGAATAATGTCGCACAGTTCGTTAGGGGTTGCTCCGTATGTCAGCAAACAAAGCAGTCGAACTCGAGACCCGCTGGCCTGATGGACAGCAAGATAGCGCGCACGGCTGGTACACACGTTTCAGTCGACTTCATCGGCCCGTACACACCATCCACAGAGAGACATAAGTACGTGTTCGTGATTGTGGATGATTTCACGAAGTTCGTGGAACTTTATCCATTACGGAGAGCGACGGCGCAGACGGCTGTGCGCTGTATGGTAGATTATTGTTGTAGATTTGGTTTTCCTACGGCCATTCGTTCAGACAATGGCTCCCAGTTCGCGAGTAAACTATGGACTGATGTCTGCTCAAAATTAGGCATTAGAGCCAGGTACATAGTCCCCTACAGGCCGCAAGGTAACCCGGCCGAACGCACCAACAAGTCTCTCAAGCAATGTATAGTGGCTTTAACGGAAATGCACAAGACGTGGGATAAGTTTCTTCCTGAAATAGCGTTCGCATTACGAACTTCGGTCCACGACTCCACGAAGTACTCTCCGGCTTTCCTTACCTTTGGTAGGGAACTTAGGTTCCCTACGGACATCCCTCGGGACTCGCAGCCATCTGTGGGTCACGATTTCCATCAGTCGGCAGAACTCTTAGCGGAGAGATTAAGAGTGGCTGTCAAACTAGCTAATGAGAATGCGGCAGAGGCGCACGAGAGACAGCGCAAAGTCTACGATTGCCATCGAACCCCGATACACTATGGTCCGGGACAGTTAGTGTGGCGTAATACCCATGTTCTGAGCGACGCCAGCAAGGGAGTCACCAGCTCGTTAGCTAAGAAGCGAGATGGGCCGTGGAAAGTTGCAAGTAAAGTCGGGAACAATGTGTACATGCTTGTGGACCCGAGTTCGGGGAAGACTGTCGGACGGTACAATGTTGACCAACTAAAAGCTTTTACACCCCCACCCCCGTGGGCCTTGCCACCTTCCGGAAAGGACATCAGTCCCAACACACACACGGCGGACTCCGAGAATGATGACTCATCTCCCCCATCCAACCCTTATAATGTCAGACCGAGGAAGTTGGTAGCTACCCCATCAGTCACATTCGTTGGTCCCACCATGGCAACACCTGAATGGAACCTAGCACCGGTAACCGTGTCCCCGGTTTCGTCGATCTGGCGGGAAGGCCGATCGCAAGCGGGCGCAGTGCACCGAAACTGGAGTCGACGCCGGGCCCGAGCGAGAAAGTGGCGAGCCATGCCAGCCACTACCGTCACCGTCCTCAGCCAACCACAGCCACAACCATCCCTCCGGCAAGGTTCAAAGCCCGAAACGAGGATATCCGAGTGGACCGACGACGACCCCCTGGACCGACCTCCCACCCCCGGGAGGACAGTACCGAGGACGCCCGGGCGAGACCTGAGTCCGCCTCCCCCCAAGGAACCGCCGGGAGTGATGACATCAGATGGCCCCACAGACCGGCGCCCTGCCGACGACGTCTTACCTCAACATCGACCTGGACCCCTTGGACTTCGAGTTGCCCAACATCTGGGGTCAAGACGGTCGCGATGACGTGTGACCTCCGCTAATCGTTTTGTATATTAACGTGTGTTTATTCTTATTTAACGTAACTAACCAGGGATTATTTAATGTTTTTTTTTTTCCGTGTGTTCGTTCGTATAACTTCTGTGAATTTCCAACGGTTATGGCATGCTTTCGTGCACGCTTTCATTTTATCTTATAATTCATTTTTTCATTTATTTGTATTGTATTTGTTTTATCATACGACGGCTTGTTTCATATAAGACGCGACGCAAGACGCTGGACATTTACGATGAACTATCTTGTGCATCTGGTTTTTTGTGTATTGGTTTTATGATGTTATTGTGTTGAGTGCATACCATGTGTTAGGTGTAACTTATGTATTGCTTATGTACCTTATGTGTAGCTTATGTGGCATGTGTAGCTCATGTCTTGTGTGATTTGTAATCTGTGTAGTTCTTTCCATTATTTTCAGTGTCTAGATGTGTAACTTTTAATTCTTTTTTTTATTTTAGGTTTATGATTTCACTTTTTTCAGGGGGGGAGTATTGCAATGACTTGCATTGCATGGCTATGTGGTTAGGTGGGAGGTAGGAGGGGCCTACCCGTTGGCCTACCCCCTACCTATATAAGCAGGGGCGGCTTGCCCGCTCGTCAGAGCTTCGACGGTCAGGGTAGATTGAAGACGAGCCGAGTGAGGCCAGTCTTGGTTACATGTTGTAGCGTGGCACGTGTATTTACCTAAGCTTTCGTGACAATAAACCATAGTCTGTATTTATATACATCTGTTAGTCATACTTTCATCCTAGTTTATCCCCACGTACTTGTTTCCCGTTACACTAATGAACCGAGTCCGTTCCACTTGTGAGCCTACCTGACGAAGGACGCACAGAGAAGGCCGAAAATTAATCGAATGACGATGCGACATATTTGGCCAAGTAAATACTTGTTATCAAGTTTTTGTTACAATTTTACATAAGTTTTGAAACTAGTTTGTGCCTCAGTATTATGAACAGCAGGAAACTGATATGAGCTAATAAGTTGGATTATTTAAGACCTCTGATTGGTGGTTACCAGGGTGAAAACACGTTATTACCTACTAACTTTATTATTGGTTTCTCGTTAATACTGGCCCTGTAACAACTTAACTACTAGTGAGCAATAATATAATAGTATATAGAATGTTATGTTCAATTTAGCATTCTGCAAAGCTCAAAGATTAAGTTATAACTTCAACTTTACTGACATGACACCGTAATGCTTGGTTTATAACAATGTAGGGCAACTAAATAACATAAACCCCCTTGGCTGTTGTAACCAGCTGTTTGTGCTATCTGGACAAACCAATATTTTATATAAAAAACAAATTAAAACATGGATGTGAATAATTACAGCCTCACAAACAAATATCAATTACACATAACAGTCAATCTATCGATGTCAATAACAGTTGCGACCCAAGGGCAGTTGAAAGATTAATACTGCCCACACAAGCATCGAAAACGTAATTTTTATTATAAATGTTCTTTTGTTTATTGTTTCGTACTGTGACATCATTTTATCCATTCTGAATTAAAGTACATTTTCAAATTGATTTTCTGGACTCCTTAAAAAAAAAAACATGAATGCTTATGACAACTTGGGTTATTTTGAAGACAATTTCCAATGTAAAATGAGACAAGTTTCAAAATATGCCAGAACAAATTTGGTATTTACATTATTGATTAATAATGTGCGCCTTTATTTCGTGTATTCGTGTGATATCATTTATTAGGTCAATGAGAGATGAGGTACCGATATATTCAACCTATGGACTTAAAGAATGCACCAACTTAACCAGTTGGAGCAGGACAATGCAGTCCACACATAGCCAACTAAGTATAGATCTAATACTATGCTCGCTTAACGTTAAGCAAGGAATGAATTTGACTAGGAGAGGAGAATTCTGAACATGTAAACGCAATAAACCCAATTTCTAAATAGTTCATTAAGGAGAAACGAGTTTTCAATTCAATTAACTTCTATATGAGATCCAGTACAAAAAATTACCTTTACAATCCACGTGTTTTCGCTGTTAACATAATTTTTTTTTACTCTCGTACATCATCCCAAATAAATACGGAGCGTGTAACGAATTCAACCCCTCTCATATTCTATGGATGTAGTAAGGGTCAAAACCAACCACCAATTACCTACTCATCCCCATTCAGCCAAGTCCAGAGCCTCGTATGCGTCGTTATATTTTAAGACCTCTCCTACACCGTGTAGGGTAATTGAATTCCGCAACGTTAATTTTCTTGTACGCGTCGAGATGTGCCTGGTAAAACGTTTAAAAAAAACGTTGAAGTTATGTTGACTCAGACTGTTACTCCCTTTGACAACATCACTGGGATGTTAAAATTAGCGCCATTCATACATTCTGATTGATTTATCGAGGGAAATAATTGCGTTTAATGAATTATCAACCTATGTTTATTTATCTATGACGTCATGTTGTTCGTGACGAAACAGGAAGTAGAATCTAATCTTTTTAATCCCGACACTTCTACTTCCGTGTTGTATCACGTGATGAGTTATCAATCGGGAAGCGTTATCAGATTAGAAAATAATTATATGCACCACGCTGTGTATTCTGGTAAACGCTTGTGAGAAGACAATTATACTTTTTGTAATTTTGGGAAAATAACTCATTTTCTATATTTAAATTGAAAACTGATTATGAATTGATGGGAAACAATTATAAACAATTTTACTAACACTCAAAACTCAATTCGTTACGAAGACACTTTCAATTATTAGTACGATTTTTAAATCGTTATTTTCAGCCTGTCAGCCACAATAAAGTACAAAAGCAAACTACACCACTACACTGTAACTATATTATAGTGGTGGCTGTAAAATGATTACATTCAAGTATTAAATGTGAAGAGAGGTAGTTTTCAGTTATATTTCCGCTTCTTTTATTCTTGTAAGTAGTTACGCTCATCGCGGACTTTGTTGGAATATAACACTATCTGTTAATTTATTACAATAAATTTGAGAATAAACTATGTGACCTGGATTGATATTATTTGGTATGTTTTAGTATGTTAGTATGTAGTTTTCTACATCTATGTTATGGTGTGATTAAGAATACTTTATAACTAAAACGAATGATACAAGTTATATATCTTTGGTATTTTCCTAAGAAACTAGTCAAGACTACGCTGTTATGTAAAGGAAAAAACTACCCTTTACCGATACAAGTATTTTTTAAACTTACAGTTAATTGTAATATTGCTAATATACTAAAAAAACAGCCTATATTAACACATTGGTTGTGATTTAAGCCTACATTTGAATTTAGATAACTAATGAGGAATGATATTTAGTCGAAGAAAAGACATTCCTCCAAAGATCGAATCTATAGTAGCCTCAAGTGGTGGGGTTTCCAGACTTTACATTTCTCATCTCTAAATGCTGTTGGTTTAAGTAATTCAAGCAGCTTCCAACGAATTTAGAAAAACAAATCCTCCCCCTAACAGCGAGTAGTCATAATATTACATCCCAAACATCTGAATGCCAAATAGTCCGCGAGTCTGCGTGCTTTGCATTTCTAAACTCTTTGGACATGATTAAAGAGTTTCTTATGAACCAGACTCTAGCGGGAATCCCTCACAAAGAGTCTGACCTTGATTTACTCCACACGAAGATTAATGCAACTTGCATTGCGACCAAGGTTCAGGGTTTCTTTCACTTAAAGGTTACATCAATCCCATTTGTAATTGGATTCCATGTTGATTATTTTTATTGAGATTTTTGGAAAGTTGCCAAGGTCATAGAAATGTGACGAACAGCCCACGAGACGTCGTTTCACAACTGAAATAGTCAAGAGAGCGACACTGTCTCAGCGCGAAGACTCCAACTACTTAGCTTTATCTCTTCTCCATCGTCCCGTCTCTGTCTTAGCGGGGTAGTTTCAACCCTTACTGCAATGCACCACCAGCTCCTATTCTAATGCAATTATTTAAATCATTTTAAATACGTGATAACTTCTGGATACTTCCACCCGGTTATTTAAGCTTATTAGCAGCCCACATCCTATAGGATCTGATCCTGATATATACCTTGCACATAGTCACACCGAATTTATGTTCGATTAATCTTACTGAACGCAGCGGGAAGCTTCTATAGTTGGAATCGTTACGGGGGGAGTAGCTTGGGAAATGGTCTATGTTTATGGGGGCTGCGATTGTTACAAATGGTGGTTGTTTCCCGTCGAACAACTCGGCCAAGGTCGGAAAGCTTCGGTCATTTATTTTCAGATCGGTTAGATCAGATGCCTAAGTGACAGATAATGTGTGGGTGGTATTTGGTTCGGAAGGCATTATAAAATGGACCAGGCACCGGGAACAAAGGAATTGAAAAAGAGAGAGTGCGTCAAAAGTTTCAATGTCGGATTTCAATCGTACGTTTGGGTTTCTGTAGTTGTTTACTGAGTAATTTGAACATGTCGTCATTGAGAATATTGTGCTTGCCTTTGCCAAAAGTGCCTATAAGCAAGATGATATTTTACTCAATTTTGAGTTTATTGGTAATGGATTTAAAAAAAAATTAATTTAGTTTAGATCATTATAAATTATGTAGATGAATTGTATTTTGTCATATTTTGTATTATAGCGCACATTTTATTAAAACCCAACTAAAATTTGTTGAGCTTAGCATTTAAAAAGGTAGCTATAAGATTACATAATATGATATTTTTACGCATTTCTGCGTCATCGTCTGCTGTAACTTCAAATATCACAAATTTTGAATCATACTAATTCAGTATCCTTTAACACTATCTACACAACTAAATAAATACGCCTTAGGCCCGGTATTATAACGCCCGGCTAAATATTTAGCCCACCGCTAGCTTGTTTTCTCCATGGCAACCACCAATCCTAAGCGTGGTTTCATAGGAAAAAAACATGTTAGCCCAGTGCTAAACGTTTAGCCGGGCGTTATAATACCGGGCCTTACAGGTTTATCTTTACCCCATTAACTACGAGTAGTCTTTATGAAAACAACACTTTCCACATTGTATTAAATTCTTCCCGTAATCAAAACTAACATTCGTAAAGGTATACTGAAACTAGCTATGTTTCATTTTATTTTCCAGTGCTTAATGCTTTGTTTACTAGAATATAATTGTGTTTATCCACGTCAGATAATCGTAGATGTATATTTAACACATTATGTTGGCTTGGAGCACACAAAATAAAATGTAGATAACATGTTTAATTTGTATGTGAATCTTTTGTTTTACTGAATTATACAAGATACAAATAGAACACGAAGTAATTAAGCCAGTTTATTATGTTAAAAACATTTAAAATCATAATTACCGCAGACTCTGTTGAAAGATGTATTATTTAACTATGTGAAACTGAAGCACTACTTGTTTGGCAGTTATATGGAGATCATATTTCATTAACCTGAGTGAACATGAACCACTCACAAAGTACTGCAAACATAACAACATGTCATAGATGTTCATTCTAATGAGTACACAGTATGACCAACTTCTCGCGCTAAAAAACCCCAAAACCCCAAACAGCTTAAACAGCTGTTCTAGAATAAAACATGTTGGTAACAATCAAGCTCTTTGCGTGTGTAACCAAATCTGGCTTCAAACTTGATAAATATACAACAATTTACACTCGAGGGACATCAAACAAAACATCTATATGCATGTTTACTAACAAACTAGACCTGATTTTCATTGAATGACATACACAATTATGTTGCGCATGTCTACTGATTTAAATTCACGGTTTATACGTATCATGAAACGTACATTCCTGCATTGAACAAGTTCAGCTCGAGTCAGGGATTGAACTCTAGGCATCCTTCAGGACCGTGCACCATATCAATCAATAATTATTGTTCATATTGTAACAAGCTTTCAGTTTTTAGATTCATGATTAATGTTGATAAGTGATATCCCCTGTTTGAATCCAGTTCGGGGAGATCTTTTTGAAACCCAAATGCCCAACATAGCAATAATAATATTAACAACATTATATCATTATATTATATATTTGCTTAACACGCACGACAATTATTATTAGTCCATATTGTTTATAATTAAACTAATAAGGTACTAAAACGTGCATCATGCAGTACCAATTGGAAATACGATGTAGAAATGGCGCACGCCATTTCAGAATTCTTCGGAGGTCAGTAACCTCCTTCGTCAGACGTTGGTGACTAACGCAGTTCAGCCCAAGTAGCGGAGGAAGTACAAATTGCAGCCGTCACTCACAGGCGGTGAGGGCAGACGAGGTATAAGGAAATGCTCGGGACTCCCTCAGTACGTTCATACAAGTTTACGCCACGAGTTTGTCTTTATCAGTTGTTTAATTGTACAGGTTAAATAGTAAACTCAAAATTAAATCAAAGTTTCCAAACCCTGTACATTGATGGAAATGAGAAATATTGTATAGTACAAGGAATTATTATGTATTAACAACAATTGAGCAACAACAATTCACGGGACACCATGAAACGTGATTAGAGGCACTCATCTCTTGGTTTGAACCATTGAACATCAGCTATTACAAAATATAGCCCTAACCGGGACCCGAACCCGGGTCTCTAGATTGGCGGAAAACGATCTATAGTCACTTTAACATCTGTGTATGTGCATTATAAGATCTAAATTTAGGTGCTACAAAAAAAGCATAAGTCAAAATTGCCAGTGACCGGTATCGAATCAGTAACCTCCTGAATTAGTCTCGATCACGTCTTATACCGCTGTCGTCTCTATCGGTAGACTTGGTATAGGTCCCAGAAGGTGTTGGATGTTTTTACCCACGGCAGAATGTCGTTACGATGTTGTCATATTGATGACGTCACCCCCCCCCCCCCTCGACTACGGTTCTCTCAAACATCTCTGTCGAGAAGCAAAGCAAACTGTTTATGCCATCAACCGAGCAGCCGCGCCAGACGTGAGTTTGCCGGATTCCACCATCATTACATCCCCTAAAACACATCGCTCATATTACTCATTGCCCGCCCACTCCCCCCCCCCTTCCCCCACGCCGCTCGGCATTTCAAAACGCCCAGACCACGGGTATAATATCTGTCAATGTCCAAACCTGAAACGATATTTTCATTGTTATTTTTTCTCCCCCTTGAAAATTGCACATTCTGTGGCAGCCCGTGAGTTATGTTAGTTTTGACACATTGAGGACAGGCAATCTCTTCGCGTCCTATTCACTTTGCGCCCGGGTGACTCTCATAAAACATGGCGATCAATCCATTCGGGGATAATTTATCATTCGCTGGGCTTCGTCTTAAGTTCAAGGACGCTAAATGAAGAAGGGGATGATTATGGTGGAGAGTTGAGTCCCCTCGTCCCCTTCCCCTTCCCGCTCGCACATAATGAGGACCGAATGTTGAAGAAAAAGACAGCGCTCTCTCCTAAGTTCAAGGACAGTCAGTAAAGGAGGGGGATTATTTTGGCGGGGGTTGAATCTCCTAATCTACCTCTCCTCCCCTCACCAACTGGACGTATTGAGGACTGACTGTTTTAGTAGAAGCCTTAAAGGACGGTGGGATGGGGAAGATTTTGGCAAAGGTTAAATCACCTATTCTACCTCTCATATCCACCCCTCACTAACTGGACATACTTAAGACCGACTGTTTTAGTAGAAGCCTTCGTCTTAAGTTCAAGGTCAGTAAAAAAAGGCGGGGGATTATTTTGGCCTAGGTTGGATCCCTAGTCTACCTCCCCTCTCCTCCTTTCATCAACTGGACATTTTGAGGACCAAACGTTGGAGCAGAAGACTTTCAAGGACGGCAAATGAAGGAGGGAGTTGATTGTAGCCGATTTCATCCCTTCCCCTTCCTTCCCACCATCACCCCGACGAACGTTTACCGAAAAGATGAGCAGAAACAGTAGATCAAGGTGCTATCAAATATCAACCACTAAACCACTTGCATGTTGCAAAAGTCAAAATTCACGTACTCGAAGATTACAGTTACAAAATGGAGGTTGCCAATGTCCCCTCAATCTACTACTACTATCTACTGTCTACAATCTACTGTTCTCAATTTACTGTCTCATGTTGAGTACATTTACGTAAGTCCACCGCGAAGCAACAGAATCATACTGCGCTAAAGAAAGAGGAAGAAGCTTCCTTGATATTTTTACTCTTCGCGCCACTTACTTTCAGAGCCCCCGGGTTATGATTCTCATTCCGGGATCTTCTCACACCATCTTTTGGTTTTCTATAACTTGATATTATTCAAATCACCCGCTTGTCAACATAGATTAGATCCGTCTTTCCTTGCATCTAAACGATCTCAGTAACCTACTTTCCACCCCCGCCTGCATCACATTACTAACCACATCTATGCGGCCCATGTTGCTTACCACCCACAAATTAGCTATTCCGTGTTTTAACCCGTTAATCAAAGAGAAACACATTATATCTGCTATTAGATCATGCGTATAAAAATTTAGTATTCTTGATAAATAAAAACAACATGGTTTTAATGTTTTCAACTTTTTTCGTCCTAACGTTACTAAACAAAGCCCTCGGAAAGGGTTTTTCCTAAAAAAAAACTAAAAAAAAACTAAAACTACATAAAATGTAACGGAAAAAAATTCAAGCAAATGTATCCTGTAGCCATACAAGGAAAGGAAATCACCCCTCTCCCTCCCCCTAAAATCCTCGTATATGAAAAATCAAATTTGGCGTGGTTACATGTACCGAATGTAGGCCTTTATAACTTAAGCTAAATTATGTCTTTCGAACCTATGTTGCGAAGGGAGAAGGGAGGGGAATGAGAAACTATAAGTTAATGATCGGGACCGATTGTGTACGGTCTTGTGTGTTTGTCTTTGGCCCCCATCCCTTCTTCCCATGCACGACTCCCACCAAACTCAAAGCCTGTGTACCGACCGACATTTCGTCAACTGAACTATAACTATTTCAAAAAGTTAGTTTGAAATTCGCAAAACAGTAATTACCCCTTCCCGTGAGACAGTTCCTCCCCTCCCACCCCCTCTAACCGACCTTCAACAACCACTCCGTTCATAATATGCTGCTGTAGACACTCGTCACGTTAGCAAGCAAAGACAACTTCACGAACATGCAAACCTTTTTAATTAGTGTTAAGTACCTTTCTGGAAATTATATACCTGAAATGAAACTCTTTTTAGGTATTTGTGGCCATTTAGTGAATTGTTAGTACCATGCGTGGGGTACAATCCTTCTTGCGCTGTATTATGATGTTCATGTTTGGCTTTCAAGTATCTTAGTTAGCTTCTGTTCATGTGCTTGGCAAGATGGGAATATGCAAATTTTATTTTGCCATGTGTCTGTGCCTGTTCCTGTGCCTGTGCCTGTGCCTGTGCCTGTGCCTGTGCCTGTGCCTGTGCCTGTGCCTGTGCCTGTGCCTGTGCCTGTGCCTGTGCCTGTGCCTGTGCCTGTGCCTGTGCCTGTGCCTGTGCCTGTGCCTGTGCCTGTGCCTGTGCCTGTGCCTGTGCCTGTGCCTGTGCCTGTGCCTGTGCCTGTGCCTGTGCCTGTGCCTGTGCCTGTGCCTGTGCCTGTGCCTGTGCCTGTGCCTGTGCCTGTGCCTGGTGACACCGTCTATGCTCATGTGTCACCCAGTGATCTGATTGGTTCCGATACGGTGACGTGATTGGTTCGTATTCGGGTCGCGAGGAAGCGCTCCTCGCAATCCATCGTCCACGTATACAAGGGGTTCTAATTTATTGCCGCAACAAAGCAGGACACGGCAGATATCTCACGTGGATAACACGAGATCTCAACCGCTGTCTGACGGATGGAAGGAATTTTGTGAGCAATTTGGGCTGACATTAAATTACGGCTTAATTTCCTTGTGTGACTTATTTCTAGTGTGCGATATACTTACTACACTAGCGCTGCTGCGGGAGTTACCGAACACTGCAAGACACGGTATACTACTAGTCATTCCACTATAACATTTTGGATGCTGACGTCATAGTTGAATGAAGCTTGGAAAAGCCACCCGCTGATTGGCTCTACTCACTCATCTATGACGTCAGTATTCACAAGGTTGCTGTGGAACCACTTTACCGATTATGAGATGTCGAAACCATTAGGGAAATCACACTTTTCTAATGACACTTTCTCATTTGATCGTTTTCAGTTGCTTTTAGTGCTAATGATAAAGAGAATTAGTGTTGTTATTATCATTATCAATAATACATTAACACGACCCCCCGAACTTTGGCCTAGTATTGTGGAGCACTGCTAAACATTTAGTCCAGGACTAACGTTTACTTCTTTTCCCTGTAACGACGCTTTTGATTGGTGGTTGTCGTGGAGACAACAAGGCAGTCCTGAACTAAATATTTAACGGACTGTCAGTACACTGGACCTAAGCTGGAACTCAGTTTATTTTCTGTTGTGTAGATATTTTTATAAATATTTGTTGTTCAGTTTTAAAACTACTACATAAAGAACCATAAATAAAACAAGAGTCGTAAACCACATTATTTGAATATTAGTTTACATTTCTACTTGAATTGATATCATGTTTTACAAATTGTAGCTTGCATGTCCGTAGATAACCAATACAGCATATCACACGTGTTTGAGTGAATGAGATCCTAAAAAAGTGACAACTATTTTGTACTAGATAGCCTAATACACACTGACACCAATTTTTTGTCAATCATCAATCGTTAAATAAGTCGTCAACTTAGCAGTTATCTAAACATGATATTACCAGCCTTTATATAACATTAGGGCTCATATATAGCCCAATCGATTGGTTGATAAAAACCATAATTACATGTTACCCGAATATAACTGGTATTTTTGTAGGATAACGTGTACTTAAAAGTATGTCATACACATATATTGTTAGATTGGCATAACTACATTAAACGGCAATAAATATTCAACCAGTGGTTAAAATACTTTCTGGGTTAATTAAAAAATGTATAATTGTTCAGAGTAACGGATTTAGAATACACATGAATACCATTATGTAATAAAGTACAAGACTCACAGAAACGATTTCGATGCCTTGGGCCGTCACGGCAGTACAATATTTCATCAGCTCTTCTGCTGCCGTCCTCAGGTACGACTGAGAGGGGTTGACTGAGGACGGCAGCAGAATAGCCGTTGAAATATTGTCGGAATTGATGCCGAAAAAGGCATCTAAAATCTTTTAACTAATTTTATTTTCTATATTCCAGTTAACAAGAGTTTTTATTTATAAATGTATGTAATTAATTAATTATTACCTTATTAGTGAAGATGTTACTGAAGGAACGCTCTTTCTGTATTACGGTGTTCTATATTTTCTAGTGTTATTGCTTTATTGCTTTTACGCTATTGTTTACAACGTGAGTCAACGAACTTCCGCTATTACTAAACTTTGCTGCGAGGTTACTTTACTTTATAGTTATCCGCCTTCTAACACAGTTCAACCTAGAGGTGACTGTACGAAGATTATATGGGTGTAATTCACGTGCTCACATAAAACGCTCGTAACATTACAGCATGTAAGAATGTTTGAAATATATCCCACTTAAGTTCTTTTTGGTAATCTTTTACGTTTAACCAACAAAAATAAATCTCGGACTTATTAATAGTGTTAATAATAATGGTAGTACTATTTTGTGGCATCGCATTTTTCATTTGTATTTAGAATTAAAATCTATTACATCAACTCTCATTTGCTTATATTTAGTGCATACAAATAAGTTATACCTTCAAATAATAGAAAAATAACACAAATCCGCAAACTAGTTGTAATATTGATGCATTTATTAACAACAAAACCGGCAAACAAAAAACATGTACTCTGGCCTAAAAATTCTGTGTAATTCCTATAGCGTAATCACAGGTACTATTTTCAATGTCACCTCTGAATCAATCACAGGGGTATCGTGATCAAATTACTCACCACATCAAAGCCGGTTATATTTTACACACTCTTAAAACAAAACCATGTGCTAATCAAGGTAAAATTGAACGAGATTAGTTTCTGATTGGTTTCTCAATTTCCCACCGTTGAGCGTGTGTCTCAAAACGGTTTCTCGCCCCAGTGCACGCGCACCTCGTTACATCTCAGATGTCCCCCCCCCCTCCACCCCCTCCCCCCCCACCACTCCCTGGACAAGTCCCACGAGTATCTAGCAGGAACTACTGTTACATATCACGTGACACTTCCTTGCAGGACATAGCCTGCACTCGGTTGCCGACATATATTACTATTATTCTCCAAGAGCCCATCAAAAACACAATAATTATTTCATTTAATAATATTTTTAATAAATTTTGTAATTTTGTAATTTTCATATAATAATGATATTAGTTACCGCAATAATTATCATACTTTATCTCTAACCTTTTAATGTTGCTTTCAGATTACAAAAAAGAGCGGAAAAGGGGAAGATTGATTAAAAGATTTTAGTCTTTATTTATGGAGAGATAAATGCTAGTTGGCCTTCTCTTTCATCCAACCATTTTGTATACATTCTGATATTAACATAATATAATAAAGTAAGAGAGCAGTAGGGAAAAAGAGAGAGAGAGGGCTACTCTTGACCCCGCTATATAGAGTCCAGCCACAGATCTTCACATCCAGACAAACTGACACTCATGTAAATAATAAGATTCCCAAAAAATCTTGTTTATTCCCCAAGCATTGCCTAAGCCCCATCTCGACGTTTGTCAACCACATATTTGTCCGCGTCACCGCCAAGTCTACCCCTAAAGGTCTGAGGCTATTCTCAAAGTCCAAGATAGCCAATTCACATTTCTCCCGGGTCAGGTTCATGAAAAAAATCTCTCCATTTGTGAAAAATAAATTGCAGCAATTTTTCTTTGTGTATTATTTGACCTAGATCGGCAACAGCGCTCGAAGCGCCCCTGCTGGTATTCGTTTGAACGTGCGGCCGTTAGTGGCAACCATGCGTTGCTGTTGAGTACGATCTCTTGACGTATGTTCTCGTATTGTGCGAGAAGCCATTGTTACTTATTACAACCCCCCCCCCCCCTCTTACCCAGCCAACGCCAACCAACACATATAAGCACCCATGCATATCCAGCCTTGATTGCTGCAATTAGCAACGGTACTTTCTTTCTATTGTTCTTAATACATTACTGAAGAAATTATGACACAAATGATTGTAATTTGTCAGATAATTAATATATTTATTCTAAAATTATTTATGCTAGTGTTCCAGCCAATAATCTTACATTTGCCGCACACACTATGTCCTCCGAACCAGGTGCGTCACTAGAATTTGGACATTAGGGAGAGCGGGGGGGGGGGGGGGAGAGGGGGGAGTCCAGTAGGTCTAATTGAAATCGTAAGAAAACGTCGGGGTAGAACACCATCCGCTAAACATTGTTTAACCTTCAATACTCCTGACGAAGTGATATTAATTTATGAAAGAATACTAATCTATTTAGGGTGTTTTTCGTGGGGTGGTACGGGGGTTGCGTTTGCGATCAAATGAGTAGGAGTGGAAGGGTTGAGCGCGACAGGAATGCAAGTTGACGTCTATGGAAAAGCACTATGGCTTAATAGAAGACTTTTTGAGGGATACACCCTTATGTTCATCTTGGAAGTATGCCCTAGTAGTGTTCATAATAATAATACGTACTTTATTTATATTGCATTGTGCAGCTCACATTACTGTTAATCTTCACAGCATTATACTATGGTCCATATTTTAAGCCACTAACGTGCCAACACCTCAATTTATAAACAAAGCATATTATTATCTCAGCAAGAAAAGTCACTGTTTTTTTTTTTGCAATACAAACGCTGTGTATTTCTGCTCATTTATAACCACCGTTTTCTTCTAGATTTAATTTTAGTTACAGAACAAAATAGAAATACCTGTAGTATATAAAGATTTAGTTAAAGAAATAAAAATACAATGACATTATATTGATTTGTAATTGATGATGATTGACCCTTTTAACTCCCTTAACGACTCTACAGGTACAAACCAGCACATATAAACTCCTACTCATAATTCTGTTCTTAGCCCTCAGAGTTTTGTTGTCTGTCAACTATTTCCCTCACTCCCATACATAAAGACCATAATATTCAGCATCATTCTGACTATTCCATACCTTTCTGTTGACAGCAATATTTTGATTACTTACAAGAGTCACCCCCTCCCCCTCTCACATAAACACCCCCCCGTTGCATCGTCTCATCCCCCAACCGTCATTGCTTTAGTATAGAGACAGGGGTAGCAGAGCACGTTCTCGCAACCACTACTGACCTACTTCAGGGAATCACCAACAGAAAACGGGATTTGATTCTGTCATGTTGATTCTGTCTCTGCGACCACCCATTATTACTCCTCCCCTCCCTTTTCTCCTCTCTCCCCCGGTCCCCCCCCCCCCCCCACCCCTCGCTAGCTCTTGCTCTTCTTGTTTGAAACATTCGCATGAGTTTGTTTGATGTAAGTTTATATACAGTCGTTTCGTTGAATTTCAAATACACGGAATTTCCTCCAATCATTAGAGTTGTATTTTACGGCAAAATGTCAATATATTTACTCGTTTTACTATGCTCAGTTATGCTGTTCTTTTAATCATAAACATTGAGATGATTGCTGAATCAACGTTAGTTGGTCGCTCATATTTTTATTTCAATTCATTTGAGACTTTTTCTTTTTATAGTAACGTTTAGATCATAGCACGTTCATGGATTCCTTTTGTCAATGGTGCAATATATTGTCTCAGTCGAAACTTATTTACGTTGATAAGTTACTGTTTCGTCTTGAAAATGTTAAAATGTTTTGACAATGCCATAAATTATTGTACAATATACGAAATAAGAGACTGAAAATATTATTAAAATTCACTATATAAATATTGAGATATAAATAATGTTTGAGTTCCATTTGCCATAAATCTTTCCTTTGATTGACGCGATGGACTCCTTCATTATGTTTGTGTGTGTTGGATGTTGGGGATTCAGAAACACATTCTTACTTCAGACATGCCATAACATCTATCAGTTACAGCTTATCCTTATACGAACATCTATATGATAGCCTTTAATCTGTCGGTAAGATATTAATGGATAATGATGGGTTTAACCTCGCAAAGTAATATCCAGCGTCTTGACTATGACTGTACACATTATAACATCCCGTCCTCCACGGGACTGTACCCTCCTACCTTCTATTGTGTTGCTCGTTTTGAGTCCCCCAGTGATTTGCGCTACTTCGCTTGGATTTGACATGTCTCAACGTGCAATTCTGTATATAATTACCTCCAACTCATGCACGTATACACGGCGTGGTTGCTTCGAGTCTGCCGTAGTTTAGCGTCAGAAGATGGCTGTAATTACTTTGGTCGGTAATTGAAAGTTGAGGTAACTGAACATGAGATGCTAAGTAATGAAATTCAGTACCATAACGAATTGGCCAGACGTGCACAGTATGAACGCCAACCTGGCAATGGATTCTTTTACCTTTGATGCGAACCCCGTTGAGTCAACTACATTAAAACCTTGAAAGTAAAAATAAAAAAAAGAGTTGTAAAAGTGAAATGGATGGATGGTCGGACATCATAAAGCCGTGGAAATAATTTGGTTGAAAGGAATAAATTTGATGGTCGTTTTCGTGGAGCCACCGCAGTCCGTAAATTGGGTGTAAGCGAGATGGAAAAAACATGAGAATCAACGACTGCGGAGATCTGTTGGGGGGGATCCCCCGAAGACGCGCATGCGCAGACGCGCTCGTGTCGTTCCTAAGTGTTGCCCAGTGGCAGCGCGCAGGTGATGTTGATATTTGTGTAATTTTTGTAGATTGTATGATCTTATTTGGGCGTTTTTCCCTTATATATCATTTAGTTGTATTTATTGTCCAACTTTCTAAATCAGTTAATCCACCTGAATGAAAAAAATACACAAAGAAGTTAAACCATACACAATTAATACATATCGAAAAACAATGATGTTTTGTTTTCTGATTTTGTGTCATGCTAGGGAGTAAATTGTGAAATATTAGCTTTTAGATTTGTGTAGATGTTCTGTACTTAGTTATAATTTAATTCATCATTTTTAATTATTATTAGTATTTATCCCCTCGTTTTTACGTACAATTATTGCCACTCACAGAACTTGCTTCCGTTGTGGCTGCCTTGAACGGCAATCGGTCAGCCATTTATTTTTATTAATCCCTATTGATTTTTGTTAGAGAATTTTCTCTATTATTCGATTTAAGCCACTTATGTTATGTCAATAACATCATTAACTGTCATATAATACTAAATTTCATTCATGCTTTATTGTTGTACCGAATTATTGTAATTAAATGTAATGCAACAATGTGTGCTCGTGTTTGGAAAATATGCAACTAAGAAGCAAAACAATTACTGAGACGGTTGAGTTTACTCGCTATTTATTTATTTAATGTGTATCATATTCAGTTATAAAAACTGATTTACAAAGGAGGACAATAAACAGAACTAGACTATGCAATCAATTAATAATAATGAAACAATAAATAGCAATAACAACAATACAAAACAAACTACTGTACTATACAAAAAATCAAGAACAAGAAAAATGAATTGAGAAATGTTGGTGGTGAGTTATAGGTCTTCATTTTCTTGACGTGGAAAGTAAGACTATACGTCTCACGCATTATCACCTTCAAGCCGTGTGTTGTTGATTTGTCTATTAACCTGGTCGTGTGAAGCAACGGGACAGGCCGGGGGCTTCTTGTGTTTGTAAGTGACAGTATGCCAGACATATAGGCAAAAATCCAATCAACGCCAGAAGATGGAAGAGTGATTTTTCTCGGCGAATTGACAAAAATAAAATAAAAACGCGCCGAGATGAGAAGAGCTCGGGAACTCGTCTTAAGGAAAAAACTAGAGATATTTGATAAAACTCTCAACAAAAGATGAAGGAAAGAGAAATAAAGACAAGTATGTGTATGTGACAACATTTCAATGGAGAATAAGACAATGTAGTAATTGAAATATTTGTCTAGAAGATAACTTTGAAATTGGGAATGTTAGATAAGAAATGCGTCTCCTGAGATATGATGTAGTTTTCCATTTTCTTATCTTAGCAAGACACAAAGGAAATATTTTAAATGAACGACGGTAAATTAAAGCAAACAAACATTGAGTAAACGATAACATTAAATAATGAAGAGACAAAATAAGAGAGAGAAATTACAAATGTGTTTTTGTGTGATACATTGTTGTTGTGTTTTCAAAATAAACACCAAATATTTTAAATGAGTAACTGTAAGCTAACGAGGACGAATTTTACGACTAAGATAACATGGACATATGAAACATACATTATGGGAAACAACAGCCTGCGTTGCTGCTTACGAATTAAATTAGTGATACCAACATTTATATTAATGTCTTAATTCTATTATCTTAAGAATGCCTTGATATGGTATTCAATGTATTTATTTGATAAGCCTGATCAAAACTTTACTGCTGAGAACCTTATTACTTAGCCTATAGCTTGCGCTGTATGCGTTGATGCTTTAATGTAAGAAATGTTGCTATAGGCCTATAGTTAGTAAACTACTGAGAATTTTTTTTTTTTTTTTTTTTATTTATGACTCCAAGAACCCACAAAGCCAAGACTTGGCTTAACTGTGGTACATAATAAAAAATATTATACATAGTGACAGAACAGAACAGAAAACGGAACATGTATTTACAATAACAAAATAATGTATAGAACTAAATACTTGAAACTACTAAGAAAGTGAACTTTACAAAAATCAATACAAATGCAGAATTAACTTGTTTACAGTAATTAAAATATAAACGGAACATTCACAGTAAAAAGGTGTCAGAAAGTAGATGTGTTTTTAGTTCAGATTTAATTTTAGAAATAGACGACAGGGTTTTGAGTGAGGATGGTAGCATATTAAATATAGTTGGCACAGAATAAGACAAAGAGCGTTGGCCATATTTGTTAGTATAATTAGGAACTTGTAAGGTGCCCGCCACTTTGAGCCTTGTCTCCTTACAGGTGTCCATAGGGATCTTAAAATCCGGTTTAAAATAAAAGTACAACAAAAATCTATATACGAATAAAGAATAAATTGGCAGTATATTACAAAATGAAAATATTTGTTTTCTAGAAAGTGTAGTATCGATTTTGATGTCGCATATTACCATTTTTAGCATTCTAACTTGTAGGTCTTCAACCCTTTGCGTATGGCACCGCGAAGCATTGCCCCTTGCTAGAATGCCATATAAAATTAATGATTCGGCCATAGATTGATAAACGGCTCTAAATAATGTAAAGGGCAGAATATATTTAAGTGCATACAATCGAGAAGAGCATGAGCGTAGTTTATTACATAGTTTATCAATATGATTTCTCCAAGAAAAGTTACGATCAACAATTACGCCCAGGTACTCATACTCGTCCACACATTCTATTTTTAAACAGCAATCACAATATGTCACTTCATCCACATTATGAAGGCAATTAAAATCATGATAAATGATATTTATAGGAAAGTCTCTTTCACGATTATGGGGAGAAGAAATATGTAAAACTTTAGTTTTAGACGAGTTAATTACTAATTCATTATCGTGATTCCAACGCAGAAGGTTATTAAAATCATTTTGCAACATTTCTTGTGCAATACGAATATCTGAATGCACGGCAAGTAAGACAGTATCGTCAGCATAAGATAAAATAATGCAAAAAATAAGACATTTAGACATAAAATTAACATAAATCAAAAATAGAGTCGGTCCCAAAATAGACCCTTGTGGGACCCCAGAATCACAAGGTCTTTCTTCACTTGATTGGCCGTTTACTTTAACCTGCATAAATCTATTAGTTAAATAATTTTTAAACCAGTCTAACGCAATTCCACGGAAATACTAGTTTCATTAAATATTCTTTATGTGAACTGAAAACTTTAATCCCTGTGATACAAAAAAAAACATAATATTACCTTGTTTACAAACGCGTATTACCGCATGGATGTTTTTAAATATGAGGATGAGTATGTTTTCAATAATATAACCATAAAACTAGTTTCATTATTGCTTTTTATTCAGACCAAAGTTCCGTGAACAATTACAAGCGGTGGTCATTTCTATGAGAGTTGTTTGGAGGTTTTCTGCTGTCAGTATTATTTTCGTGGTCGAAAACAAACTCAAGAATCATGCACGCACACATTTCTTGGAAATGTGATCTTATTGGTCATTCTGAAAGTTTTCTTAGAAATTACGTGCGCAATCTTACAATAAACCGTCAAGCAGAAATTTTCTCTGAAAAAACAACTTGAAAAAAATATCAAATTTCTTGGAAATTCCAATATTTGTTTAAAAAGAAAATCAATATAGAAGTTTTATTGTTATTCCCTTATTTACTCGTGAATATATCGAGATTTTGAAAAGATTTCAATCTCTAGCTATAGAAACACAGTTTGACTTGAGTTCCAACTTCAGAATCAATATTTTTCTTTTTCCTCCCTCAACTCAAAAGCCCTTGCCAAGCAAAATACTGAGAACATGGGGGTAAAAAAAAGTTAAGACCGAACGCCTTTTCAAGTGTTATGATTCTGCTAAGAAATCCGCGACGTGCAGAAGTTCAAGAGCCCGCCACCATTGTCGTCTTGACGAGCACAAGGCCAGCTGTACGTTGGTCTAGGCCACGCGCATACGCACACGCACGTGACACAAGCGCAAACTTGTGAGCCTGCAAATTCTTAAATATAGGTCCTCATACATAAAAATACAAACAATTTATTATATACTTCCAGAAAAACACAAGTTTAACATTTTTTATGCGTACGTTTTTGGAATGTGTGTACGTGTACCAATAGAATAGGCCTAAATATTTTGTTTTTATAATTATTTTGTAATACTTATTTAACAAGAAAAGCAATACATACAACACTATACAATAAAAATGTTAGTTACTTTAACGATTTGTTCGTCATAGACAATTATTGTAACTCGCGACCAATTAGCGAACGGTAATTGAAAACAGGGTTTGCTGATTGGCCACGAATCACTCGTCAATGACAAAAGCATATGTGAAGTTGCTTACAAACAATTTAATTCTGTAACACATACAATTTACAGCAAAATTGTAAAGGGGAATGCACATGATTAGTGTTTTCTCTATTTATGTCGTAGTTATTTTATAAATTACAGTTTTGTTACTTAAAAGAAATTATTGCCTGTATTTATTCAAAAGTAATAGATTCAAAACTCAATTAAATGTGGCAATATTGTTTATGAATTTTCCTTTACAAATATGCTCAATTGTATAGAATCCGACTAAATAGAAACTAATATAATAGTTCGTTTTGTATTCACCCCCTTATCTTTTCTTCTTGGGGAAAACACTAAAAAAACGGGTCCGAAAATTCTCTACGTCATTTTTGTGTTCAAACGTATAAAAAGTTTGACGAGTATAATTTCCCACATGTGTTTTTCAATCATAACAACTCCCCTCCAAAAAAAAAAAAAACACAGTTTTGCAACTTCTTTGCCGGTTGTCAAAACGCACATACGTTTTGATTCAAAAACTCTTTTACTACTAGAAAAGTTTTCCAGACAGCCATCAATAATATCAACTACCTTACAGAACATCGCCCCTCAAAATACTCCCCCTCCCTCTCTGTTTATTGGGCTAGAGAAGCTGCGACGGAGTAGTCCCCAATATCCATTGAATAATATTATTGTAGACTGGTGGACAAACTATGAACTTGTCCTACATCCACAACCACGTGATATAAGCTGGACGTCGGCTGGTCTGGCTGACAGGACGCGAGATAATACGTCGTAGCGAAACGTCGACGTCAACGGAAATTAGGGTTTCTGCGAGTGCTAAAGCTGTGAGTTGAGTTTCAAGCGTCTTGACAGATTAATCTTTAACATTGTCGTCGTATAGGATAGAGAGTTAGTCGGTGAGTGTGCTACCGCCTGGTAGGAGACTAGTCAGTCATGGATAAACGATTGTTCATTGTAGAATAGAATCAATTACATAGATTTATTAAGAAATCAAAATTGAAATGTGGGAGCTATCCCAGGTTAGATAATATTATGAAGGTCTGTAGATAGTCTTTAGAAAAGGACATGAAATACATTGCGTTCCTTCAAAATCAGAAAAATGAAGGTATTATTAAATAAAATAGCCTGATTTTGTCAAAATTAAATTATATATTGGATTTTGCATAAAATATGTTTTTTTCATATTTTTAAAAGGTCGTTTTTGAATGTTATTTCTAGATCTTCAAAGTATCTGGATATGCATCAAAAGTTTGATTTGAAATAAATTGAAATATACTTAAAACCAACACATTTTTATACATTTTTATCAATGATCAACCGATGTTCAATTGCGGGAACGCTGGGTACGAGGCCATGGTGGGGATGCTGGGTACGAGGCTAATCCAATCGTGGAGACACTGGGTACGAGGCTAATCATAGCGGGGACACTAGGTACGAGGGTAGCCTTTTGTTTTAGTAATTATGTGTCACGATATACCCACATACGAATACAGTTATACATAATTCCATCAGGTATAACACTAAGTGATTATCACAAAACGAATTATATGAAAGTATGTTAATTTTATCAAGTTGCTTGCCCATCTTAACAAATGAACCATTAAAACAAAGTAGCAATAATTGACCCCTAGGAGTTTTGCTTTAATGGAAATTAACGTTTGAACAATTAGCTTGGAAGCTGTACAAAGCGCATTAAACTACGGATCATACTAGACTGAACTATCAAAGCAACTAGGAAAATGTACTGTTGGCCCCAATCAAAGTGTGTCTAGCTTCTATAGACTGTAACTTTAACTTAATTATTACATATAATATAATCTCAACTTGAGGTAAAAAAAACCCTAAATGTTTGACCCCTTCTAACTGCAAAGTTCAGAAACATGTCGTCTAATGAACTTCAATTATAAACGCAAATAAGTGGTTCATTTTTTTAATTTAATTCAAAATACAGGTATGTCAGTTTAATATGGACGTAGAATGATACTCAACTTATTTTCTATTTTCTTATATGCATATCACCAAAGTAATGATATGTTGTATTGTATCACTGAATTGCCGAACATTTAAAACGGCGTATACCACCCTTAATTTATAATGTTAGCCTACACAATTTATATTATACCCCACCAACACATATTGTCACTCTCTAATTGAGTATTATAACTAAACATATTACAGGCTATGTGTATTCCTTTCTTCATAATAAATATTCCTACATTTTAAAAGATAAGTAGAGATAAGAAATAACATGAAATCTCGGTGTTGGAACTAAAAGAGCTTAAATTGAAGATATTTTATTCTGGCAGAACGAGATGTGCATAGGATGAATACCATAACAGAGCATAATTATTATTAACGATAAACCTACGTCTTGCGGCATCAGTGAGTTGCTATTGTTTTATCCATGGAATGGCACAAAAGTGTATCCATCTATTCTAATGCAGATAGCAAATCGGTAGGGAAGCATACACGACAAGTACGTTCAGTACTATCTTTGTTCAATGGTCTCTTGCATACTCATCTCAGTATTAATTAGTAAGCTGTAATTATAGTCAAAGTAAACGTATTGTGTCCTGTAAACAGCCCTAGGATATTCCGTCCCCCTATTGCACGACATTAATAACTGTCTAGCATAACAGATTATTAACAAAGTAACATTAATTGTACAATTACATGATAGAAAATGTTATAACCATCGGAACGGTTTAAAAGCTCAAATTCATGACTTTATTACGTTTTTGGGTAAACGAGGAATAATTATTACACTTGTTGTCTGTTCTCGACAAAGAAAAAGTTAATAAGATAACATAAATAAGGATTACTCAAGAATGAGTGATTTTTGGTGGGGGTGCCGGGTCTATGTAAACATTGCCAATGTGTTACAAGTGATGTTTTAATATGAAAACATATGGGGCTGTTTAGCTTTTTATGATTTCATTCTTTACATAATTAAGCTAATAACTGCTTCAACAATTCGCATTTTGCACAATTTCAATAAAGCAGCAATTATTTTTCAAATATTTCGCGATTTTTCGTTTTCATTCCTATGTGAAGAAAATAATATTAAATATCCATTCAGATCCAAATGGAATACTAGGTCATACAGTAGTGCCAATTTATAATGGTTGTAGTAGAGAATATTGTAAACTTGTAATATTACTAAAGCAGCTAGAATGAGTACACTAACCGATTGATCCATTGATCCATAGGTGTAACCATCTAATGTCTAATGTATGCTAGGCCGTAACCTTCCGGCAAACCAGACGCTACTTCCACGTTATCGCATCCAATATTCGGCGGACTTGGAAGTAACTCAGTTAGTTATGTGGAGCCACTACTTCAAGCTCGACGTACTTCGTCAGATCGATTCTGAGGTAATTTATTTGCAATAACTATTGCGATTAAGGTTGAATTATTTATACTGTTTCACCGTTGTACACAAACTTTACTATTTATAGACCATTTGTTTTCCGTTTGGACACTCGAGTATTCTGTGTATTCCTTGCAGTAGTTTGGGTATTAGGTCACAGCAAGATCGCCCCCTAGACAGGCACAGACTTGTAAGCAGTAACGACATTGAATACAATTTTTATTTTAAGATAAATTATGATCGACATGTATAGAGTGTTTGACATAAAGAGTTAGCAAAACTTTAGCATTTTAAGGATTTTAATTCGTATCTTTAAATCGATGAAAGGATAAAATATAAATTGTGCTTGGTTTACATTTCAATAACATCTGAAATTATCTAATTTGATCGAAACGTAATAAATTTTGAAACCTTCGATAAAATTATGTCTAAATTTGTATGTTTATTTATTATTATTATTATTATTATTATTTACCCAAAATATTTGAAGGCAGATTTATGATCAAATAAATACCACGTTTTTTGTGTGGAACTGTTTTGTGTTCATTTTTCTTTGTATTTTGTTAGACTAGTTGCAGAGATAGTTGAAATGTGTTTTGATGGTCATGTTTAAATTTAATATAATAGCTAAAATACCTTTGCAGTTTCATCTTCATCATACAGTGTCAAAAACGTGTTTGGCGGAGGTGCCGGTCTATGTTAATTAGTCACTGACAACCGACAAGATTGATAAAATTATTTTTAAAAAATCTTGTGAATTGCAATAAATGATGAAAAATAAGGATTTAGCTTTTCGGTACAAATATGTTGTTTCAAACAAGAACATTTATTTTCTGTATTCAGGTTAAATGTTTGTTGTTACGGGTACGGGTGCGGGTCCAAGCTAAGCATAGGCCAGCTGAATTCCACGTGCCCTACAGGACTCACCAAAGCGGGTGCGGGTGCGGGCGCGGGTCCAAGCATCGACCTGCTGACTGGCATGCCACGTGTCTCACAGCCGCACCTGAGCGCGAGCAGGCAGGCAGGATACAGAACCGTGTTAGAAGCCCCTCCCACTTCCGGGCTCGCCCCAAACTGAGTTAAAGGGCACCTGTTGGTTAGTACGGGTGTCGCGCATCCACCCCATTCGCACCAAAACACGAACCTATCAAATCTAGGCCCACTATGTTTTGAGAAAACAATTTCACTAAATAAATAAAATCATCCAGCGGACGAACACTCAACTATCATGGAATTCTTTTTGGTTGAATTTCGTTCAGTCTATTACCCGTGAATAAATGATGACCCAAGCCAGAAGGTGTCTTAAATATTTAATCGGCTCTTCGCTTTTTCCCTATAAAGTTATCCACGTTGCATACGTTAGTTGTAGAATGTAGGGCCTGTGCCAGTGCCATGCAAGCGAGCTGCCCTGCCTGCAGGTAACAAGCGCTACATCATCGTCCCAGGGCCCGCTCCAACTTCATATATTGATCCTTCTACTGACAGAGTCGGCACACAAACGTCTGTGTCGATCTAAAAGCATCAATCATATCAAACATTCTCTCTTCTTTCATTCAGAACTAAACAACTTTCAAAATAAGCCCCCCTCAAGAAGTCTCTTAAAAACACTTTCTAAATCCCATTGTGACAAATTCTTCCACCGTTCGTTTTCATAAACTCGGTCTGTGAAAGATTTGTGAGTACCTCAAATGAGGGTGGTGGGGGCCCCGGTGGAGGGGGCCCCTCTCTGGGGGGAGGGGGGAGGGGAAGGGATAAATGATTGTTCGAGGCGAGAGAAGAAAACGCGTGAGTGGGGGTCTAAGTCAAAAGTTTCCAACATTTACATTAGAAAGCACAGTAAAAAAAAGACAGACAAATGGAAAGATTAATAAACCAAGAGCAAAATAAAGACCAACTAAAAATGTAAATTAATGAAGAGAAGATTAAAAGAAGTAATGATTAATATCTCCCGAGGTTCAGGTACAGTCTCGTCAAAAAATTGTGCACTCAAATATCAAGTCTCGCCATATCGACTAAAGGCAGAGCTTATTTTGTATATTTTCAATTTCCGCGCAACCCAATCGCCTTAGTCTATGCGTCTTCATTCTCCCAAGCGGCCATGCGTGTAAGCTGGTTTACCGGGACTATCACAATGCCAGGTCACTGAGCGCAACCATACAATCGCCTCTAGTTGTGCCGCTTCGACAGACTTCTGTATCTCCTACACACATTCACACACACGCATAGCGTATGGTAAACTAGTCCCAACGTAGACCGACGTAGGCTCTTACAGACCGCAGATCCTTATCTACTGCACCTTTCGTGCACGATCTTTCAACAAAAATCAACCTATTACTGGCAATCAATAATCAATTCAATAATCTTTACTTATAAATTATAAATTCAAACCGGCGCAGTTGGCCGAGGTCGATTAGGCGTTGGTCTAGTAAACTGCGGTCTCCACGTTCCAGGTTCAAATCCTGGCTTGGGCATGGATGTCATGTGGCGTTTTTTCATCCTCATAATCACCCACTCATCGTCTCGATGAGCCTCTTTGCAAAAATATGGGACTTTAAACCCCAAATATCATCATCACTGAAGTTATAACTTTCTAACATTTAGTTCCATGAATGAAAACTTGAGAATCGTCATGAATTCATGTACCTGATTATAAGGGGCACAAAGCTTTGTTATGAAGACAAACGATGGATGTATTTGAATGTATACTACGCGTAGTCATTCAGTGTTACTTTTGAAGAAGAACTGGAACGCAACGGAATGAAATGTCAACCAGAAAGTTCAATAGTTCGTATAATTGTTGTATTTGGACTCTTCCTACGAACCGGATCAATAATTTCTAGCCATGTACTCTTGCATTATTTAGAAAATGTAACTTTATAAAGTCTGGGCTTCATAATGTGAGACGCTAGGCCCAAATAGCATCATCTGTGGGGGGGGGGGGGGGGTGGGTTTCATATTATTGCTACTTGTCAAGAATTGTTAATAACTACAGATTATTTTCTTTATTTAATATGACATCTCTTTGAAAACGATGTAAAATGAGTAATTATTACCAGATTTGTAATGATACAAAATTGCCACAGTATGTAGAAAACGTGTTTTTCGTTATTCCGAATTAAATTCTAGTTCTATATATTATGGATTATGATGATTGATAATTCCATTTAGAATCATTGGGGTTGTAAATTTACACATGCTAAATAACACTGCAAATGAGTCCAGGCATTCATGAATCGGATTTTGCTCCAAACTATGTCGCTATTCTTACAGGCTTTAGATGACAGCATTAGTCCTGCACGTCTGTAAGTTAAAGGATATATACAAAATATAATAATACACAAAAATAACAATATATATTGTTTGTAAAATAATTACCAACTGTACTATCACTGGTAAATTAGCAATTTTTAAAGTATACCCTAATGCTCACAAGTCACAAGCACTATTGCCCAACAGCATGTATGGATTTATTACTCATCTCTTAAACGAGCAATCATATACTTGTGTGTGGATGGAAGCACAAACAAAATTTCGTGCAGTTTAATTCTCTTATGCTTGCCAAACTTTTACTATAGAAGCCCAGTTTTAACTTCTCATAGCGCAGATGGATTTAACCCTTAACTTCTACCGCATAAAATATAAGCTTGCCTTGCAAACAGTTTGATGAACGTGCTACTAACTTCCTAGTTTCAGACACGACAGTATTTTTAGTAAGTTTTTTAATATGACCACTCTTACGTTAAAAAATATAGTTTATAAGGTTCTAGTTTATTTCATAATGGTCACACTGTGTAGTGTTTAAAATAATTAAAAACTGATAAATAAATAATGTTAGCTAGTCACAATCACTGACATTATAATATAACTAACCATAGATATGCAAACCAGTAGCCATAATTGAAAATCGGCAACCATGACAAAAATACTTGTTTGCTGATCTATGTTGTATTAATGCCCTCAAATAAATACAATTTGGTCTCACTAAAATAGTAGATACCCAAAATTTAATTTTAGAGAATACTAAACATACCGAGGCTGTAAGCTTCAACGCGTTTGGCAAACATGGAAGACAAGAACTGACACTGATAGTTGGTCATATGGTCGCAGCCTATCTATTGTTTACTATATAGCAGGTCGTTGGATACAATATTGCATGAATTGAACTAATACTAATCAACTTGTGTGCCAAAAACAACGATTGTCTAGCCCCAACTTATCCTTTCAGATAACATAAAATGCACCCATGTATGAAAAGAAACATCTTTCAAAAGTATTATATAACTTTAACATGTAAACCGATTTACCAAATTCGATTTGTAGAGCGAGTTTGGACATAAAACCTTTTGTATTAAAGATTCAGTTATTTGTAAGTAGAAACTAAGTTTATACCTCTTTATTCAACTCGTAAACACTTTTACAGAATCTTTTTGAACAACATTCTGATTAACATTCTGAAGACCATTCTGGTAGATCTGTAGATGTGCCATTGTTACATCCAATGGGGATCATGTGGTATTACGTTTTAATATGTTGTTTTATTCCCTCCCTTACAACAAGACACACAGAAATAATTATTATAATAATATCAACAACATATTATATTATAATAATATAAATGACAGTTATAATAATGCTAATGCTTCACTTTAAGTATGATCTGGCTAAAAGAACAATGACATGTTTTTTTAGACGCGATAAGACATAATCAATCGTTAGTTTTTTTACTAACTTCGATACTACTGAAATGAATCATTAAAATAAACTAACAATAAGTATATTATATTTTCGCCCGCGTAATCGGTTATTTGTCCACGTTCGGTGAAATGATTCTACAAATCAGTGAAGAGCCACCTGATTGTGAAGAAATATATGGCCACATGGCAATCAAAGTTTGCTTAGTAAAGAAATTTGCATTTTGCATTTGAGCATGTCTGTAAAGTAGAGTTCTGCGGGAGTTTACACCATGGCCACACCATTTTCCCCCCGTTTTGTACACCCATAGATACGTTGAAAGATAAGCTACCCCGAGATTTCTTGTTTTCCTAGAACGATCGGACCTCATCGCCTTGAAGAATGTGATGAGTGTATTCAGTCATCTGAATTCCTCGTCCTTTACTCGAGTTTAAAGGGAGATAATTGCTCGACTGGACATTGCTCTAGGGGTGTACCAAGAAAACTACCTAAAATGTTGGTGTAAACTCCCGCGGAACTCCACTGTAGTTGAGCGATTCAACGACCAGGGTCACTGAGCGAACTGAACTATACTTGTTGTGGACGGGTCTACTTTGAGCGGAAGCCTACTGGCTACATCACGTGATTAGAATCCAGAACACGAGACATTCGAAGTTTGCCGGTTCAATCTCTGCCGTGGGCAATATCGAATAGAGGAACTGTTCCCCTCCCAATACTAGTTTAGAGAGTGTCTTGAAAACAGCTAGTGGGCTTCTTAACAACTGTTCAAATACTCCGTATGTAATCACACACAGATGTGAATGCTCCACAATCAACACAAGGTATAAGGATGTTTTAACCTTGGAACTAGCATTGTATGGTATGGTACGGTACGGTACGGTACGGTATGGTATGGTGGGGTAGTCTAAAATCCCATCCACATTGAAAATTACAAGTAACAGTAACATTAAAATTAAGGTTTCAGACACTCCCATTGGCTAAGCAATGACCTTGGGTTCTCATCAGCCAATGGGAGTGTCCGAAACCTTAATTCTAACGTTATACTGTTAATTTTCAATGTCGATGAGCCTTCATCATTATTAAAACCGCGTACAATTAATGTGTTTTAATAACATCTGAAGAACGCTACACAATATTTAAAAAGAGGTTCATTCCGAAAAACTAAACACTGAATATACAAAGTTTCAAGTATTTTCACTGTTACGGTTATTTTGGAAGCCAATTAAAGAATTAATAGCGAATTGGTGTCTAAAATGGCAACCGTAATGATTACAATGAGTATTTCAGTTTTTTACTTCTAATTAAACGAAATGTTGGTTTTTAAACACGTTTTTAATATTATGTAACGTTAACAAACTTTGATTTTGCACGATGTCAATAGTTGGGACTCACCACCATTCCCCTCCAAACACTTGGCAGGCTGCAACTTACGACTTATACTATGGTAAACCGTACATAGTATACAGGTAGCCATCCTTGATATTAATTGAAACCCGGCAGCCATGGCAAATACATATTTGTCTGCTCTTTTTATTTAATGCCTTCAGGTAATGGAAAATTACACGGTCACCCTGTCAAAGTATATCCTCGGACCTTGTAGCTTAACTTTGTTATACTTGTATCGAGTAAACACAATACTCCATGTAAAAAATGTACGGCCACCTTGCCAAAAGCTGTCCGAGGAAGTTTTAGCTTAACATGGTTGTTATGGTTACGAATAATAGAAAGCTCCAATGACACACTTTCAGTATTAGAACACAAAGCGAGACTGAGACTGTTCTTACCTCATGCAATAGCCCCATCAAGAAACAAGAGAGCGCCGTGCACCCCCCCATGCAGGCAATGCACGAAATATCCCCCTGGCTACCGTCGACCTACATTACTCCAGCAACCCCTTCGACAGGGTGAGAAATAACGGCCCGCCCGCACTCCCTACAAAATATGATTTTATTTGACTCTCAATGTCCGTATAATATATAAATATCGACGGCCATACACACAGATACTACGGCGATGTTTCCAATCGATTACTTTCGAACCATGCACGCACACTAGGACTTTTAATAAATACCTCATCAGTCACCGCTATAGAAATCGTTCCTAGGAGGAAAGTATAGTAACACTAATAAAACTTGTTATGACAAGGTTGACGATACATCATGTTACAGAAGCAAACACCGCTGTTGTATGGGGTAAACTGAACAATACGTCGACATTTGCCGGTGGAAACAAAGGCACACTATTAATTTTGGTAATGAGATGATGTGTTTTACTACGGACAAAGAACTGGTGAATAGTTTGGTGTATTGTTCTTTTGAAATTCGAATTCAATTCCACGCTATATAAAGAGAAAACGTACCACTATGAATACTGATGCGTGTTTCTTTGTTGGGAATAAATGTTATTAGTAAAGTAAGTGAGTTGGTAACCAGAGTAAGATTTTATGTCGGTAGAGCGGAAAGCATATTTTTATACGAGCTATACAAGTCAATCTTGATTACCTATTTCAGCGTCATTTACGTTGGTATTGAAATATGGACGAATTCTATTCACCGGGATTCCTCGTTTCAATCTTCATCTCGTGGAAGGAACTTGGAATTATGAACAATGACAGTAACTGAAAGAGATGGAGATTGGTGATGTAACTAACATCCGTGCAAACAGACGGCATCACAATGTCTGCCTAAATGGGAAGGAAGGAGGCGAGAATATAGTGAGGTACCTAGGGCACCACCACATTCATCGACCCAGAGTCAACCAGCTAGGCATGTCCCGGCACGGCCCTGTTCCCACGCTCTGTCATTGGCCATTCATCATCCAGAGAAGGTGAGGCAGGATTCGACGGGATAACGGGAACAGTACGGTGTAATATTATGTGTGGCCGGCCACTATGCGAGACGATGGAAGTCGGCAGTACACTTGTTGACAGCGAGCACGAAGCGGTGATCAAAACTAAGCCCAGTCGTGCGAGAAAAAGCGTAAAGGAAATGGTGACAGACGACGGCCGAGGAAAAGAAAAAAAAATTCGAAAGAGAAATAAAAATTGTGATTTCAATAGCATTGACAGATGTAAGCTACCGCGTAGCGAAGCGCCCGGCCTCTAAAGACTCGCCCAGAATGATGATAAACTGCACCTAGCGCAGGCCAATACTTCAATACAAAGGACGATTTATTGGCTAGATTCTGGTCTGCGACTCGTAAAGAACACACTTCGGTTATTTCCACCGAATGACATTTTTGACAAAATGAGATCACTTTTCAAGACTCATACTCTCTGGTTTTGTTCTCTTTTACAAAGGGAGGTCAACATTTTCCTTTGTAACCCATCAAGACGCACCATGCTCTCGCCCTGAGGTTTAATGGGATGAAAGCCGTGAGCCCCCAAGGTCTCCAGTCCCTTCTTTATTACAAGATTACGTGGTTTATGTTGGCTGGAAATCTTACATCAACTCATTTACTTCAAATTTGATGAAACCGCAGTTCAATTTGTTGCGGTTGTAATGTTCATCCATCGTCGTTTACTCCGTAGTTTCTCTCCGTGACTCACAGTGTTACACATTATCGGCAACTCGAAAAGAAATATCGCGTCGGGGTGTCGTTTTGCTAACGTCCAACCAAAAGTCACTCATTCGTAAGCGAATGGCGATTTACTAGGTGCTAAGAAAGGTTTAATCAATTTCTTACACCATGCACATTCGGTACATTGAACGCAATATAAAATATTGTGTCTGACGCAGTTTTCTTAAAACCTACTTCTATTGACTATAAAGTTTTACTTAAATACTTAAATCAAATACATTTTAAGACGTGATATCCCGGGCATTGATTTTAATGTGCTATTTTATCTAAGAGCGATTTGGAATGGGATAGTACTCGTGTTTTTTTTAAATTTTATTTCATTGACACTTACACGCGTGGCAATTCAACAATTCTACAAAGTACCGACTGTTTTTGGAAACAGACGTATTGAAATAATACCAACGGTATACATTTCTATTAAAGTACCTCGATTTAGAAGGAATGTATGTGAACTTTTACCTGAGTTCAATTCAGAACTGAGGAAACGCCAGGATTCATTCAGGATAGCCAGTGGCAGGAATCGAACCGGTTACCTCCCGCATGAGGGTATTCGTGCTACCACTGAGCCACCTCTATCGGTGGGATTATGTCAAGAGTCCACACCGCTTTCTATAGACAAGTCTGAGTTTGCAAGTCCGTCGTGAAAAGAAGATTACGGTGCTCAAGTCTATCAAAGACCTTAGTAGTAATCTAGCAGTTAAGACTGGAAACTGGAAGAATTTACCACTATCAGAAAAGCGACACGAAAGCAGCGCGGCCACGCAAATCTGATGTACTTCAACTTAATAGAGAAGTTGTAACAATAATATAGCAATTATAATTTATATCTCATAAATATTTATTTACTCACTCTTTTAATGGTAGACCTGCATGGTTTATATTAGGGTTGCCGCCAAAAATATATTCAATATCCACTCAAGAAATGTGAAATATCCACAAATCCATTAAGAGTTAAAAAATTAAAAGATGCCAATTTTGTAGGAGCAAGTTAAGATAACCTAAAAAATTGCCTTCTTAAAAACAATTGCCTTTTCAAAAAATTGGCATTTATAGCAATTATAATTGTAAGATTTTCATGAAAGCTTCTAGCCTGCGAGTGCATGTTGCACTCATTAAAAAAATATAATTTAAAATCATTATACATATAGTCGATTTACAGCTACGCGTTGCGAGCGAAGCGAAGGCGCGAGCTCCAATCAGTGGCCGAGTTTGCGTGAAAGTAGGGTCTATTAACTTCTTTGCGTGAAACTCGGCCGCTTATTGGAGCTCGCGCCCTCGCTTTGCTCGCAACGCGTAGCTGTAAACGTACCATTATTTATAATAAAGAAAATTTCAAATTAAAAAAAGTTTCCCCGTGAGAACTTCTTTATCGACCGTATCCAGAACCGAACTAGTCAGATTAGAGCCACACCGCTAGGATCGCTCTAAAACTGTGCCGCCATTACAAAACGCATTGTTTCCTGTCTCAACCGCCAGGATCTCTGAGTGTACGTTGTTGTTGTTATTACTGTGCAACAAGCTAATAAGCCCAGTTCCGTAACACAACGCACGTAAACCTAATCGAAACTCACTACACTCGCGATGGGTTCAAACTTCTCGGATTACGTCGAGCGTAGGTTGTCGACCGCATTTACATAACAAGTGATAGTGTCATTGTCTTGGCACCAATCGGAGGTCATATTACCTTCCCGTGGAACGTTAAAGCTACACTAAACGTGCATGCCAAGCATTTTAGCATTCGATTTAGAAGGTAATCGCACGGAGGGGTAGACGATTTACATTTTAGAAAGACAATTCGCGTCGTTTTAAGATCAAATTTAAAATCGCGAGGTAACTTCAAACTGATAATTACAATATATACATGAGATGTAAGTAACACAAAACGGTAACATCCATGGTTGTAAAAATACGGATGAAAAACGTTATTTGAAAGTTGAAACTATTCATTATGTGAAACTGCAATTACTGAGCCCAAAAGTATTATATTATACACAGCTCTGTTTACGGGCGAAGTATATCAGTATCATTACATCTAGAACAGTATATATAGGATGTTTCGATTTCTTGAAAATAATGAAAGTATCACTCAATTCAAAATCCAGGCTGATGAGCCTACATTTCTATAAGTAAAGAATTGAAAGTCTTAAAATCGATACAACTTGTAGAATATTGAAATTAAACGTGCGATGTTGATGAGTTTGTCAATTTTCCCACTTTCCCTTCATTATCTATAAAAATGTACAGGTTCATACAATCTTAGGTAGGTAGAACCTACTTCTTCAACAATTAGTTTATAGCTCGAGAAATAACTTTAATTTTCTTTACAAGAGAAACGAGGCATCCTACATAACATAGGTGGTTTGTTATAGGTAGGCTTCGTGTGACGCAATAATACAACGTGTAACTAACGGTACCTTTTCATGCAAGATATTTAAAAAAGTGATTAACACACGGGATTTTGGTTTGTGTCACGTAAAAAAGAAATTTTGTATCCTTTAATTATTTTGTATCTATAGATAATTTTGGTTGAAATTAATCGATTAATTTTTTAATTACTTACAAAAATATAATCTTAAAAATTACAATATTTAAAAGTATTTAAAATAATTGTGTAGTTGATACAAATCCCAATCCAAATCCTGAATTTAAATATTTTGAAGCGTTCTCAACATATTAATAAAATACCGTTAACTGAGCATATTTGTGAGTTCCTCACTGTCGTTAACAGGAGAATGATCAACAAGGATAATCGAAACGATAAGATGGTGTTAGACAAACGATGATGAAGGAAAGAGAGAAGTGTCGAACCGTGGCTTAATCATTCTATAGTAAAACAGAACCGTTATTGCATCTAAATTTGTTTGTCCTTTTCTCTTGTAATAATAATTAATATATATATATATATATATATGTATAATATATATATATATATATATATATATATATATATATATATATATATATATATATATACTCCATAATAACAATTGTATGCTGAAAACTTTCTCCATTTACGCATTGTTAATAAAATAAATATCTTAAAACTTTAAATAATATTTAATTCTCAATTTAAATTATTTTGTAATTGTGATTTTTTAGATATATTTTTATATTTGGCTTACTACTTTATTTATTTATTATATGTATTATATTTATAGCTTCCATGTCGGTATTTCATTATATTAATTTATAAGCGAATATCACATAAACTACACAACTTGTGAAAATATTTAAATTATTAAATTAATTTCGTGTAACAACATTAAATAATTTGAATAATAATGTTCCTTGTTGCTTTACGTCTCTATTATTGCAATCCTGCTATTCCAGATAACGAGGGGGGATAGATGAAGATGAAAGACACTAAAAAAACCATACATTATGCGGGATTCGAACCCACATCCCTAGGTGACATACGCAAAGAACCTGCGCCCCAACCGTATAAGGCACCGTGAGTGGCCTACATAATATTAATGATTAAAAACAAATATACGATAATGCTCATACAAAGATGTATTCAGTACAAAGATGGATAATAATTATACACTAATAGATACTTTCTGTCCCGTCTACCTTTAGAGTTCCTACTAAAACCCGAATGGGCATGAACAGTAACGAGACATCCCGACGTTTAAATCCTTCAATACAGACAGACCTTTAATCAGTTCACGCTCCACAACAAGTAAAAGATTAACCAAGGAACCAATTTTCCCAAGAAGTCTTAATTGGTTTAATTCAAACCCGCTTCCACCGAAAGTTCAATAAAAGCTCCCAATCTTAATCTAATTTTTATGGATTTGGAATTGCAGAAAATTTAACTAACTTACAGATTACCTCAATCAAGCGTCGGAGACATAATTACATCTCGCGGGTAATGTTTGGTGCGACGGGGAGGGGGGGGGGGGGGGGGGGTGCGGGATAGGGGAGGGACACGCAAAACTACACAATGAACCTGTAAATTAGTTTATTATCGAACGGAACTGTCACATACCCACACTGGATTGAGTGGATTTCTTCCGTGACTCCCAAAACATGCACGACAATGGGTCGAGTTCACATTTGTCCCTGTATACAGCTAGCGACCCCCTGTGGCTTCTAAGAAAATATAATTTTTTGTGTGAAATTGCATGCGTCAATACATTTACCTTCGTAGAAACTACGCGGGCACTTTTTAAGCCATGAGACGACCGTGAATTGGGGTCTTGATCGTTTATGTGTGATATAGACCAAACAGGAATTTTATCGAAATCTACTATGAAATATAACTAAACATGGAATAAGTTTACGAACCTGTGCCGTGTACACTTGCAGTTGTGTATAGATTTTTAAATGAGATTAAACTGCGATCTTCCAAAATATAACTTTAGAGTTGTATCGAATTCAGAGCCACTAAATTCTATCAGTTGTTGGTATGGATGGAAACCGTATTCATTTATACGCATTGAGAATAAATATACTTTCTTTACAATGTACTTAACTATAAGTTATGTCTATATCAAGAAGCAATATTGGCAGCAAATATTATTGGCCATGTTTCTGTCGTACTATGTCATCTATTAGTAATACTGAAATAAGTAACCAAAGATATGATCAAGATAGAACATCACTATATCATTGGTTTGATCAAACCCAATGACTATATTGCTTTGTGGTTCGTATGCATATTGGGATTACAACCACTATCTGCTGTTATATGGTATTTTTTGATATGGAAAAACTTTAATACTAAATAAGAAATAATACACTGGTAAAACTTGGTTTTTAGCGATTAATTTTAACAAAACATGCCTGTCCATTGTTCATATTGATTGGGAGTCTTTGTGAGTTAAATAATAATGATCGACGGTCATTATTATGTCGTGTTCAAGAGAGGATCTTCACAATAATCGCTCTTGTAAAAACGCAAAAATTTGTTTTGTTTGAAGGACTATTAATTGTGTGTTACAAGACGCAGTTAACTTCACGATAGTGTTTCATGTTTTACCTAATTAAGCACCAATGGTTTGAATGTTCGATATTGAGACACCTATTTAAAAATAGTCAACGCGCGTACATTATAGAATCAAGCGTTGGAACGTCAACTGTTTAGAACAATACCAGGAAAAGTATGGAAAAGCCATAGTATACAAAGCGACTAATTAATATTTGCATTGGTAAAAATCCTCACATTTTTGCATAGTTTTTTAAATTGTAAAAAGGTGTCCAATTAAGGAAAGTAGGGCATTGCTCCGTATTGATCAAACGTGTACGGTTTTAATTAAGGCATTCACAAAAACCACTTTCGCAATGTAGGTTGAAATAATGAATGTGTTGAAGCGTTTGTTGTGGCCTATTGTAGCTTCGTCTCAATGTATTGTAAATGCATTGTTTTGTGTTTAATTACAAAAGTTGTCAAAGTTTGCCTACACAAGGAATCGAACCTATATTGCTCTTTAAGCCTTGTAATAATGGAACAACATTTCCCATTTATTAGTTATTATTTTATTGTGGCTTGGTCTATCCGAATAGATTTAGAATTAATTGCACTTTAATTATTTCGCAATAAGCATTTTATTTCTAGCTTTAATTGAGCTATTATGATCTAATTGTAAAGTTAAACTCGCGTTTTGAATTATGATCGTCTGTTCAGTTTTAGTAAAACTGCTTTCGATACGACACATCAACCAAATACTGTAATAGACGCTATCGCTTGTATTACAGTATTTGCATCAACGTTTGTGAATTTTATCATTGGGTTTGAAATATTTTATCAACTGTGTGGTGGTGTTTCATGATATCAGATTAGTGTACCTAATTATGGTACAGTCTTAACCAGAGTGCAATACTACCACACAATATGTCCCGACTGAACATTAGCAATCATGTCTAGTGATTTGGCTATCCAGCCATGTTGCATTACGCCTGCTTTGTACGTAGAGCATATTGGATCTGGCTAATTGAACCCGGCGTACACGATCCCCTATAATAACATACATCTAGCTGTGGGCTTACATTACTTTATCGTCCGTCTGTATCGCTGCAGGTCATAATACCGTGATGCAATTACTGCCCGTGATAATCATATTCGGGGTTATTCCATTTCGCAAGTACATAAATAAATACGGGACTGTTTTTTTTATGTCATCGTTGCCTGTAAACAAGCACAGCTCAAACGTTACATCGTTTTGATGTCAATATGAAAGCAAATAAATGTGTATTTAAAGTCTAAACAGCATACAATACCAAATTATAATAAATAACAACAGTTGATTCGTTATATGAGATTTGGAAAATTAATAAAAGGAATGACGGACTTTAAGTTATTAACAATATTGAAACAAATTAACAATTATACATACATTTTGTTTGTTCTGTTCGTAAAATTTCGTAAATGGTTTAAAACTTTTTCCCTCACAAGGCCAAATACACCTATCCTTAAAATTAATTATGTGTATGAAAAATATGTGTGTCTTTCAAAACTTATGAAAATAGTAGGTTTCCCTATGTATTAATATAATTTTAACATTTTAATGAAATATCGTTATTGGCAATTTTGGCGAAGTGTCTGAGACTTAAATAAAGTGTTATAACTACGTAAACACGCGTTCAACAATATTTATGAGGTTGGTTTGATTTAATTAGTGAGGCCTCTGTATACCCTGCAAACAGGCGCGGCCTCACCGTATGCAAATATATAGAGTAAAGCCAACATAGCAGAACGTTCAACTGCCTTATTAATATGGTAACAGGTCGTATCAAAACACACTCAGTACCTATTTGACATGGAATGTAATTTGATCGGTATTTCTAAGAGGTTCTAAGTCTCTAATTTGACTAAGTTCATCTACAGTCTCGTTACTTGGACTCACATTTTGTGTGACACCAGGACGAGTCTATTTGATACAGAATGAACTAAAATAGGTGTGGTACACAAACCGACTTGTTTCGAGACGGGAATCAATCAATATCTATTGAATGTTCTCCTCGTTTATACCGGAAGTATTTTTGAGACCGATTTACTTTTCAAATCAACCGAATCAATCATAATAAACAGGTGCGAACAACTTGAACTATTTCAGATCAAAATTTTTATGTATTACATATCCTTCGTCAGATTGGAAGAAGGCAAAGTGCGAAACAATAATAATGTTAACTTTGTTTAACGATTAGCTAAAGAAGTCGTGCGTGATAGTGAGGGGTACTCACGGACGAAGATGTTGGCCGTGAGCGTGGCTGGGATGCAGAAGGCCACGACCAGGATGTCCGCGATGGCGAGGTTCACAATGAAGAAGTTGGTGACTGTCCTCATCCTCGGAGAGCGGTAGACGACGGCGATGACGAAGCAGTTACCGACGAGTCCGACGGCGAAGACGATGAGGTAGGCGATACAATAGACCACGGTCATCGCAAGGGAGTGTCGATAGAAGAGATCCGGCATGTACGTGGAGTTGGTAGAGTTGTTCGCCATCGTCCAGTCGCTGACAATCATGTCCTCGATCACGATCTGCTTCTCGGTGGAGTTTGCCCGGGTGGCGATGTCGAAGAGTAGGTCAATGAGGCCCGTACCCGTCTCGGCGAGTATCCGCCGGCCGAGGGTGTTGACGGGTACCTGGCCCCGCACCCTCGAGGGACTGGACGGGTCGGTACTCGACGACGTCAACCCGCCGTGCTCGGAACGGTAGCGGGGGTTCGGGTACTCGTACTCCTCCGAGTCGGGTATCCGCAGCGAAGCCAGATCTGACGCTGATGGAAGCAGAGGAAAGTCAACCATTGCACGGAGAGTCTGTCACAGCGACGACAATATGTCGAGTCAGCCAATGGCGGAAATGAAAGTTTCTTTTAGTACACTTCCTTGTCGAATACAGCATCTTTCATCGAGCTACAGTTAAATACACCTTAGATGTAAGTGGATATGTTCAAAGTCCTCGCTCAATTACCCTACAGTCCAATAAGCATACAACCTCATCGGGTTCGCTGAAAGCACTCCAGAAACCGGACACTACTTCAACCTAAATGTGAATATTATTTACATTGTTTCTAAAACCACATGAAAACTCTCGTGAGTAAATGAAAGCAATTAGAGGTGAACGACGAGGCGGCTGGCGCGTGCTGGAAGTGGGAGCAAAGGTACTCCACACTCCTGAGCCGGCGTAGTGTCGGCGAGCAGTGCGGCGGGCGGATACCCCAGTCGTGTTCACGTCGCGCGGAGGAGAGGGGTGTGGAGGGGGGAGGGGGGGGGGGAGGGGAAGACGCTCGGTTGTAGCGAGAGTACGCCTGCGTACTCACATCGTACCGAGACAGACAGACAGGCAGCCACATGGGCACACGGGATTCAATACAGAGAACGCCTGGCGTAATGAGAGAGAACGAACGACCTGTATATTATGAAAGTATAACGAGCGACGGAGATGGAAATTGGGTGAATATTGCAATGCAAATGAAATATACAACGGCTAAGATAAATTAGAAGAATTTCGAGACTGTAATAACTGGCAAACGGAGGAAGCCTCTGCAAAGGAGAGGAAATGTGTCATGGATTGATGTTAAGGAATACGTCGTAATGTTTCGTATTGATGATGTTATAGTCAATGATTAGGGGGGCAGTCACTCTGACGGTGATGACGCTTCGCTGGGGATGACGACGACATGAGATAGTTTAGAGTTTAGACGTATAAAGCGACCACCGGCTTTTTATTATTCCTAGTATACAGTAACATAAAAACAGCTCAATTTTCTTTCGACACAAAAGTGGCCTCCAGCTTACTACACATTCCTTATTTCTAACTATGTGCTTCCTAATTACTACTATTGTACAAGTTGGTCAGTTTTATGAATTATTCTACTAAACACGCATATAATTAGCAACAAATCAAAATAAAATGATAGCACGCAAGACTCTTTCGGAAGCTAACCAGTTTCATTTGGTCCACCATGCAATTCTGACCGATGGGTTTTCCGAGGCTTTCCTATACTCATAAGGGTCACCAGTATTGTGTCATCCTACTAATATCCCTAAGACATTCCTTCAAAACGTTCCAAGTACCTCGACCGATGAGCTTTCCGAGGCTTTCCTATTCATAAGGATCAGCAATGTTGTATCATCCTACTAATATTATTAGGACATTCCTTCAAAACGTTCCAAGTACCTCGACCGATGGGTTTTCCAAGGATTGTCTTCTAATAAGGACCACCAGTATTGTGTTATCCTACTTACATCCCTAGGACATTCCTTCAAAACGTTCCAAGTACCTCGAGACACTCAAAGGTGTTGGAAAGGATTCACCTGCAAGTACAGTCACACGAAACAGAACTGCAACAGAAAGAAGGTCGGGTAATGATTAGGAACCACCCGGCTCTGTGCGATGGTTTATTAACCAGGTGATAAAACACGGTCGTGGCCCTTGACGTCTCATTAGGAGTAACGGTTATTGATTACCGAGCCCGGACAAGACTTGGGGACGAGGGTCATAGATTACCTAGGAACCTCTGACTACAGAAACGTTATGATTGATAAAATAGGTGGAACATTAAATGTATGTATAGTAGAATACATCATCTATGTTGTAACTTGGAGTAAAATGAACCCGGGACAAGTCTACGGCTGTCATAAATTGAAATAAAATATATGCAGGTCTAGGGACAACATTGTCGAAGAAAACACGGAATCAATAAAAACGTTTTTTTTAACACCAGAAATTGTTGGTAACATTGTTCTCCGCAAGCGGCAAAGATGACTAAATAATAATAAGCACATACTAAACGGTATAAATGCCCTCACTGAAAATTAGTTCTTGGAACTGAGTGGGTAGATTATATACACAATGTATGTATTATATTTATTTAATAGGAATCGCTTTTTTTATCGGGACTAGTCTAATAACCTTTAAACAACGGGAGTGTTTATTTATTGAGATTTTTATTGACAAGAACGAAAATGGTTGCGGATGACAATTATTGCATTCGAGCCCAATTAATCTCTATTAACCCGAATTAAATGGTCCCTTAAATACACCCTAACTATTACAAGAGACGTTTGGATAGAAAACACTTTCCATTCTCTTCGTTTAACCAGAACTTTATCAAAATCGTTTTCTCTTGGTTGTCGTCCCAGGCTAATAGACTGTAATGGAGAAAATATGCAAATCTACATCGTTATCAATCAGCTAAACACTTCGTTCTCCCTCGGCTTAACATACACTACCACTGTTACTAAACCGATATTAAGAGAACAAATTACACCAATAAGGAGACAATTAAATTGCGCTATTCGTATTGTGATTAAATTGCCAAATATTAGAAGTAACGCTAGCAAGAAAATAAAGACATGTTGAAAAATGTGTCTTGAATATAATGGTGTAGCCTTCAAAAGTCAACACATCAAATTGGATAAATGTTTCAAAATTCAACATCTTATCCATTGTGAATGACATGATTAGCGCACGGAACGGGAGAAGGGGAGGGGGGAACTTTGAGTTATCCCCCTCTCAGAAGCCCTGAAGTATTGTCTTATATTATTAACATTATTCTTTAGCTTGAGTGCATACATCAAACTGACCTTCTGAATGCCAATATCTAGAGATAAATACATTTTACGGTTACATATAAAGAACATTAAATATGTCCCTGTGCCCCAGACCTCCATCAATATATCCAGAAACACCCCAGTTGCACTACTATTGACATGTTCTCATTTTAGCAACCCATTATTTAAAAAAAATTAAAAAATGGAATCTACGGACAAAATCCGTTATGTTCTCAGGATCAGCAGCTTCCTGTGTTGAAACATCCGGCCGTATGCAGACTACTATTAAGGTTTCTAATATTCCCATACGAACACGAAGTTAAGCAGCCTCGGGCTAGGTCAGAAGGTGGGGGGGGGGGGGGGGGGGGGTGACCACTGTTCTCTGAAACACTAGTAACCGTTGGTTAGAGAGTTCGAAAGCTTGTGTATAAGCTTCGTTCTTCTCGTCAACTGCTCGGCAGTCCAGGTAGGTAAATAAATCTATATGACTGGTCAAAGTTACACCGTCCTTTCGGATGGGACTTAAAGCCGATGGTCCCCTTGGTACTTTTCGACAGGAGTAGTCTACGTGCTGGTACCAGGCTTCTCATCCTCCCTTCCTGATTATCATTCATCAATCATCACTCTTATCTCGTGAGCCAAGAACAGAAACTGGCTGATATGGACACAGTATCCAAGACCAAAAAATAAAAACAAAGAAGAAGAAGAAGAAGGTTTCTAATATGGCGCCATAACTCACTGAAGAAACACCTGCTCATGACTCCCCATTTTAATAAGGAGCTTGAAACCGCGTCATCCAGAAACACGTAACCTCTCTCTGCACAGCCGTTTAGCCAACGACAGACAGACATTACCTTGCGAGATTACAAGACACTGCTCTCTGTTCATATTAAACGTTGCCAATTTGTGCAGGAGAGCGGAAAAAGACGCGTGAATACGAAAGAACTGTCACGCGGTTACAGAACTGACAGTTTTTGGAACGAACGTGGCGGAATTATGACTGAATAAACATCTAATCATGGCAATGACAAAATTCAATATCATTTATTTATGTTTCGTTCAATTATTTTTTAAATTGTATAGACCACATGGAAACATATGGGGGGAGGAGGGGTTCGGGGTGGGGAGGGGGTAGATATTTATAAATATTTATTCCTCAAGATTAATCAGTATTGTGAAAATTAAACAAATCTCTATTTGATTCGCATTTTGTGCTAAAATATGTAATCAAGGAATTATTTATTTACCACGTTATGCTATGTCTCCTAAAGATAGCATTAAAAAAGATGGAATATAGAACACGTTTGATGGGCTGAAATTATTTCACATGATAATATTCCTCTCAACTATAGTTAAGTATAAAACTACACGCCAGCCATATTGTTATTAGAAAACCAATGCGATGGGTTATGTGAAATCGTTTCAAAGAAGAAACAACTTGAATTACAAAGCTTTATTACTACTACAGATATTCAAAACAATATCCTAGAATATTTGAACACCACTTCAAGGAAACATTTACAGTACCGTATAAATCTGAATGCCTTTAACACGTGAAAATTGCCAACGGCAAAGTGCCAACGTTTGTAAAATTCTCATAATACAACCAATAGGACGTCCATTTCGCCATTGAATTATTGCAATTCCTATTCATTTGTCGAAACTTTAACGGGCGTTCCTAGCGTTGAGCTGGCTCTATTCTGAACACCGATGTTCGGCTAGTTTCGAATAGACTCCAGTGAATAGTGACCCCACGTTTATCATTGGCATGCGAGATTACGTTTTTAATTTATAATTTCAATAAACTCTAAAGGATTAGTCACTTTGACGAAATTAATTTACACGTTAAGAATGGCATAAAATTATCTAAAAAATCCACTAACTTTAAAATATAATTCAAAAATAGTGTTTTATTATAACTTCGCCTAGTTTCATTGATAATTAAAACGAATCCAAAGTATGTAAGCAAATGTGAAAGTGTGCAATATAAATTAATGTGCCTTATACACCTAGACGTCCAAAGTCGTCCAAATTCGCTAAAATACACATCATTCTGGTAACAAAGCATAGTAGTTATCGGTACAGTCGTTTTTTTCAATCCATTTTGAAAACCCAAAAGAAATAAATTTCATTATGCCTACTTTCTTAAACCCAACTGATACAGACTGCATATCGTCAGTATCATCCTCGTTGCACAAAAGCTGCCTCACTGCTCTTCACACGAGCGAACCCCCCCCCCCCCCCTTAACGCGTGCAGCACCCTGCCCTACTACGCTCCACCTACCTCTGACGCGAGAGTAACGCTCCCCGCGTTGAGAAGGCCCGAGCGTTAGACAGCTGAGGAATGGCTACACGTTAGGATCTGCCTGCAGACTTTATTGGACTTTATACGCGAAGCAGAGTCGCAGACAAATGTAAACCCCGAGAACACAAAGCGGGCTCTGATTAATTGAACAACACTAGGCCAGCATTAATTAAGGTTCCTGATATAAATAATGATCGAGATTACCTAAGTAAACGAGAACACTTTCAAAGTTAATAGAACTTAAATGTAGACTTTTGTTGATCTCACCATTAATTAGCCTATTGCGAGGATGGGGATATATATATAAGAAGCGAAATGTGTATCGTTATCATAGTAGTATAATTATAATACGATTTAATTCAAATGCAGAAGGTCCAGGGTTTGATTATCGGCTCGTGATAGAGTTTGAGAAAGTTCTAAAATTATATTGATTCCGGTATACTCATAGCAACGCATATCTGGTATATATGGCTATATATGGTATAAATATCTCCGCACTGAAAACCAGTTCCTATACGTAAATAGATAATAAATACAACGTTATTCTTTATTATTTGTAATATAATTGACTACGATATCAGTAAATAACCAACATAAACAGCAGGAACGTAAAGTAACTATCAAAACTTTCAAGTTCATTACAGAACCTTTGCATAAAAAGTCTACATAGTTAGAAATGACATCAGCAGATAAGCAAGCAAGATGCAAAACTCTTTAAGCCACGATTAAAATGCATACATAAAATTAACGTCTAATGTGATACGTGCTCGGAAGCGCTATTTTTATACGCCACTGTTCTTGACAAGCCCCCCCCCCCCCCCAACCCCTCTTCCACCCAAGCTTGTTTCACGTTTTATACAGTTCAAGACTTTTTCCAACATGCCCGGTTTGTTAACGTTTTACAACCTTCCTCGCCAGCTACGAATTTATTTACCTTGTGTTTATTTGTCTGGAATTTGAAATTACTTCGTAAAAAAAAAAGAATTTGGAATAGCATTTTTGTATTTAATTGTTGGTTTTCTTTAAAACGGCATGTGGAACCAAAATGTTTGATATAGGCTGTACATATTAATTAAGTATATATAAACAACATCTATAAACAGATTCAAAACAAGATCTAATTATTTACCCATATAATGAAAATCAGATATTAATATTAAAAAAATATATATAATCTTGTTGATCCCATTTAAATACCTAAATTCAATATTAAATAATTCAATTTTCATTACTTGTATGAAGGTACCAGATTGTTTATAACATAAGAAGACGTATTATCTATTTCCGGACCTTTCTCAAGAAAGTACTGGCATCTCAAATTTTGACGTTAAATGCCTTTTATAATTTGTTGTTCTTGTGATTTTTTTTCTTCAAATTCCCGTTTGTGGTTACCGCGTACTTCAGACCATGATTAAATTCTTACGAACCAACAAGTAATCCAATACTCTAATATTAAACACGGAATTAGACCGCAAAGAGTTAAGGCAATTTATTCATTTGGTGGAGGTGCCGGGTAGACGATAATTTTACCTAGATGATAAAATATGACTAACGTGGACATTTTTATCTGTACGATGAAATACTGAAGTAAGTTTGTAATATTTAAAGTAAGTTGGTGGGTAAAATGGTAATGATATTTTCAACAGATAATCCATTGTAATGATATTATGTAGAAATTAATAGACTGTCAAAAACGAAGAAATACTCGAGTGTAGTTTCAGAGCAATCAATGGCTGCATAAAATGGCAAATATCTTTCATAGGGCCTATGGAGGTTTAATGGTGCAAGTGAGATTTATGAAAAAAAAATAGGATGTTCAATAACCGAGGGATTTTATTTTTAATATTATTTCGTACAAATAGCCAGTGTACAATTTATGATTGTACGCTCCTCTTGAAAAAAAAGGAGTTGTTTTAAGACTTCTCAATGATCATTTCACACACAACAATTAGTTTTAATAACAAAAAACAAATCTGAGAGCGTATTTTTCAAAGAAAATGCGGTATACTGCATTAAAATTTTTCTAATTGATCCTTACTTTTAATCCATGATTAGTTTGTGAAATTACCCCAGATTTCAAATGTAATTAAAACTACAAAAACACGTGCCAAACATACATTCCAAATAATTATTTAGTTTCATTGAATCGTTGAAATTGCTGCAATGAGTAACGCTTTTGGAATAGTACTCTTATTGTATTCATATATTATCCTGCTAACCAAAACCACACCTGAAAAGCACATTGCTGCACAAACAAAAGATCTGGTTGTTTATTTTCTGGCAAATTCAAACAAAATAACACCCAACAATGATGTTGTTACTAAATAAACGCTGGACCAATGCACAGTTCTCAATTTCAAAGCCACCACAAGGGTTGAAGCACAGTAGAACGGAAACAGGTGTGGTTGAATTTCAATCCCTGCCAACTAGTTCAAGGTTATGTGTGGTCAGAAGGAGCAGATTTATCTAGGTTAAAGGTTATAGGGATGTTTATCAACCAACAAACATAATGCGCAAAAACCTATATGGAGTATTCACGTGACGTCACATCGGCCATATTGGAGGCCACCTATAGTACTATTTCAAGTTTCATTTAGCTGTCAATAGAAAACAAATATATTGTTAACGGGGATTGTTTGAAAATATATATCCCAGGACAAAAGTTTTCGGAAGTGATTAGTTGGAATTTGTAATCGGCCCCTACACCTGTAGGCTATCTTGCTGCTACCTTTGTACCAACGGGTGCCCCTAGGGGTAGGCGACGACTATGAGCTCCAACAGAAATAGTGGTCAAAATAAAACAGTTTATTTAATGGCAAACCAAAGTAAGAGACCTGTTGAACTTCAACTTAACGACAGCTGAAACATTGTAACAATGAACTACCAATCACATGTCATTGTGGCCTCCAGTATGGCCACCAAGCGCAATATGTGAATACAACAAACGAAAAGAAACAAACATTTATTTGTAGAAATAACATAATGTAAACGTTTGTATTATTCAACAGAAAAATAACTACACTACTATTTTATGATTATTTTAATTTTAATCTAGATATTATTAATACGGAGGGCCGAGGAAAAGATTATTTCGTTAACTTAACTATGAATTATGATTGAAATAACGCGAAAGATTAAATACACATTATTTTCGATATTATGTAGAACTTGTCATTTTCGTATCGGGTGTGTGAGTCGATTTAGAAGGAACATAAACTAGAATTTTAGATTATTGTCCCAAAACAACCTTCCAGATGCTTCCGTCATAGACAAGTGTTCGCTGCCAACCAACGAGCCCCAATTTAAAATACCGATCACTGATTGATCACGATCTAGAGTCTATGACAAACGCATAAATGAGATGGTATCGAGATAAATATGAAATATCTAGATGCTACAAATAGCCGGTATTAGTTGACTAATGACTGATAAAACCTTATAAACTTTCAATCATATTTTCGATGGTAGAACTTGAGGGTTTGACTACGCCGTTCAAAAGAACGAACAAAACTCCCTATACCAACCCTTTGTACTTTGTTACAGCTACATACCTTACATTAAATAAGCAAGTTCACGTAACCCTTAAAATGAAACGATTCTTGAATGTTATTTCTTCTTTGCCTTTGAGTTGCCTGTAAAAGAACTGTCAAGTGCAAAGTCAAAAAAGGAAAAATTCAAGTTCTTATATAAACATAAAGTTATTTATTCCGAGTTCTTTGACGCTGTAGCTATTGTACCGGATAAAGTTATGTGAACTACCTTGAATTTACTAAGAGCGTAGCTGAAGGGGCTCATGTTTGAAATTCCTAGTCTTGCATCTTCAAAGTGCTTCATAAACACTGATTTAGTTTTAAACAAAATATATATACGCTGCGGGGCGAAACTTGTATGGTGGATGTTATGCTCTCTCAGTGGGAATTTTCGGAACTGGGAACTAAGGTAAAACGCATAATGCAACAATTTTAGAGTGGAAGGCACGAAAAGAGAAGGTGTAAATGCGTTTCTGAAAAATTGGTTATAAGTAAAACCACATTGTTATAAACATGTTAGAAATCCAGTGTCCGACTTAAATGTTTTTTTAATTCTTTGGTTGGTACCCATTGGCCTCACACAACCATAGTAAACATTTCTTTTTTTAATTGTATTGTATATATTCATTATTCCGCACTGTTTTTCCGGTGCTTTCGCTATTAATTGATGAAATTATAACTTAACCTGTGACATTTCTTTAAATAATATAATTTCAGTTACATAAAATTCTAACTTTAGAGCAGGAGTACTCAATCAAGTGATTTTATATTATTTTCTGTGAAACTAAGATGGTAATTCGAAATCAGAATAACAAATTTGCACACATTTTTTCATGGTTAGGCCTATTTTAATTTCGTTGCTATTGATTTCTTAGTTATGTTTTAATCACTTAGTTTCAGCTCTCTTCTCTCTACATATCCATCATCAATCATCTTAGTATTTCAAGAGTCCTATTTTCTACTTAATTAAACTACACATATTATTTCCTTATCTCCACGTCATCGTCTAGTGAAATCTTTGGATATTATATCAAAAATACACAAATTTCTTCAAATATTCTTCAATTTCATGGACGTATATTATCAAAGATATGTACATTTCTTATTTAAATGTTATGGACAAAAACTATGTAAATTATAAAAGTCATTTTTCCCATCATTCCAAGCAACGTAATAACGTATAGAGTTACAACATCAAACAGAGTTTTATGTTTATAATACAAATATTCTTTCTCTTTGTACTTTTCCCTTTTTAATTTCAAAACAAATACAGAAAACACAAAAGAGGTGTTAACTAATTCAACATGAATCTGTCGTCATGTATAACATGAACTTAGGGCGTGATATATTATGCCGTTTGTTACAGCCTCGGGTTGGCTCCGACTGGAGTCAGTCGTGTGACCCGACTCTCGGCGAATCCACCCGATTCAATCATGAACGGGCACACTTGGTGACCGTTGAACGGTTGGCTGGCCTGAGAGAGTTACTAGCTTTAGTTACATATATTATTGAAGGGTTCACATCGGGGACTTGCGATGCCAACCTTGCACGCCAACTTTACCTAGCTATGGTATTTAATTAAATCATATTCAGTGAACTTATGACACTGTTGACATGCGAGTATGATCAATGTGAGTACGCGGTCTAAAACAAGATAATATAGCAACACAAGCGCGCATGAATATCTTTCAAAGACAAAAACCTTGATTAAAAACTAACACACTATTATAATTGAAAAAATGTAAACATATAAATAAATAAATATAAATTAGAAATAAACAATCAACATTAAATGATATAAAATTCAAAATACAGAGAAATTTTCTCCAAGTGACATTTGCTAATATTTATTACCATTGAGTTTATTCTAATAAACTCAATATGTATACCCAATTGCTTCGATCTGCAAACGGTTAGTTATCTAACCTATTAATCGTGATGACCTCTAAAAACAAATTTTATCTTCAGTAAAGAACACTTTTGCGGGAATAATAGTATGTAATTTTTTCTACTCTGTTAAATAGCTTGAAATTATACAGACCCCGGGCCTGAAGGTATGCGTTGAGGCCAGTAGCGTAATTAGAGAAGGGGCGGGTTAGGGCCCTCAAGACGTATTTATGTAATTAAAAACGGAAACTTAGTAGAACAGGTAACATATGTGTAATTACACGTATTTATGTAAACCTAAAATTCGAGAAATTACCAATATAGTAAATTAATTTTTCGCCTTCGGCGAAAAGGTCTCCGGCGTCTGGTACTCTACCCTAGATACACCCTAGAGAGAATTACTCGCGCTCTGCGCTCACAATTCTTCCCTCCCCACTTCCTAAAGAGTTCCTACGCGCATATGTAGGCCTACAGCACGTAGACAACCTCGTTCCTCATAGTTTAACAGTTACGGTTAACAGTAATGACTTTACCTTGTTTGCCCTAACCCCAGACTCCAAGCATGACGTCAGAGAATAAGCCACTAAGTAAAAATGTTTAACGAATTGTGAAAGTGTACTGAGGCCTTAAACAGCATTATACAGGAAGAGAATCTGCAACAGCCTCGGCTCTCTCGCTCTCTCTCCCTCTCTCTCTCTCCCTCTCTCTCTCTCTCTCTCTTTTTTTTTCTCTCTCGCTCGCTCGCTCTGCACCAGAAGTTGGCTTGGAGGATTGTCTCAAAAAGTCTGTGAAAACCATTTAAAAGAAAATTATTAACATAGTAAGCTTTTTCAAGCAAAGATTTTGTCTTGGCTAGCTCTGTTCCCAACCAGAAAGCAAACATAAAAAGAAAATGAACAGCTTACATTGGTAGTTTTACAGCTGTGTGTAACACATTGAAATATATACAACTTCTTTGGTAAACACATACTTGAGAAAACTGTTCGAACGAAATGACGGAGGGCTGAGGAGGTATACTGAAAACTGCATGTATAAAACATATCGTATTCGTTTGTTGCAAATAATGATGTGCGTAGAGGAGCTATAGACTGATCCATACGAGGTTTGAGTTTTAGATTGGAATCATCTTGAAGTACGTTAATATCGGGGCTTATAATATTTTATTTCTTCATATTTTAAATTCCAAGCAAACTAGTTACGTAATTAGTTTCATAATACGAACATAAGTGTTGTATAACAGGAAGAGAAACTACCTTGTTATACGGTACCCGTTGGGATTACTACGGTATTTTGATAGAATGCAAACAAGACCCCCCCCCCCCCCCCTCCAGCCCCACACGCCTCCCCCTTCCCCTTCCAACCAGAGAAAATGAAAATATTCTCCGAGGAGCTGGTTGTTTACATTCTGTCTTAGATAAAGGCAGTGTTTTAAAGCTTGCAAGCTAAGGAAAGTTGTCAGGTAAGAATTGCTGTAGGCGACTTCTCAAAACGGGAGATAGGCATAAATGCGTTGCTTGGGATTTAACAGAAACTATAGAGTGCGATAATACTATGAAAATACTTCATACCAGTTTATTGCAGAGGTATTATTCCGTATTTGCTACAATTGTTCTTTTATTATATAATCCACTTTAAACCATTCACTAATTTATTATTCTATTCAATTTATTGATACAGTAGTTTAGAGTTATTCTATGATCGTAATTTAAACAGATTATCTAAACACATCAAATTAACTTTGTTTATAAGCACACAAATATAATTTTGTGAAGCAAGAGATCGTACGTGCAAGGACAGAAAGAAAATATTATCATCGTTTCAAAAATACGCTTAAAAAAATCGGTAACTCATTTTATCAACGAACGAAAAATTAAAAAAATTCTTGGAATTCCTTACCACTACCTACATAAAAGATAATTATCTCTAACCCTAGCTTAGCGGTGATAAGTGTGTCGGTGTACCCTTAATATACACCCACTCTGATGTACGACACCCCTTAACCCTCCCGACCCGACCTCCGCCTACCCCAGTGAAGTTAACACCGCGTTGTAAAGGCCTCGCCGCTTAGAGCGAGCCTTGTAAAGAACATCAATAAATTACTTATTATATGAGCCAGCAGTTTCGTCGCTACACACTGCTGAGTATAGTCTCTCCCCAGCCGACTGGAACGAAGCCTTGGTGTGATAGAGCGATGTAATAGATTCTCTTATAGTTCCTTTTATTTAAACTTGACCATTTTTAGTTTTACTGTACTTACGATGATCGTAAAATGCGTTTTATTTTCTTTCTCTAGTTTTTTTTTAATGTTGTATCATTTGGAACAATACAATTTTCCGTGTCAGCAATAAATTATATTATTCAGTTCAAATTAGTATTGCATCGATTTTTGTAGGGCTACTGTTTTTCTCTTATACGGCATTTCCATATTCCAATGCTCACCTTTTTGTATGTTTCTTTAAAAGTTTCCGTTGCAAAATGCAATATTTATAAAAATGTTAGTTATGATTTTTTTCTAATTTATCTTAAAGTCTCGAAAATGACTTGACTAAACTCGAGTAAAGTTGTTGATTAGACACAGTCACGCTTTTGGTACTTCCACTAAAATAATTAGCTTAGAATTCAATATCCTAAGGGCACTAGCAACACCAACAGACAACAATGGAACAAATGAAATGAACTGATGGACAAACAATCAGCTGTCAAAATAATAAAATTGCAACCATACAAATAAAAACAAGTGTAGCAATAGTAACTGCTCACCATTTAAAACTTTTAATAATGGACAACGACTAAGTGAAAGTTTTGTAAGTGTATTTGTTTGTTTTTTGTTTTGTTTTCCAAAATCAGACGAAATTATGTTTTGACAGCTTGTTGTTTGTCCATCGATTCAATTCATTAGTTTCATTGTTGTCTTTTGGTGTTGCTAGTAGCCTATAAGTAAATCACTTTCTTGGTGGTAATTTTTTAAATAATCAAGCCCACATTTAACGCCCTTTTAACTTTATTTTTTATAATATATAGACTTACTAGACGCATTAATATTATTGATTACACCAAAACTCTTTTAAAGAGATTCAGCTCGTTTAATTTCTAGTACCTCAAGGCCATTTTATCAATAATAAATACTGATTCTCTTGTAACCGAACATGATTCAACTAGTGGCAAGATAAACTCACTTGTTTACAACCCTCCCTGTAGGAAGTACTTTGAGGGTTGGGGGTGAGCACAAGAACGAAGCCAATGCATAGTAAACGCAAGTGCGCGCCTACGCTGCCAGATGCGTGAACAATCTGCATAACTGTTATTGCAGTTGCCACAGAACGTAGCGTATATGCATATTTATAATCTTGGTGCGCATATTCAACATGGTAATGCATTATTTATCGAGTATCGTTTTTTATCTGCGCTGAAAAAATTGTACCGGTATCGTAACTTGTATACAGACACAAGTGTTGTATCTCGATGAGCGGCATTGCAAGAACATGGGACAGAAAGAAATTTTAAAAATCGAATTGATAACCGAAATAGGTACACAAAATCTCTGCTGTAAAACGTGTTGTAAATGATATGAAATAAAATTAAAATTGTCTTTAGTGTATCTCCTGGTATAACACATTCATTTTGTCACCAAAAATCACCATTTCTACTTTCCAAGAATCTTCCAATAAAATTGTTTGCAATATGAAGCGATGTTGTAACAGGTTGTTGCGACGACCTCAATTTTGTTAATGACTCTTAATTATGGTTGTAATGACAAACTTACAAAGCTTCTTTCCATTTTGTAAAGTTCAATTTAGAACATATTTTAAATAGATGAAGAACGTAGTATATATTTAACAATTTGAGCATGCATGACACAAGATTTACACCTGGCCACGCAGCCGAGTATAGAACAGGTAATTTATATCTAGCGATGTAGGTCAGAGGAAGTATTTGTCTCTGAAGGTTGTAACGTATTGTGTTCACTGGAATAAGACCAGTTGAATAATTATCAAGGGGTTCGTACTTTCTTCTCGTCACGATTCTACAATTCTACAAGACCAACCAAACTGGAATTAAAAATGTTAAATCAAAGCAAATGCATTACAATGTTTTTATAAACCATTAGACCTATTCATATACATACATGCAATATTTTGAAAAACTTTAACTAAATTGAATTATGAATATTCTGTTCCATTAACACAGTATGACACTTACTGAGAATTTTCTGTACTTCCCAAAGGGTAATATAATTGTGATTTGTAATGAATAATAATTAATAATTATTATAAAAATCGAACTAGTATGAAATAACCTAACGTTATAACAGTTAGATTGTTCTCGACAATTTAGGTGACAGCATGAGAAAAAAAATTAAAATAAACTAGGCAAAATGGTATATATTGCATACGTCCTACATACTTTTTTTCTAGGTAAATACAAAAAAAATACTCAAACACGACAATAAATGGTACGTTTACACTTTACAGTTGCAGAGCGCCGTCTCCATTTACTAACCCCTTCAAATGCGTTTACTACATTTTTATTTCCTTTCTGTCTGCATCTAAGTACAATAGTACTCCCTTTGCAATTAAATATATCGCATTTTTCTTACATAAAATTCTCTATTCTTCGAAATATACTTTCTAGTGCTGCATTGACAATCATGGCGGGTCTTTGACCTATAGGTTGTAAAATCGAGGGATCAAGTTGCGTCAACTCCGACCGTGACGAAAGTTATACTCGTTTTATGTTTCCATTACATACTTTAAAGCAGGAAAGCACTGAGACGATCACAGAGTTCAACTTGTGTGTGTCAAACAAGACGAATGTTGTGAAAAGAAACATCGATGGAATTTATAATAAGCTTCGTTAATTAGTATAACATCGTTGAACAAAAAACGTGAACTATCTTTACTGAAGTTAGATTGGATTTAAAATATTTCTATGCATACGTTTAATGAATAGGGGTTAAGATGAAAAGCCAAACATAAGGAGTGACAGTGCACTTATACTTAAAGTATACCGTAATTTAAAAACCAAATATAACAATAATTATAAAATAATAAAATGAAAAACCGGAAAAGATGACAAACATTATTCAAACTTAAAAAAATAAGAAGAAATGCAATTTCTGTTGAATCGCGTCCAAAGTTACAATACAAAATATACAATATGTAAATAATGCAGTTCAATAAAATCATTACGAGGTATTTACAAATGGCTTCGAATATAAATTCAAGAAATTATCAACAACATTATAAAGCATTTTTGTGTAAGGCTACGTATTATCCAAAGGGGCAAGTGTAACAGTGTATTCGTGAACTTCAGTTAGTCCCGCAGCATCTCGTGGCATCAAAGACAAGTATAAGCTTGTTCACTCGACGCTGCTACTCAGTGTACCACACGAGCGGCACTAGAGGGTTAAGTGACTCGAAAGAAGGCGAGCGCTCTTGGGTGATAGGTAAAGCCGACACCCTTTCAACCGACCTGTGTCTAGTGAGGGAAGTAATCTGTCTCACTTTCACAATCTGTTTGTTTGTCAGCCTAGGTTCAATACCCCTGATTTTGGTGAGCTATAATTGCTTTACTGTTTTAAAATTGATATCTCTATTAAATAATTTAGTGTTTTTTTTTCTTATGAATGTTTCTTTATTCCAATATTTAAGTTTTTCAAATTTTGTTTAGTAAATCAAAAGTTGTCTAGCAAGTAGCAACAGCATACAATCAAGAACATTTTAAAACCAGAAATATTCATTGAAATAAAGAAACTTTCATGGGAAAGAGCACTAAATTCTTTTTTCTTTATTCTTTCTTTTTTTTTTCCTTCTTTTTATGTTGTTTTACGTTGTGACAATTTTAAAGCAATTTTATTATGCATAATTGATTTCTGGGGTTCCATACAGGTGTGAACATACGGCTTTAATCGAACATTCCACTAAGAATCACCCCTTTGACAAGTTTATTTATTTTTCAATCTGATCTCTCCTGTGATTTTACAAAAACAAACCAATGTTGCTTGTTTCTATATGAATTCTTGAAATTAGTATCAATGAAATTATCATTAGATCGTTCAACTTACAGTTCCAGACAAACTTTTTCTGTGCGTATTATTTAATTTTATCAGTATTTTTACTTTTCTCTGGTAAAATTATCAGAGAAATTGATAAAGGAAAGCGTAATAATGACATGATTTTGTTTCGTGCCCTTCCTTTTTTTTATACAATAAATTGTGTAGAAACTTAAGGATGCAGATGTAGTTTTTACAGCTACCCAACCACACACCGGCTAATGACAGTACAAAGCCTGCTTGGAAAATACTCAAAACAAAACGAACAAACAAACGCGAGCGCAAAAAAAGAAAGTACCAAGATTCCACACAACACACTGATTACCTTTACCTTGGAGGAAAGTTTCACAATCCACAACAGTTCCATAAAGTCCGATTCACACAACGTTATAAGAATGGTATAAGGTATAGGTATAGTCACAAGCCGAGTTGGGCCATAGGGATTACGTACAAGGGTTCACACAAATGTGTCATTGCAATAGCAATAGCAATTGGTATAAGACTGGTATAAGATTTCAACTTTCTTATGACGGACCAATCATACGTTGAAACGTCACTTATAACACGCCAATGGGATGCTAGCAACTTGAATCAATGTAACAGATGCTTTCATTGTAAATTATTAGTCAAAACAAAAACTCACCGTATACATCCGGTTCACATCAAATAGACCTTGCATCCGGTGACTACGTGCAAAATATCTTCTCCCATCGGCGTCATTAATGATTTAACAACACAACAATAATGAATAATAATAATTATTGTTTTTCTTATCATTTTTAACTATTGTTTTTAATTATTGTCATTAGATTCGATGCCATTTTAAAATGTAAATAACAGCTGCGGGAAGTCAGCTGATTGACAGCCAGCTGTAGTTACTCAAACTGCCGCCAGAGCAAGTCAAAGAAGTCTACACAAAAATGTAGTATCTTTTCAGGAAAGCCTTTGGCGTCCTAAGCTTATACCTTATACCACTTTCTTATACCCTATTCTTATTGCTATTGCAATACCTTATAACTTTGTGTGAATCGGACTTTAATTACAATAATTGTTGTTTTATACTTTCAGAAACTAGGTTAAAACTTTTAAAACTGGATCGTTGTTTGTTTTGACAAATTATACGATCCGACAATGAAATTACTTGTTGCCTTTTCACACCAGTTATAATAAACGATATCACAACGCAATAAACATTCTCCTTACATTCCCTGATCAGGATTGTAAAATGTTCCCGCAATTTCCTCCCTCATTAAATGAAGGAATTGCTCTGATTTCTCTTCGTGATACCCCCACCCGGGTTCCTTTGAACTGCGCCCTGGTAATATCAGAGGAAGCCAGTTTAATTGCGGACTGAGCGCGAGGCAGCCATTGTGCGGTGCGAAGCTGTTGCATTGCAGCCAGGCTACGAGCACAACATTGCTATAACGAATATCGCGCGCTGGTAAATATGTTTTATCGTGCCTTGCCATATTTCTCTGGAACGGAATCCATGGAAACGAGGAGAGCGAGAAAGGCATGGTGGGGGGGGGGGGGGGAGTGAAGGGGCGATGGAGATGGAATGCACACAATCACACGAGTTGTGAGACTACAAAAATATTTCTGAGGAGAGAGACAGGGGTTCATCGGGATGTTTGCAGGCTGACCGTTCAGTAGGGTACTCTGCTTAAGGCTTAAGGGTAAAGCAGTCTTAACTATTAATATCTTGAGTACGCTTCAACATATTGAAAAAGTGATTGCTACACGGAATTTGGTTTTGTACAGGCTAAAGATTGAATTTAAAAACCCTGTAATATTGGTATTGTTACGACTGTCATTTCAAAAGTCAATTCATTCTAAATTATTGAATTATAATTACAGAAATAAAAGACGTATCAAATATAATATTTGAAAGATTTTAACAGCCTTCCGACATTCCTACCCAACTATTACCGCAATACCTAGTTAATCACCTAAAGAGGGACATGATTTGTCCCTGGGCAGGTTTTCTACGAAACATTATTTTTATAATTGAGTTGTGAGTAAAATGAAAACTGAAGCTTTACTCAAATAATAATTAAATCAAACTCGTGCCACAAGAACTTAAATACGAAACAATGCACACGCGTTGAAATAAATAGTGAAATCAAAAACACCCTGTGAAAATAGAACGTTTAGGAACTATTCTCAACTGGGATTGGACTTCATTGTTTCTGGTTTCCACTCAAATATAGACCTTGTCTATAATTTATAAAGAAGTTGACTATACTACTCTTCCAAAGACTTCAAGAACATTTTCTAATGTGAAGACCATTCATGTCTTTCACAGTTTTAAGTAGTTCGTTACGTAGATAATAGCAAGTGTGCATTAAATATGTATATTAGCCTTTGTGTGTAATGTTAGCAACTTCATGTGTGTTTACTGTGTAGGTCAGTTTAGCTATGCAGGACACGATCAAAATTAAACTCTGCTGACTTCCAGAATTGCTTTCCTAAATAAAGTAAACATTCATTTACTGAAACAATCATCATTACTAACGATTTACACGTTTATTTACTTCGTAATCATTCCAATATGCGCAGTCCAACCTGTAAACGTTAACTTCTATACTCTCAGCCCCTCTTTCATACAATATTTTTGGAGTATTTAGTATTTATAAGTAATATCTATCTGTATGATTATTATTGTTGTTTTACGTCTCTATAACTTCTAGACGATAACGGTTGATAGATAACGATGAAGAACAATTACAAAATAATCATGGCTTATGCGGGATTCAAACCCACACGCCCCTAAGTGACATACACTACACTGTAGTATATGGTACTGGGGTATAAGTAAACTGTGACTTTAGAACCGTCAAGCAGAGGAACACATAATAGACGGTACAATGTCTTTCACAAAAAATCAGTTCTTGAGACCGAGTACGTAGACAATAAATACAATAATATATTTATTTTATTTACAAATCATGTGTTTTGTTGTTATCTTATGACTCTTTAAATTCATCCGGTTACTTATTCACAAAACCCAGAGCTAATTAATGTTTGCTAGATTCATTAGCTGATGAAACCTTGGACAACTAATATTATACATCTTCTAGCCGAGAATATAAACCCTCATCTCAATTAAACCAAAAAACACACAACAAATTAGCAAACATTATTCAATTACGATTTTTTACGCTAACTTTCTCTTTGCTTGTCAAGCAGAAACTTACTGAACCATGGTCTTAATTAATTAATTAATCAGCTCACGGAAAAGTAAACATTTGCTCGCGGTTCAAAACGTCAGCTCTCAAAAGAGCAAAGAAAAGACAAATTGCCTCTCCGGACGCCAATTCTGCACGAATCAAGGAGGTCAATACAGCGAAACCTGACGATGACTGTTAATCTACATGCTACGTCGATACAGAACGGCAAAGATAAATGCAGCTCCAACATATTTGGAGTTTCTATCACTACAGTTTGGTTTCTTAATAGGATAGTCAGGTTAGAAACCAAAATCAAAATACTATAGGTACATGTTGACGTATAAAACACATTACAACATTTAAATTAAATCACAAGCGGTCAAAAAACCAAAATATGATTTTTTAAAGTATCAATGCTCATGTTTTCTTATGTAAATAATTAACATTTTCTCTAAACATGAAAAATATCGAAACAAATCAACAATACGTAATATGTAATACATGAAACAAAGAATCATAAACAAAATAAGCATGAGTGGTCTATTATGTACCATAAAAAGTTCAAAATTCAGTCTGCGCCAAACACCAAGATTGGTATAAATTAAATAGGTGAATAACACCGGAATGCATATTATTTTGTTTTACTTAAATTACCTAAAATGGTATTCTATTTATAATTTAGCCTTATTTATTTTCAATTTAGTCAACGATGAACCAAAATAAACGTATTATGTTATAAATGAATAAAATTGGTTGAAGGAATGTGAGTGCCTAATTGTACCATGGGTTCTATGGATTATAAGTCAAAAATATATTATAACTCTAAGGTCGTAAAAACACAATATTTGGATTAAAACGCTTGAATACAACTTTCATTCAATCAAAAATTATATTTGTAGATTCACAAACGAATATCACCTTAAACGAAAACCACTTTCCTCTTATTATAACGTATATTATTTAATTTACCGAATCTCGTTTTGAAAACGAAGCCAGACCAGCTGTTTCACATTCAGGATTAGTTCTTCCCTCCCTTGCTAACAGTCTGCTTATGGGATAAGGGAACGGCTTCTCATCCCACCGTACTGGGTGTTCTTACTGGGACTGGGTTAGCTTAACTAAACGCTTTCCATTTAACATTTAAGACAAAGCAGTTGAAAGCAATCTTAGTTGATGCATTAATAACACCTTTTCTATGATCGCAATCAACGGAGGCTTAAGCAGTTCTGCTTCGTCGCACACAATCCACTTGAAGATGTGTTTCGCGTGCGTTTTATCGATTCACTTGGCCAACTTACAACATAACATGCGCTGTTTGGTCTGAAACACTAATTGTATGTTTGTCTCAGTCTAAGGATTTACGTGACTGTCATACAGTAAGGATAATCGAGACGACTACGTTTCTATGTACCTACTGTAGAGTGTGTATGTTTTATATACGTTGTCTGTTTCATTCATAGGACTTGTGTTTTCACATACCTTGGGAAAAATTAAAATTCTGACGAAATAAATGTCAATGCGTTGAAGTAATATAGCTCATTATAAAAAAAAATTATGATTGTTATAATGAATTGGCTGTTTTGTTAATAACTTGTATCCAAAAATATGCGTTTTACTTCCATAGTGCGTTTGTAAAAACACAATTACTGAAACGTAGCAATATCTCACACAAAAGTAGATAAAAATCGACTTAATCAACAAGTTTTTTCAGTACAGAATTAAATTATCTAGTTAGATAATAGTTAGTATTTGGACGTTTTTATTTATTTCAGGTGTGCATACATATGAATATGAAGCATTTTTAAGTATATTTATAGCCTTCACGTTTGAGCATTGGTTGTCAGTATTGTGTCTGATTGAATATCGGAAGTAACCACAGTGGTGTTATACAGCGTACGCTTAGTTGATTTATAGGCACCGAAATTTTTTTGCGGATTCTGAACCTACCTAAACATGTTAATTTTTACTACTTTTTAGTTCCTGTTCACAAATTGTTCCGCCCACAACCCTCCTGTCCCCACCCGCAAATGAATGTAACATTTCAACTTGGAGTTCCTCGTTTGGGAAGCAAGGGTATTTATTCCTGGAATACTCTTCTGTGTAAAGTTTGACCGGGAATAATCCCAGCCTGTTATATGAACCACCTCTGTGACCTTCAGCATCGTCATTCCGCGTGAATCCCTGACCGAATCGAAACCGTGTGATTTGTAACTGTCCTTCTTTGAAACCTGCTATACCGAGAACCATTTCAGTTGAACGACAGGTCAAAGTTCGCCCCCGCACAGAACAGCAGAGTCTGTTTGTTGTTTCAGCCCGTGTGTACCTACCGTACCTCTCACCCCTGGGGCCCCCAGATCGCATCTAATTAATGCATTCCCTTAGGTCATCAAGTGCTCCATTTTGTTGGTGGGTCGAGAGTACGCTCGGGTCCACAAGGGAAGGGGATTATAGATACAACTCTCGTGACTTCACGTGGCCTCTGTCACGTAGCAACCACGTGACATAGGCGAGATATAACAGGGCTACGTCAAAAACCACACACAATTTTCATTTTTAAATTATATCTCAAGAATGGACTTTGAAATCGAAAATCTGAATCAATAAGGACTGTGGTTTGGTAAGTTCTACATAGGCCTACTGAATGCTCTAAATTGCGTCTTACATTATAATCAGTACAGTTTTTATTTTTAATTAATTTAGTTACTAGTTATCGATTTGATAATCAAAATAACTACGCTATGGTTATAATATTTAATTCAGTATGTAGGGCTTACCAAAATACAGTGCTCTGTTTATTCATATTTTCGACTTCCATGTTGCAACTTTGAGATAAAATTGAAAAAAAAATGAAATTTTTCTGCGGTTTTCAACGTAGAGGTACCCTTCGCACTTAATAACGCGTAGCAATTGGGCCTACCCGGGAATAGAAAATGTTAACTAACAAAACTTCCTTGAGGTTTGTCATCGGAAAGTGAAAATTTAATGTTAGGAAAATAAAAGTGGTAAACAAAAATTGGTAGTGAGGCAGAGAGAGGAGAGGGTTTAAACTTATGTCAGTGTCTGTTTTGGCACGTAAACCTTGGAAGATTATTCGGATTAGTGTAAGCTACACCCACAACCATTGACAACATTTTACAAAAACCAAAGAAGCACATCACGTCATTCATATTTGTACTCTGTATGAATCAATCGGATTAATACTTACTTACTTACTTACTTACTTACGTACTTACTTAATTACTTACTTACTTACTTACTTACTTACTTACTTACTTACTTACTTACTTACTTACTTACTTACTTACTTACTTACTTACTTACTTACTTACTTACTTACTTACTTACTTACTTACTTACTTACTTACTTACTTACTTACTTACTTACTTACTTACTTACTTACTTACTTACTTACCATCCATTGATATTTGGTTGCAAGCGGTTTTATGTATAACGATACAACTATTCTGGTTAGTTTTATGTAATTTACTTATTCTGTTATGTATTGAATGTACTATATCCTTAAGTTAAACTGTATACAAATTATTTACAAATGAGTGTACTTCATGTATTCTCGTTATGTGAGCTCCAAAATTATAAAAAGTGTATTCAAACTCAAGGCTACAACTTTTTTTGTCAGTGGCGACATAAATGAGTTCTCTCTTCTAAAGTGTAATTATGGTTTAAAAAACTTGTATGTTGCACGGTTGTTACTTGATTTCACCAATTTGAATTATTTATATAATATTGTTAATTACTTTTTAATCTTATACTCACTTTGCAAATAACATTATAAATAATTCCGTATTACAAAGGCAAGTTATTCTAATTCGTAACCGCAACGATATTGTGTCGTTATGTCCAAGATATAAAAAAGAATGCTAATGATGTTCTGGTAGTAACAGAAGAACATATTTAATTCTAGAAACCCTCTCGTAGGTAGATTTGTTGTGAAATCACAAAAACAAAAAAACAGCAGGACTAAGAAATTCGATTTCACAACTAAATACAAAACAGAATCATATTCATATTTCACTTATAAGATTTGGACTTAGTTTAAAAACACGCAATACGTATCGTGACTTATTGTTAGGGCGAACCTCGAAAACTGAAATAAAAAATAGATTCATTTAAATTCTCCATCAAATAAATACGGATCTTCATCAAGATAAGGATCGGATCAAGATTTTTTTAGGTCTACTCCCATATAAACTCGGGTTAACATTTGTCAATGTCTGTATCTTGTAGTTATTACGTCTATCTGTGATTGGGGGCAACACAACACAAATAGAGACTGTCATCATATCGAAAATCATCTCTGGACATAATATTGACAAAAGAGTATTTTCATCCAAGAACCATCGACGATTCTTTGTTGTTTTCGTCCGACGATCGCCTATATTTGTTTACTTGTACGCGTCTCTTGTTTACAATTATTACCCCCTTGTTTACACCAGACGGTGAATGTTTTCTCGCACTTCTGACGTAACTTCCAATTTCATCGTCATTTAATGAAAATAACTTATTTAAAATTGAGACCAAACCACAAGTTCAAGTTCTCAGCAAATGAACAAATGAAATGAATGAACAAATGAATTCACAGATATGAGGGTGGCGGGCATAGACTGGTGGTGGCCATAGACGGCCATAGACTGGCCCTAGACTGGCCATATAGACGGCCATAGACGGCCATAGACTGGTGACCGTAAAGAGGCCTCGAATGCATAATTGTCTTGAATATGGTCATACTTTTGCTTATTCATGTTTGTCTTGCTCACTTTTTCCACTTCTCGTCTGTCTCTCTTCTCATTCTCATTCATGCCGGCCCTTTTAACGACCTGAATGTCCACAAAACTCCCCACGCAACACCAAAAAAACATAGTTCTTAAAAGGCCCAGTAAGGGTTTCAAACAACATTATTTTAAAATAAAGATTGCTTCTTAAAATTAGTAACGCAGAAAACTGTAGTGAAAACGACCCGCTCGTTCTCCAGATATTTGCGCGCGACTGTAGCAGCACGTGGCCTATTGGCGCGTCACGAAGGGTCTACTCCGCCCGCATACCGCTACGCCAGGTAGAGAAACAATCCACTGCTACTGTCAGTCGTATTGTGTCAACTTGTCATTCCACTCGTGACTCGTGGACTTATCTGTGTTTGTACGTTAATTAAAAAGTTTGTCAGTTCGTTCGTTTGTTTGATTGCTCGTAAGTTTAATTGTATGTGCGTGTGTTTTTGTTTCCATTATGGTCAACAAATGTTGCGTTTTTCGGTGTAACAATTCCCGCAAGAGCAATCCGAACATATCTATGCACAGTTTCCCTCATAAGACACGATTTCCTGTTCTCCATAAACAGTGGTTAAATAAACTAAAACGGAAGAACTTTGTTCCCTCTAAACATTCACGCGTGTGTTCCATTCATTTCGATGATGACGATTTTGAAATATCTTCGCGTCTAAAAGCTGAATTAATGGGTTCTAAGATTATTAAAATACTAAAACCAAATGCAGTTCCATCCATAAAGTAAACATTACTTTAAATAAACATTAATTTATAAGAATCAATAAATCTTTAAAACAGTGCCAATCAAACTGATTCACACGATTTGAATTTGATTTGCATAGTGCAGTTTGTATTTATTCACTGGAAGTATTCTTCTACCACGCCGGCTACTGTTTTGAAGCCAGCATACACGCCATCAGCATCTGGATACTCCCCACGAATTATACTAACAACACAAGAAGGTAAGACGAATCGCCTAAATTGTCCGATTTTTTGCCATGAATTCATCCAAAAAACAAATTGCCTGTATGCGATATGCCTCCAGAGTGTGTTGCTTTCATTTTCAAGTTCTTTCTTCTTATCATTACATTTCGTTTGAAACAGTAAATTATGACGGGCAGTTCTCAAAGTATGTATATTAAGCACAACCGAATCAAATGCCTCGTGGTATATTATACAATCTGAATCTTGCCTTACATTGTTTATTACAACTGATTCAGAGCAGCATAGCTATGAATGAATGTACGCCGAGCGCGAGCTAGCTAGGCTACCACCCCTTCGCCCGGCTGACCGCAGACCTTGGGTGACGTCACGCGCTTCTATAGCATGGGGCAGGTAGAGCGCAGAGAACTCGTGAGCCTGTGGACCGATTTCGATGATTCTTTTTCTGTTGTTGTGCTAACGTTCCTTTGGTGACACGTAGAAAAGTTTTATCAAACCCTTACTGGGCCTTTAAGAATGAGCACGTTTACGAAAATAACATTTTTTACTTCTACTGTTAATAAATCCAAACTCTATATGATCAATTTTCAAATAATGTCCCCTTGTTTTGTGCTCTATTTAAATCAACTGCAGCGCAATCATGGCCGCTACGTTACGTCACATGAAAACTAACCGAGGCAAACAGAGCGAAGCGCTGGTTCCATATAATATGCTCCTATTGTCCCTATGGGAGGTTGCAACGATGTAATATCCGGTTTCGTACGGTGGCCATTCTGAGACCCTCTGCCCACGTTATACACGTCTGACCAACGCCCATTGTTGCTTTATTATTAAAGCCGACTTTTAGTTGACGATTCAACTGTTTTAAAACATCGGCTCGTCGGGGAAAACCTTCAGATATGTCGTAGCAATATTATGTGGGAATGCCCCCTTTATTTCGACAATGCCTTATCGGCATTGTGATCGTAATCGCAATCGTACATTTCCACATTACTATCATTACGACATTACGATTTAGTTGTGAACAGCGCCGTAAGAACCGTGTTAGTTAATTCTTTCACGATTTCCGGATTGAGATTGCGGTCCCGAAACCGAAAATTGTGGGTAGAGGCCTCAAAGCTCCTGCTGCGGTTATTGAACAAGAGAAAGGACCATGGTTTAATATTTTCACTTAAAATCAAAATGAAAACACGTTTTTGTCTCGTAAAGTCTGTTTTCGGGTACGTGTAGGGTACGTGTGGGGGTATTGTAGGGCACGTTATTATCATGTTCTTACCTTTAATCGAAGCCTGCTAAAAACTTTAATATTTAATTCAAAAACAAAAACTAAGGAGATATAGCTGTGGAAAGACCGGAAGAAAAAGACTGGATTGGATGTCAGAGGAGCAAATAAATGCTTGAGGACGATATAGAAGAAAGGTGTGAAGCGATAGGACCAATAAGTAGACCTGAGATCCAAGTGAATGGCGGTAATTCCCCCCCCCCCCCCTTTCTGGCTTTATTGTTGGAAACGGGGACAGACGTTGATAGATTTCATTCCAATATTCCCTGGTTTAATTACTATTACTTAAAAACGAAATTAAACCTAGTGCAGTTAAATTTTAAGACAGTCTTGTATCTAGTTTTTGTAAATTGACATCGAGAATAACAAAATTTCAGTTTGGTCCATAATGATAACATTATACAACTCTGTTATAGGTTTACAATATTTTATATACGCATCATCATGTTCATAACTTTATCGACATGAAAGGATCGTGTTTGCTTGTTAAAAGTTTCGTATGCCACGGCACGCCTGTCTTCTATTGACCGATCGAATGTCAACAAACAGTTCGGACACCGACGCAATGGCCGCAATATAAAGGCGACTCTATTGAGATATCTCCCTTGCATTGGAATGGGGGTTGCACAGAACTGTGGTGTGAATACTATTTGTTATTTCACTTAGTTTATTCACTCGTCTCTTAAAGAAGTATCAAGATTACACAATTATGTAATAGGTTATCAGTTATCACAGATCAAGAAACATCCCGAAACACAGGCTCTCTCTCAAATAGCACCTTATTTCATGTAAAATATACTTGGTATGATGGTAGTTTTGAACAACACAAACTTTGGAACCAAAAATGCCTGACATTAATGTTTTCCGTCATCATTAGGCTAAACCCAATTTTATTTTACTCTAACAGTTTTTTTCTAGAAATGACTCCAAATAGTAAATATTTAGTGTCTTTTAAATATATAGATGAAATTACCATGCAAAGCGTATTTTCTCTATTAAACCTTCAATAATCGATATTATTTGTCAGTTGATTTATTGCGCAAAATGCCCAATTCACATATCTTTATTGAAATCAATATTTCTCATTTAACTCTAAACAAACAAGTCATGCTACCATAGTTCACATATTATGTTTAAACTCCATACACAGTCTGAATAGTGCATCGCAAACTGACACTTTAAAACCGTATATGAATGCGATCCGAATTTCGGAGACGGGTCTCCAAGTAACTCCCTAACGAACTCCAAACATATAATAGGTTGAGATCTTTCCTTCTCAGAGCGAAGGATAATAGGCCGATATCAGCAGCCACGAAGGCAGTTAACGACTCTGAAATATCGGGTTAACTTCAAAATTAGGAGTAACTGTCGTTAAATGGTAATTTAGATTCAAGATAGCAAGAACCACCTTCAAATTGAAAGGGGAAGGATTTGCATTAGATCGCTTTATAAATTGAGATAAATGTACGAGCCAAAGCTTCTTAATTTTCACTAAATATTTGACACATGATTAGCATAAAGAATAACTTCCTTTTGAAAATGATTCGGGCTATATAGGTCGTAAAACAAAGTGAGGTTATGTATACATAATGTTGTCGTTTGTTGTGCACTACCAACTTGATAGAACGAAAACTAGTTAAACTTGGGTGCGTCGGTATTGAATTGATCCTATGTGTCAAGTCAATTCATTTTACTCTTATAATACAATGTGTTTACTCTAATTTGACATTAAATTTTATTTGTTTTCGACTCGTTACATTTTTAAGGTAAATCCCAATACAAACATATACGTCCAATTAATACAAATGCTTCAAAACGGGAAAACCACATGCACACTATTATGGTACAAACTAAAATTCACGACATATTTAATCAATTAACTCATTCATACATACCATACCATTCCTTGCATTGCATTGCCTTTTTAAAATGTATGTGTAAGACATTTAAATTACCTTTGTAAATGGCAATATTTGGTTTGTATAGTTGACTACAAAATGCCCCATATTAACTGTTTTGCTGTAAAGTTAAAGTGTTCGTTCACCTCTTGCTGCAATGTGTACCTAGGCACTCAAGTTCGTATATAGAACACATATTCAACAACAGTTTCACCGAAAATGATTCGAGTTCCACGTAATTAGTGGTTAAATGTTTTATGAATTGTACTCAACGTTGTACGTTTGGCAATACTGTACCCCCGAGTGTGGTGTGACCTTGCTTCACGCATCTGGAGGGTTGGGCGAAAAGTATCCGGCCAAGCGCATGTGTATAGTCGTTTCAAATTTCCCGTCCACTACAAATGAAACCGTTTTATTCTTCACATTATAGCAATCAAAGATTAGACAGTCTAATCTTTGTAGCAATACATAAAATGGCAGGTCAAATAGAAATTAACACAAATACGTCAAAAAGTACGTTTTACGTCGAAGTCTTATGTAACGACATACTTGTAAGAAGAAGAATTTTCACCGAGATGTATCAAACAAACGTAAGTTTGTGAAATTTTACTTGAGGTCTTTGTGAAAACCTGTTCGGCGCAAGTAACTTTATTTCTTAATTTGACAAAACTATTATAATTATATTCCTTATCTTGACAAATACTATTATCATTTCACAAATTGAAGAGAAATATAAACACATTTCCAGTGAGTTGTTACAAATCTTGTATCTATCCGCTTGACCACGCGCCTTCTGCACCACTTTCATTTGAACAAAGTATCTCGTCAGACAACGTGCTCTCCCTCTATTGATATCTTCAGCCAACCACGCATCTTCAGTACCACCCCTCTTTCCAATGCCTGCTGGAGAAGCAGCGCAGAGTTGGCAGCATGGGCCGCATGACGTAGAATGTCCACCTCGAACAGCAAATTGCGCGAATAAACAAAGGACACCTGATGGTAAAGGCCACGTGATATACACCCAAACATTGGTGTTTAGGGTTAAACTATACATAGAGAACAACTTGCTAAAGAGGTGAACGGGCACTTTAATTAATGCTCGGTTTTATGACTTCCTACTAAATAATCTTGTTGTCTGCGTACATATTTTTTTTATTTGTGTCTGCTACCACTTGTCTTGTATACATGTATGTACATATATGATGAATCTGTAATTTTTGGTAAATCAAGAACAATGTTTTTGGAACGAAGAGTCAATTGGCGATGACACTATAGGGTCGTGATTATTTGGTGAGGAAGACGGCGGAGTCAGACACATCGAAGTTCGCCACATTCCTGGCAACAATGCACGTTTGCTCTGAATAACATCGCCGGACTCTGAGCTTGGCTTTCAAGTAGGATCTCGGAGCACAATACAACAGATGTCACAGAGGTGGGGCAACACGACAGACTATTGTTGGGGATACACGCAGGCCGTTCAGTCTCACAACAGAGGTGGAGCTAAACGACAGACTATTGTCGGGGATACAGGCAGGACGTTCAGTCACACAACAATGTTTTATTCGTTCCCGAACATCACTTACAACCACTGCAATTTTGATTTTCAACTATTATCATCTGTATTTATGAAAGAAACCCGCACTCTATGTTTAGATACGTACTTGCATAATTTAACATTGTGCTTCCACAGCAATCTTGTGAACGCTGACGACGTCATGGCTGAGTGATTCGGAGCCAATCAGCAGGTGGCTTTTGCAAATGTTGGCCAAAGCTCACTCATCTATGACGTCAGCATCTAGAAGTGGGAGTACATTTGGTTGGTCGCCAATCTTGGCCTAGGGACCTAGATACTAAAGGAACTAACACCAGGGAAGGAAGCTTTACGGATAGCTTCACACGAGTTATCAAGATAAGCATCAATTAAGATAGGCCTCCAAAGTAGCCGATTGCAGCGCCGTACCGTATTGCTGCATTGCCAATTAACAAAGTACGAATTTGTAATGGCGTACTCTACTCCGCAGTGCCTACTCAGTGCGTACCAGAGTCGATGAAGCAGTTCTTCTTCCTGGCAAGAACTTCTTTTATGGACTCTGTTGGAAGGGAAGTTTAAGTTTTCTTTGAACGTTTAGCGTACTTTCGCCTACCCCAGACATTGACAGTGACAAAAGTCTAATAAATACCAAATCAAAAATAATGTTTTTTAAAGCGCTGTGGAGTAGGGACCCAACTCTACCACCGTAGCAAGAAACAACTCAAGCACTTTGTTTACTTATGGTTTCTGAACCCTCTCTCTATTATTATTTCTGTGTAAACTTCTCCTTGGTGAGAAAACGAACATATGCTAATTAAAATAAACACATTTAAATATATTATCGTAGAGCTCTAGACCGTGCGGTGGGTCGTATTTCGCAGCATCTCTCTCATAACGTTTCATGTATTTGCATCGCAGAGACCGCACACACAAACACTAGTGCGGTAGCAATCAAGCTTGTTTACTGCAGACAAACCAACCGCCGTAATCACAAATAGTATAACGTTTCGAAGCCATCGATTGCCAGGACGTTTCACACATAGGATAGGTCCTTGACCTCTCATTCAGACGGTGTACACAAACCCATATAGCGAAACGACGGGCTCCAGATTAACTTTTCATCCCCTCGGCAAACACTCTTGACGGAAAACCTCCCTGTGATTAACATTATCAAATCCCATGACGCCGTAAGGCATTACAATTTTTGTAGCTTCGCGCTGGCTGCCAAACTCGCGGTGATGGAATTGGTGATCGTAAAACGAAACTTATTAAAATTAGAGGTTTTTCGACGTTTTACGACTGTTCGGATTATTATCTCACGTGACAGAAAATGGAAATGTGTTTAAGAGTTATCATTAACACGTTTTTGAAATCCCTGTTATGAAAACACAGAAATCGAATTAAAAATTAAATCAATTTACTAAAATCATTGTCACAAACTTACAAAAACCGTGCCTTTTCAAACTGCACAAGCATTATTTATGTTTTGTATTGTCTTCATTTTATATTGAGTAGTGGTATTTACTTTTGTACTTTGCAAATCCATCTTATAACTGAATCGAATCTACACCGAATAAATTAAAAATGTTTCCATCGAAAAACTGATACACGTGTCAAATTCTGGGGTAGAGGATACAGCCTAGGCGTAGCTGGAAAAAATCTTTTGATATTATTGCAACGCCAGCCGTCAATAAAAATCTTTTATTACAATTTTACATGGGAACCATCGCCATTGTGTTTAGCCCTTCGTCCACAAACATAACTCCCTTGTGCAAGCATCGCAATGCGGAAGCGGAAATACAAGGCGTGTCATATAACGGATAGGTTTTATATCCTGAGCATGACAATAACAATCCTTAGAATCACTTTCACCTAAACGGGGGATTTAGCTAGGCTGGGCACTTGCTTTTCATGAGGTTTTCTCCAGACTGAAAAGAGTCTCAACTGTAATATAATCACGAATTCAATTCACATTCTCACAATGACTTGAAACACATTTTTATTCAATTGTCATGTTTTTTTCGTAAAGACCATAAAGGAGACTGATGAAAACTATTGTTAAATTGACATTAGTGTTTGTAAGATTTACCAGTGAACGATTTTGTTAATGTACCGTAAATCGACTGGACCGACCAATCAAAATCACAATAATAATGTAAACAACAATAAAATTACCAGCCCGGGCGTCCGGTCCGCTTTACGGTACGCACCAAGAAACTTTCGGGGCGAAAACGATGCAATATTTGCTGAGTCATAATCGCTTTCGTCGAGAATGGTTTCGAGTGATGAGGTCACACGATTAGCCGGCCTTGTTTTTGAAACTGTCTTCCGCGTTGTAAAGATGACTTCACACGGCTGAGAGGACCGAAATCGAAACTGTTGTATCTCATTCGCAGACAGGTATATACGAGTTTTGACAGAACAGCTGTTCTTTAAATATGTACTTTTATTTAAATAATCAAATTGTGATTTTCATTTACCATATCTTTTCGATTCGAGTATGGTAACATAACATGTAAGTTCAAGTACTGTCTGCCCCCGTCTTACCCGTCCCTGTCTTCCCAGACGGGACTAGGGAAGGGACATGGGATATTATTTGGCACGTAAGCAAATAGATGTACGAACGATTGTACGTATGTCCCGGCAGCTTGGTAATTCACTTGAGAATGAGTTTATAATATCCATGTTCTTCCAAGTGAAGATGAACTTCTTCTAACGGGAGAAATATCAAAAACCATTTGAATAAGGTAAATTTACTGTTGTTATACTAGTCTGCGTTGTACTTGAAGTAGCCCCAATAGTTTATCCAAGATATATTAGACTACAATCTATCTTACATTTCACTATGTTAATTATATTTTAGGTTACAAAATAAAGAAATATGAAGAAAAATGTACTTTTGAAATTAAATATAAGCGAAGAAGATGAAACCATAGGCCTACCCCAATCCATTTCAAGGATTTAAAACATATTATACATGTATTGTCTCTATACAAAGCAAAAACAAAATGGTGACGATCGTCAGCAGCTGTTTGACCTGGTAAATAATATATAACATAGTATCTACTTTTTCTTTTATATTCAATTCAATCTGTTCTATTTTAATTATCATGGTGGTGATTCTATGGCCTCTATATTATTTTCTGTTAATAACCTGTGGCTTGTTCTACAGTATAATATATTGTTTGCACAGTATTGTTAGAACCTATTGGTATGCCACGCTGGTTTGGTCGCACATATATTTTCCCGTTTTCAATGCGGAAAGAAGTACGTTCACAGTAAATCAATTCTCAAAATTGTCTGGGGAAACATAAAATAGAAACTTGTTTATTTATTAGTTTGCCCGACTGACCTTCAGCTTATTGAATTCTGCTCTATCTCGCTTTACACCAGGATTGTGTGAATAAACTCTATTCAGCCTCGCCTTTGTTTAGCGGTGTGATCAAGCAGTCAACTTGGGACTTGTTTATAGACCTATATGCGTACCGTTACATTGTACAAACATTTGAATACAATTCATGGTTTTATTTATATTGAATTTAGATTTTCAATCGAAATACACACCCAACCTTTTATGACAATCAAGCGACAATAATGATGTGACGTCAGAATGTGTAAGTCAAAGCGCGGGTCTTAATATTCCAACCACTTCGTTCTATGATTCGCTTATGTCAAATCAACACTATACACAAATGCCAACGAAATACATACGGTCCAATAATAATTAATTCAAAACAAAATATTTATCCAATTCTATATCTTTTCAGTTTGTTTATTTATGGACGTCTCTAATTATTCCGATTATTATTGATACATTTGTAATTACCATACGATCTTATTTTTTTTTGTTCAGTATAGATATATTACTTAATTTTTATTCATTAATTCATATAAGTATAATTATATTATTTATATTATTTGTTATTTATTTATTATTCACTTATAACTGATTTACAAAGAAGGACAAAAAACTACAAACGTTGTCCCCAACCGCTTTCTTGAAATGTGTCTCCCATTCACAAACATTCCCACACCTACCCACAACACACCTCTGACATAAATCTACCGTGACGCCACTATACCTACGATGGTTTCCTTGCGTACCGCCCGGCGAATGAAGCGCTAGCGTCGATGTGTCTGCCATAAACTTAGTGACCGGCAGGGGAGGGAGGGGAGGGGTAGGTCGAAGTCGAACGAGCGAAAGACATCTGGGATCAAGAGAAATGTTATGGCCGCGATCTGCAGGTGAGTTAATTGAGCCGCGAGCGCTCAGTATGTGAGAATCGCCTCTTCTAAAAGCCCGGCATTGATTTTACCCTGGTTTAACCTCTCCACCCCCCAAACCCGTCAGAGTTTAACCCAATAAACTCGGCTAGTGTCTCGGCAAGCGGCTACGACTGACGCGCGGGAATGTGAACACTAATCTCGTCTCGACACCGCAAGACAACAAGATTAGCGCTACTAATTGTAATGCCACAGAAACGGGGAATCCCTCACTCGTCCTCCGCCTTCTCGGACGTCACGTGATCCACCGGACTCCCTCTCGGACGTCACGTGATCTACCGGACTCCCTCTCGGACGTCACGTGATCCACCGGACTCCCTCTCGGACGTCACGTGATCTACCGGACTCCCTCTCGGACGTCACGTGATCCACCGGACTCCCTCTCGGACGTCACGTGATCTACCGGACTCCCTCTCGGACGTCACGTGATCCACCGGACTCCCTCTCGGACGTCACGTGATCTACCGGACTCCCTCTCGGACGTCACGTGATCTACCGGACTCCCTCTCGGACGTCACGTGATCCACCGGACTCCCTCTCGGACGTCCCGTGATCTACCGGACTCCCTCTCGGACGTCACGTGATCCACCGGACTCCCTCTCGGACGTCACGTGATCTACCGGACTCCCTCTCGGACGTCACGTGATCCACCGGACTCCCTCTCGGACGTCACGTGATCTACCGGACTCCCTCTCGGACGTCACGTGATCTACCGGACTCCCTCTCGGACGTCACGTGATCCACCGGACTCCCTCTCGGACGTCACGTGATCTACCGGACTCCCTCTCGGACGTCACGTGATCCACCGGACTCCCTCTCGGACGTCACGTGATCTACCGGACTCCCTCTCGGACGTCACGTGATCTACCGGACTCCCTCTCGGACGTCACGTGATCTACCGGACTCCCTCTCGGACGTCACGTGATCCACCGGACTCCCTCTCGGACGTCACGTGATCTACCGGACTCCCTCTCGGACGTCACGTGATCTACCGGACTCCCTCTCGGACGTCACGTGATCTACCGGACTCCCTCTCGGACGTCACGTGATCCACGGGACTCCCTCTCAGACGTCACGTGATCCACCGGACTCCCTCTCGGACGTCACGTGATCTACCGGACTCCCTCTCGGACGTCACGTGATCCACGGGACTCCCTCTCAGACGTCACGTGATCCACCGGACTCCCTCTCGGACGTCACGTGATCTACCGGACTCCCTCTCGGACGTCACGTGATCCACCGGACTCCCTCTCGGACGTCACGTGATCTACCGGACTCCCTCTCGGACGTCACGTGATCTACGGGACTCCCTCTCGGACGTCACGTGATCCACCGGACTCCCTCTCGGACGTCACGTGATCTACCGGACTCCCTCTCGGACGTCACGTGATCTACGGGACTCCCTCTCGGACGTCACGTGATCTACCGGACTCCCTCTCGGACGTCACGTGATCTACCGGACTACCTCTCAGACGTCACGTGATCTACCGGACTACCTCTCGGACGTCACGTGATCTACGAGACTCCCTCTCAGACGTCACGTGATCTACCGGACTACCTCTCAGACGTCACGTGATCTACCGGACTCCTTCTCGGACGTCACGTGATCCACCGGACTCCCTCTCGGACGTCACGTGATCTACCGGACTACCTCTCGGACGTCACGTGATCCACGGGACTCCCTCTTGGACGTCACGTGATCTACGGGACTCCCTCTCGCTCGTCACGTGATCCACGGGACTCCCTCTTGGACGTCACGTGATCTACGGGACTCCCTCTCGCTCGTCACGTGATCCACGGGACTCCCTCTCGCTCGTCACGTGATCCACGGGACTCCCTCTTGGACGTCACGTGATCTACGGGACTCCCTCTCGCTCGTCACGTGATCCACGGGACTCCCTCTTGGACGTCACGTGATGTACGGGACTCCCTCTCGGACGTCACGTGATCTACCGGACTCCCTTTCGTACGTCACGTGATCTACCGGACTCCCTCTCGGACGTCACGTGATCTACCGGACTCCCTCTCGGACGTCACGTGATCTACCGGACTCCCTCTCGGACGTCACGTGATCTACCGGACTCCCTCTCGGACGTCACGTGATCTACCGGACTCCCTCTCGGACGTCACGTGATCTACAGGACTCCCTCTCGGACGTCACGTGATCTACAGGACTCCCTCTCGGACGTCACGTGATCTACCGGACTCCTTCTCGGACGTCACGTGATCTACCGGACTCCCTCTCGGACGTCACGTGATCTACCGGACTCCCTCTCGGACGTCACGTGATCTACAGGACTCCCTCTCGGACGTCACGTGATCTACCGGACTCCCTCTCAGACGTCACGTTATCAACGGGACTCCCTCTCGGACGTCACGTGATCCACGGGACTCCCTCTCGGACGTCACGTGATCTACCGGACTCCCTCTCGGACGTCACGTGATCTACCGGACTCCCTCTCGGACGTCACGTGATCTACCGGACTCCCTCTCGGACGTCACGTGATCTACCGGACTCCCTCTTGGACGTCACGTGATCTACGGGACTCCCTCTCGCTCGTCACGTGATCCACGGGACTCCCTCTTGGACGTCACGTGATCTACGGGACTCCCTCTCGCTCGTCACGTGATCCACGGGACTCCCTCTTGGACGTCACGTGATCTACGGGACTCCCTCTCGCTCGTCACGTGATCCACGGGACTCCCTCTCGCTCGTCACGTGATCCACGGGACTCCCTCTTGGACGTCACGTGATCTACGGGACTCCCTCTCGCTCGTCACGTGATCCACGGGACTCCCTCTTGGACGTCACGTGATGTACGGGACTCCCTCTCGGACGTCACGTGATCTACCGGACTCCCTTTCGTACGTCACGTGATCTACCGGACTCCCTCTCGGACGTCACGTGATCTACCGGACTCCCTCTCGGACGTCACGTGATCTACCGGACTCCCTCTCGGACGTCACGTGATCTACCGGACTCCCTCTCGGACGTCACGTGATCTACCGGACTCCCTCTCGGACGTCACGTGATCTACAGGACTCCCTCTCGGACGTCACGTGATCTACCGGACTCCCTCTCGGACGTCACGTGATCTACCGGACTCCCTCTCAGACGTCACGTTATCAACGGGACTCCCTCTCGGACGTCACGTGATCTACGGGACTCCCTCTCGGACGTCACGTGATCCACGGGACTCCCTCTCGGACGTCACGTGATCTACCGGACTCCCTCTCGGACGTCACGTGATCTACCGGACTCCCTCTCGGACGTCACGTGATCTACCGGACTCCCTCTCGGACGTCACGTGATCTACCGGACTCCCTCTCGGACGTCACGTGATCCACGGGACTCCCTCTCGGACGTCACGTGATCTACCGGACTCCCTCTCGGACGTCACGTGATCTACCGGACTCCCTCTCGGACGTCACGTGATCTACCGGACTCCCTCTCGGACGTCACGTGATCTACCGGACTCCCTCTCGGACGTCACGTGATCCACGGGACTCCCTCTCGGACGTCACGTGATCTACCGGACTCCCTCTCGTACGTCACGTGATCTACCGGACTCCCTCTCGGACGTCACGTGATTTACCGGACTCCCTCTCGGACGTCACGTGATCTACCGGACTCCCTCTCGGACGTCACGTGATCTACCGGACTCCCTCTCGGACGTCACGTGATCTACCGGACTCCCTCTCGGACGTCACGTGATCTACCGGACTCCCTCTCGGACGTCACGTGATCTACCGGACTCCCTCTCGGACGTCACGTGATCTACGGGACTCCCTTTCGGACGTCACGTGATCCACGAGACTCCCTCTCGGACGTCACGTGATCTACCGGACTCCCTCTCGGACGTCACGTGATCTACCGGACTCCCTTTCGGACGTCACGTGATCTACCGGACTCCCTCTCGGACGTCACGTGATCTACCGGACTCCCTCTCGGACGTCACGTGATCTACCGGACTCCCTTTCGGACGTCACGTGATCTACCGGACTCCCTTTCGGACGTCACGTGATCTACCGGACTCCCTCTCGGACGTCACGTGATCTACCGGACTCCCTCTCGGACGTCACGTGATCTACCGGACTCCCTTTCGGACGTCACGTGATCTACCGGACTCCCTCTCGGACGTCACGTGATCTACCGGACTCCCTTTCGGACGTCACGTGATCTACCGGACTCCCTTTCGGACGTCACGTGATCTACCGGACTCCCTCTCGGACGTCACGTGATCTACCGGACTCCCTTTCGGACGTTACGTGATCTACCGGACTCCCTCTCGGACGTCACGTGATCTACCGGACTCCCTCTCGGACGTCACGTGATCTACCGGACTCCCTCTCGGACGTCACGTGATCTACCGGACTCCCTTTCGGACGTCACGTGATCTACCGGACTCCCTCTCGGACGTCACGTGATCTACCGGACTCCCTTTCGGACGTCACGTGATCTACGGGATTCGTTTTACTTCGAAAAAATCTTATGTAGCGTTTTCATGATAGTACTGAGACACTAGACCTTCGCGACATTGAATGTTTGCACTACCCCTTCATTCCTCTCTGTGTTCGTTTACAAGTACCAACGTGAGCTCGGCAGTGTTGATTCTGTTAAGTAGTTTTAAATTTTAATCGGTGTTTGTATTTACTTCCATTTCAAGTACGTTTGCAACGTCTACATTCAAATGTAACCATGGGGGGAGCGTTTCAGACACACATTTGTCACTGTTGGCTGGCAGCATAGATGTGTTATAAACTTATAATGGAATTATAATATTACTAGAGTGTAATAATTGAACAAGTATATAGCGTATAGAAGAGCAGGAGAACCATGCATCCCAGAATTGTATATTTGCAAAAGAGGAACCTAGAAAATGCTTTGTAATAGATATCTAGAAATAAACAGATACTACTCGAGGAAAGAACTGAAGAGCTGGTTTAAGCCTATCATGATCAAATCATTAAATCAAGCATGGAAAACTTCTACCTTAATAACATATTTTTTTAAGCTAGTGTGTTTATAATATATTGCAATGATTTAAAAAAAAGGTTTTGGTATTGATCTACATATTAAAGTTTTTTAAAATATGTCATAATAAGTTGTTAATTAGGTCTGTAGTTCGATGCATAACTCTGCTTCCTAACTGAGAAAAAAGTTCGTTACTGTGTGAGTAGCTCAGAAAGTAAAGCACTTGAGAATTTTCTTGTTTATCTATGAGAGTAGTTTTAAATTTTAACTGTGGCAAGTATCTTCTTCTTTCAAGTTATGTGTGCTTTGTCGAGATTCAGATGAAGCATATGATTTATTATTTATATTGATATGCTTTCTGAAGAAAATGTATTCTGCAAAGATGACTCCCAGAATAGATGTCTGCCCTGGTTTATGATAAGTTTCTAGTAGAAGGCTAGATACGTATATCATATAGCTAGATTGCTCACTAGAAGGGTAGATACGCATATCATGTAGCTAGATTGCTCACTAGAAGGGTAGATACGCATATCATATAGCTATTAATAGATTGCTCACCCGAAAATGGTTTTATATCCCTTCTCTAGTTATTCCGTTTTCCTAAATGTTCCAGCAGTTTGTATTTGGTATTGATGTACAAATTAACCCAATTCATAATTAATTCAGCATCGCTTCAGATCAAATGAAACCTGATAAGTGTATTATTTTCTTTAAATTTAAGACAAGAACTATTTTGGCTGATTCTTTGTTTATTTATCACGGACACAGAAACAAGGACATTTTATAATCAGACTTATCCAAAAATACGGTGTAATGTTATTAATAAGACCTGTAACTTTGATTTTATAATTTTAGTTGGTCTACCATCGAATATGGTTTTGCATACATTTTATGACAGTAGAAATAAAAAATTAAAAAATAGAAGTAAGAAATAGTACAATGCAAAATGTCTATGTGTATGTTGTGTTTGCTATGAACTGGAAGGTAAAAGCTGACTGAAAACATTTACCGAGCATTAGACAAATTGGGCCAATGATTGATGTTAAACGGCCAGACCCGCAAAGCGGTAGATAGCCATGCGATTCGATGGCCTTTTCAATCGCCCAATTCTCATCCTTCAAAGTCGTCGTAGATTGGGCTTTACCAATTCGTCACTGCCTAATATATAACATATACTTCATAAAATGATGATACATATAAATTGTTTTTTTAACTGAAATTGATTAGACGTTAAATAAATAACCATTAATAAATTGAATAAAACCTTTTTCATCAGAAATCGAATATTTTCATGCAGGGCTAATAAGGGCTTTATTTATCTAAAAACCTTAGTTATACGGCTGTTGGATGATTACAAAATCATTTATATTAAAATTTAAAACTAGAAAAGTAAAATGTCCAATGTGTTTCAACTGTCAAGTCTATCTTTCGCTGTTCAACTAATACAGTAGGTAGTATTCTTTATTTGAATTTCTGCAGAATTTAGAGTTTTGTGATAAAAGTTTATTCTGTATAGCATAGTAATTTTTTGTTGAGTATTTGGTTTAATGTTCAGTACAAGGTCGAATACAATGAATCGTGTAAATAATTAAGACATAAGATTTTGTATTGTATAAGATAGAGGCAAATAAAAACTAAAGGAAATGTTTGAGAATAGCAAGTTTCAATCATTGTTCTCTCTGTTTCATATAGGCCAAACATATATTTAAAGAGATACACAATATATTCAACTAATTGAGGGAAAATATTGTATTGTCTGCTGTCCAACTTACATTGGGTCGTTGGATCCTGCTGGTCACAAGGATCCAGCTTAAAAAAAAACACACTTTAAAGAATGTATGTATTACAAAGTGTTGTTATATTGATAGACGAGTATGTAAAATATTGGCTGAAACCTCAAGAATCGCTAGAATATCATCTTAGTTTTTTGCTTCTGCCTGACATGGAATACGCATATCTTCGATGTCCCAAACAACTTGACGCGTCCTTGCAAAGAATTCGGGTAAATAATCAACCACAGCTAAACTGACATCGCGATATGATTTTCCAGCACTCCTGAAATCGAACTCGAATCTCCGTCGCCTTTAATTAAATGTCTCCTTCACGAGTAAATATTTACGGATATCAACGGTTTTTGACAGCGTTAAATGTTTTGGGGGAAGATTTGTAAAAGTGAAATGAAGATGATGTTTCACAAAACTGTCAACCAGAGTGCTTGGTTGATAAATATACAAAATATATCAAGTTACTACCGAATAAACTCAAATCCTTCCCATTAGAAAAGTCATTATGTATTGTTAATATTATTGTAAATATCATTATGATTAATTTAATTTAAGACTTATATATTGTTAAATGTATGTTGACTAGTTATTTGTATTATTTACACCCTGTTAAAATGTACTATTATATTATAGAACTTAATTTTAGTAATGACGATGTCCATATGTATAATACATATCAACGGCATAATAAAAAATGAAACTGAAACTGAAAACTAAGTGGATTTTCTCTTCATTAATACTCGCACGTTATTGATTCGGTTATATTAACTAATAAGAATGTTTGATATTGTGACAGTTTGACATTTGATTTGCATTGATGCTATATATGTATATACATATTATATTTTTTCTTCTTTTATTTTAATTTTGAAATCGTTTTGTTCGATTGTGTGTGTGATTGTATTATTTTTTATGGAAAAATTAACTCTGCAGCTACTCTACAGTACTCTTACTCTAAACTCTTAACTGTAACGTTAACTATAATGATAACGAAAAGTGTTGTCGAGCACAACAGAATAATGTATGTCCGAAAAGACTTAATTTATTATCATCGTCTACATTCTGATTGGTTCCATCAATCTATGAGAGCAGAAGAATCGATCTTGGTGCGCATTCCCGTTACAGGTTACAGTTACTGAGGGAAATAAGCCCCGGTATCGAGAATGGCAATGTGGAGGGTAAATTGCAGGTATCATGGGACAAACTTTATCGTTACAGTTACAGTTACCGTTAAAGTAATCGTTAAAGTTACCACGCTATATAGACCGACCAATAACAGTAGTAAAAAGGGGCTGGGGGTAAATCCGAACCCCCCCCCCTCCCCCCCGAAATTCCAGTTTTAATGATTATCTGTACAATCAATGTGTGTTATATATTAAAGATAACATTCACAAACCTTGTTTGTGAATTTGTAAAGTCAGTAATCATATTTAGCGCTTCCTTATTATAGAGCATCAAAACTCATCGTTGACATCCTCAAAGAATCTGGTGATATTATCTCATGCAACAGATAAACTGTACTCTATTCAAAACGATTAAAATTACATTAAAAGCTTCTTCAACAAGTTTTGTCTGCGGCGTTGTTGTGAGCCCCTTTCATCCCCCCCCCCCCCCCCCCCCACCCGAAATATAATCCTGCTAAGCTACAGTCGTGATCTATTTATCTCTATATCGTAAAATGTAGGGTTGTTTTTGTAATAGCGTTGTCTTAAACCAGTTGAATTGTGTTTATTATTGCTATTGCGCTGGGGTCACTTCTATTCTATTGAGTTATGTTAGATTAGTTGGATGTTTGGGATACTTCCCTATCAGTATCACGTGATTTGAAATGGTGGGGTCAGAGTTGGTCACGTTCCTGCGGTCAGTAACTAAGTTTAGGGGCTGCAAACTTCCAAGCCATTACTACTGCCAGTTATTGCATTGACCTTGGGTGCCCGTCAACCAATGGCATGCTGGAGCGTTACTGCTGGCATCACGTGGTTTATTATCATTGCAATACGGAACGAGACGTGCAAAAGGAAATAGAGGAGTGTTTCTCGATTGGGAAAGGGATATATTTTGCGTCGATGCTCACAGTACACAGCGGTTTTCAATGAGCATTGGGTTATCTGGCTGGATACATGTTTTACTTTATGAAACACTTTACTAATCAAGTCAAAATTGCTATGCTAAAACACACGTAAGTCGTCATAGGTTGGCAACATAGGTATTCCAGTGATTGGAACGAAAAGTGAGCTTAATTATTTATAATGATGATGATTCTTTTTGCTTCAAGTCTCTATTATTGAATTATTCCATGCGAGATGATGAAATATGATCTATAAAGATTAGCGATTAACAACAAAACATGTTTTATGCAGGTCTCGAACCCACGTCCCTAGTTGGGATCAACGCCCCAACCATATGAGCCACCGCAAACGGCTTTAATTATTTTCTAGTATGTTATAGAATAACACTACAATCATGCTGAAATAATAATGTGTTTCGGATTTAAAATAGAGCCAACTACTTACAAATGTATTGACAAAACGTTGTTGTTACTTCTAATTGTCCTTATCATGTTTTGGCAATCAATCTCTTCAACAGGCTGTTTATAACACATGAGAGTTATCAAATATCGCCATAAGGAGAGCCACCTGTTATAATATTGTAACTAGGTAATCACTCCTCTAATTACGCTCCTTTGTGCTTCACCCAGCTAAACATACACACGCAGTGTTGATGAGAATAAGACAGCTGCTGGCAATATGTCTTGTGAATGAAACCAGTGGTTTGTAAAGAATAATATGTGTTGCTCATTGTCAGCGACAACACATGGCCTACACGTGTAAATTATTTGAATTGGATCCAATATTTAAGATCCCTATTTTATTATGTAAAATATAGAAATATGAACAGATTTGATGAAAGAAAGGGGTAGCTAACTGAACATATTTGAGTCACACATATTTTGAGAACATAATTCAAATCATTAAAGTTGGAGGTAAAAAAAAAGTAGAGGTAGATCAACACTAAAAACATGCAACCTACAATCCAGGATATGGGATGTACTCGGTATGTCTAACCAAAGATTACAAGCTTTTGTAATCTTTGGTCTAACTAAAGAATACACAAATCCACAATTTTGTTTTATTTTGTTTTATTTTTACAGGTTTAAAACATGATGATGGTGATAATGATATGAGTGTTGACAAATAATGACAAAGCTCTATAAGGTGCTGGCCGAGTGCTGGCGTACAATAAAGTACAGCTTAAATGTCCGGCACTGTTAGGCCCTACCGGTTATTTCATCCTATCCAGTTACGAAAAAGCTCACTACATAGTACGAGTCATATGCCAAAATAATTATAGGATGAAAAACGTTGGTATACTCAAAATACCGCCAAATAAATTCAAATGTAACGCATTTTAATTAAATACAAACCGTGTTTAGATGTTGTTAACGTCAAATACGGTGGAGTTATTAAGAATTTAATTTAGTGCGCGTGGTGGTTATTTAGGGTTGGGTTTATGAGCGGATGAAGCAGGGAAACCGCAACGCATCAATGATAACGAGGGCGGATTAACGAAAAAGACCCGGCGGTCACATGTCCCACGGGTACTCGTGTGTATTACGGAGCAGCGGGTACATTCCGAACCTTCTTCAGATTGTTGCATACTTTGAAACGTCCCATAACACATTCGCTACAAGTTTCGGATAGGTATGCACGTAAAAATATATTCGGTGGGGGAGGCGGAGGAATGGTGAAAATGTTCTAATGTGTACGCTGCACATAGAACTTGTACATATTATCATTATAAATAAACACATTCGTAATAGTACACTCTGATTTTCAGTGGGAGGCATTAATTATACTATTTATTATGTGCTTTGTTTCTATGATCGCTCTAAAGTCACCGTTTACGTATGTACATCAACATTATATAGACAGATTGTTTGAAATCAACATCCAAAGTTTAAAAAAAAAACACAGCCCCAACCACCGGGAGTCGAATCCTGTGGCTCCTGCATTGGATTTAGGAATTTCATGTTTAAAAATTAAAAGTTGTCTAAAAATGTAGCTCCATTTGCTGCGTTTGAGAACAGTTGTTTTTCAGCTAATCAATGTACTTCTTATTCTTATGTACTGTTAATGAAATCTTCTTTAATTAATATTAGTCATATATAATTTACATTGAATTAAATTAACAAAACTATGTATAAAGCAACCATTTTGACGGGAAATTACTCTTATATAGTGCAGATGTGTCCCATATTTGTAAACCTTACATCTAGATACGATCACTCCAAGTTCGGCACGTACACAGACTGTTAGCAGTCGCTCCAAAACTGGCGTAGAGGACTCTTAAAACTTGTTTTTATCTTTTGATCCTCTACTACGGTGCTTATAGCGAACTTTTCCGGTAATCTTCAGAGCACTCAGTAAAGTGCTGTGGCGATTACGGTTATACTTGATTTACACTGGATATTCTCCGTCAACCGCAAGACTACCTTACACGGAGTGAATAGTGAGCACGCGGCTACTCCGTGTGAACCGAACATGGTCGTGCCACGATGCGCTGGGTTGCTGAAGGAGAAATAATATGCTTGACACTTCCGGTCGCAGCAACAACAACGCTGTCTTTTTTAGCATGGATCATATACTGCTTTGCGCCATCTCTGTAAACAAATTAATATTTTTTATTTTTTTTAAACAATTTCTGTAAAGATTATTTTATGGATTTTTAATAAATATTAACAAATATCCATTTTTAACAAAAGCATTCGCTTTATACACTAATCAATAAGGCATGGTTTGAGCTTTAAAAATCGTATTATCATATTTATAAAATTAAATTCTAAGGTAGTTCCTCTAAATGTTTGTGATCTTTAAACAAACTGTGTTTGATTATTCACATGAGTGAGAACGTTTACCAAGATTTTAGAATTCGATAGTAGTAGTAAATAGTAGGTAGTAAATACTTTCTGCTTATGGAGGTTTCCCGGTAAATTTTGTCATTATTTTTTAAATTTTACTTTTCATTAATCTTTTTAAATTACAGCAATGTAAGATTTCACATAATATGTATAATCTCATTTCAATCCAATCTGCATACCCATGTCCTCATTTGTAAATACTCCTGACTGCTTGTCTTTGAGTTTGAAGGTTTATATTTTATTCTACCAACACTCCAAATCTCTATCTTGAATCATCTCAGGTGTTCAAACCATTTCAAGCACCGTACTTTCATATCATTCAATTGGTCACAACCATCCTTTCTGTGACTAAATTCTGCTATTGTATCGCTACTCATCTGCATTCACACACACACACTCATGTATTTCGCTTTCAAACACATTGTAAGACAAATGTTAACCTATCTTGACATTAATCCAGCTATTCATATCATGATGTGGTTAAAATCAGACTGATTTGATTGGTCCAATTCCGTGTAGTTGTTTATATTGACATCGACTGTGGGCACTCTGTTATTTTTGCATTTGTAACTGAAATATACGGTTTGCATTAGCGAGAGTCAATAGAGCGATGTACGAACAAACATGATGAGAATAATGGGAATCAGAATCGAATCATATTGCGGGGCAAAGCCTGGAATCTGCGGGCTTGAAACAAACGATGTGGAATTTCGAAATACTGTTGTTCGTCAAATTAAAACGAAAGCGAATTGTATTAATCGAACATTACTAACTGTATATCTGCAGTAGGACGTTGCCTTCTTTTTATCATAGCTACCAACAAAAATATTCACGGAGCAAATATGACTTGTGTAAATAGAAAGTTTTAAATGTAGTTCTCATGTAAATGGATAAGGCTAGCGAATAGATTCTGAACCAATCAAAAAGCTGAGATAAGCTTGAACAGGAACTTTGAGTAACTAAGTCGGTCGCTATCTCGCCAATCCGAACCGAGAATTGAACCATACACAGTTTGCAATGAGGCAAAGCAGGAATAAACCCACAAAAGCAACGAGCCAAGCTGATTGATAATTTGAAATTATGGACAGATTTTAAGAAAACACACCTTGTCTGGGCCCGGGGTATAGATTTGGTCAAGGGTAGCTCTGCCTGTCGTCAGAAGCGACTAAAACGCCGGTGTCGTGTGACCTAAAGTAGCCGCACAGCAACCTTTGTCCTGCTTTCGTCACAGGCGAGGAACACACACCCACTCTTAGCCAATCAGCGATCGCTATTGCGGGGGTTTGTTTCGAGTGGTTCGCTGGTTGGCTACGAGCTTCACCTCTGGCGAAAGCATCAGAAAGGTAGTTGTGCGACGACTTTATATGTCGAGTACGTCGTAAAACAACAAATTATAAAAAAACTAATAAACAAACTGATGAAATTTGATCATTTACTGTTTATTGTACATATTATAGTTGCACTTTATAATACTTACGCTTCGCCTGTGGTGTAGACGGTCAATGTTTTCAGGACTGTCATGCCTCGTAGGTGGCGTCCATAGACATCCCCTTATTATATCTCTATGGTGGCGTCGACAACTCGCGCGGTCTGCTACAAAACTAACATTATCTGATTGTATTTGAGCGAGTTTACTTCTTAGATTTAGAGTCATCCGAAACTTTATAGGGGTATTCGAACAAACAGTCGGTAATTTGTGAGTATTCTAGTGTCCATTCACGCCCTTGTTGAAAACTATTCACAATTCGTAAGCTGGTAGTTTCAGACATACGCAGACGTAATTCCTTTGGCACATGGGCATATATATGTTATCAATCATAGGATTGTTTTGAAAGCTGTCATCCATTCCTTCCTTAGACTATTCGTTTTTACATATCCTTTACAGCGCATAGCCATGATTATCTAATGCACGTATTTCAATGTGAGTTTGCCAATACTATTTTCCCTTCCACTCGCCTTACTACTTATATGTGACTCTATAGCTAATAACTTATGTATGGTAATGTAAAGATGTTTATTTAATGCATTACATACATCAGTCACTCATAAACCATCAATTCAATCTATACAGAAATCAATCACTTCATAAACTACACTAGTGTTTTTGTTGTTGTTTTAAGAGAGTAAAGTCCATTATTATTATTACCAAAGATTCATCGTATGATCATTTCAATGTTTTTTATTTATGTTTGCCATAATGCAAACTTTCTCATGATTTTACAGCTGGGCCTAAACATATACACATTGCCTTAAATTAAAATATGTGGGTTTGGTGAGATATATAACGTGATTTAATTATCATGTTAAAAGAAGCTTCAATAGACACTTGAAAGCAGTCCAGACTTCCTCTGCATTTCCACTATTGTTCACTTCTAGTTGAAACACAAATACATTTTATATTATGTTACCATATTAAATACGTTAGTAGTTTATTCTAAGTTGTCCCCACTTATTCATCATAAATGGCAGACATAACTGTGGGGTAATGTTTCTTAAATACCATAAAGTACTTACAGTAATATAACAAAATATATATTTTAAAATACAATTGCTAATAGTCAATCAAACTTCGTAGGCTAATATACATAAAAGTAAAGTACGCTTGGACGCTTTGATACCTACATAATTTTACATTGCAAATAGACATTTTTAAAAGGAGATACGTGTAAACTATACAAATGTGTACTGTACATGAAATGGCTCAGTTTGTAAGAGTTATTCTCGTTCGGTAAAATACACAAAGTCTTCATAAATCCATCATATTGGAATATTACGGTTAGGAAAACAATGGGAAAACGAGAAATCCTTCTTTCACTTCGAATAAAATGTTCCGATCTCGTTGACGCTCTTGACATTCTTTCCCCGACATAACCTTTATCAACGAACTCTTTAACCTACTTTCAAACATCTCCACAAACTCCAAGACTGTGGAGCAAACAATGAAACTGTCATTGCCGTCTTTGCACCACTGGTAAAGTTACTGTCTTCGCCAGTACTTCGAAAGACATCCACCAAAAACGTCAAACGTCCCACAGCTTTTTTTTTATGAAGCTGTACGATTCTCTTTTATCTTCCCAATCGGTAGTCAGCTAAGCGCATGTCACGGCCTTGAATGCATAACTCGAGGGCTTGTCGTAAAGTGACGACCGTTGTCGCTCACACGTCTTCATGGGGGACCACATCGACGGAGAGTGATATCTTTTGTTTTCGTTCTTTGGTCCCGCACTGGAACAAGGCCAACACTACAGTTTTACTACTAAGATCAGCCCCAAGTCAAGGGTGCAATCAAACGGAAACTATTTGGGACAAGGAGGCGGAGACGTGACGAGGGGGCCGCGATATAAAAGAACTTCCATCATGGAATGGCCACACACGACTTTGACCTCTGGGTTTTCCCACTGGGGCCGTGTCACTCGGACGCCAAATGGAATTGGTCAGTTTTCTTTTTAGTACGAGGCGGGCGGGAAAGTTTTGAAGGACATGTCAAAATGTTTCGAGACATGTCTGAGTGTATTGTGTCTGTGAGAAATCGTCGTCGGAAGCAGGTTTGGGAAAGTTTCAGTCCGGTGAGGTAAATGTATTGTGATTTTTCAGGAAGTGGATCAAAATTGGGATCTCGAAGAAGGACGATGAAAGGTGTTACTGTAAAGTAACCTGATTTAGCGGGATGGCTTTGTAAGGCATGTGTTTTTTTGTTATGCAGTTCTCTATTCAGTTCATTGTCGTTTGACAATAAATATTGTGTTGTGATGATATTTACGGCAATTGTTACATTTTCATACAAACAGTACGTTAATCATCTTGTGTACTCAAATACATATTGAAATGTATTATATGTATCGGTATCGGAGATACACGTCAGATGTAAACGTTATTAAATCATCACCTCTAAAAGTCATAAAATATGTTTGTAAACCGTATGTTAGTCAAACTGTTACCATGATATTACTAATTTGATTTTAGGTACCTACTTATATCTTATGGTTCTTAAGCCTAAGTATAAGGACAACCAGCCATGACAACACATACAATAAACAATGCATAATCAACATGTTTATGTTAATATACATCCACATGCCCGTACGGCTTTTGAGTAAACTACGTTTCATACCTTTTAACTGGAGGCAAAATATTGTTGAAAAGGATTCAGTATAATTATATAAACAATCATATGAGCACTTCTGTTTATACACGTATAAACAGGAGTGATGATGTTGATGTGATGATGTGAAGATGTGTTGTATTAGTTATGTTGTTTGTGATCTGTTTTCATTACAATATAAATTAGCTTTAGGCTCCAATTAAAACAATTTTGGATAAATAAAACATGTTAATGAAACTTTACCATTACCAGCAGATATTGCTATTATTATAGTTTTGTTATTGAGCTGTGTACGCAAATAAAGTATAATGAAGGCCCGCTAAATCTAGGGGATGGGGCTAATTGGTTTTCTTCGTGGAAGCAACGTTTCTATTGTTGATTGCCATTGAGAAAAGTGAAAACCTGGGGCCGGATTCACAAGAGGTCTTAACTTACGACCGGTCCTAAGTCTTTTGTACCGTATTTGCTATTATAAATCCATGTTAGGCCTACTACACAGCCCAATTGATGGCTAATTTCGTGGAAATCACAGTGAACTTAAAATATTGCAAGGCGGTGTTTTAAAGTTTAGTGTTTTGTTTTCTAATACCTCCACATTCTTAAAACAGAGAAATGCGTATGTCAAGGTAAGTGAACGGTATTAATTTATGTTCTCACTTCGAAGTCATAGACGCATTGCCACCATCTTTGAAAAAAGATAAGACCAACTCAGACAGGGCCTAAATTTTGGTCTCAGTGTTTGTTATTTACTAAGTTTCTTAGCGACGTCGAGTCGCGGCTATGTGCAGGTCCGTATCAGCCAATGGCGTAGTGGTCCTCAAGTTAGGGCAGGCCTAAGTTAAGACTTTTTGTGAATCTGGGCCCAGTCGAGTCACGGACTAAATATTTAGCGGGCCGTTAGTGTAACCGGCCGTTAAGCACCGCCTTCTTAACTCAAGGATATCAAACTATAATGACCATCCCGGATTCACGGCTCAGTTGACACTTTTACTTTCCCATTTGGCTTTCTTTGTCCTCCGTGGTATCTTCGAGTATTGTTTTAGTGTACATTAGTGACTATTGATTGGACAATAACTCTTGACATGTTATACGATAAGAATCAAATAACGCACCACACCACATTAATAAAATCGGACATATTTTAGCGCAAAACTCATATTTGTAATAATAAATCTTCGCAAATAAGCTCATGGTCACCTACTAACAACATGCAAGACAACATATAATGTTAACCAGACATATTTTACAAAAGTTTTCGATTCCAAAATACACCTTATTATTTGTGTAATAAATATGTGCTTAATGAATATAGATTCGACTTAAATGTTTATATGTTGTGAATAATAATGAAATGCCACCCTTAAATATGTAGCAAACGGTGTCATACGTTAGTCTACGAACAAAAATTATCAGAATTAATATTTTCCTTAATTTGTACTTGGGTATCTAAGCCAAGATTAAAATCCATTCCTTCTAAGCCAATGTATTAATGAAAATTGCATTGATAGTTAAAGTGTATCTTTGCGTGTGAATCAACAATAAATGTAAGTTTTGAAAAATAATTTTGCCTTGAAAAAACATTTCGAATTACTTCGATATTAATACATAACTCATATTATTTTCCTCAAATAATGAAATATCCTATATAGTTGTTACTACATTATATTAAAATAAATTCAGAGACTGATATGGTATCGTATTTCTTAAATAGTGTTCATACGAATGACGTTAATATATATGGCAGCCTAACATAATCTTTCCTGAATGAAGATAAATTCAATTACAGACTAACGCGTAAATAACTTGTAAACTTAATGGTAACTATTTTGCCCGCCTAATTTTTTAAAGGGGTGATCGTCCCAAGGCCATCCAAGAACCCCAACTAGCCAATGGCATCTGGAAGAAACAAGGGTCGAGTTCTTTTTCCAAATGAGCGGCATTTACGTTCATCAATCTAACGGCCAGCGAAGTAGTCGGAAATTGTGGTTATTTGGCCGTGTTCTAACAAAAACCACCGCTAACGTACTTTTTAGTAAGGGTGGGTCCAGTGATAAATAGTTTAGTGAGATGGGTTAATTTACTTGCCATCAACATCGGCGTAAGAACAGTTAATAGATCCGGAACATTTATTAGATTGTGGTAAAATAGCTCTAAGTGCACCTAATCTTTTATTGAATAGCGAATTTACTTTTAGCTAAAGATCAAGTTAAATGTCCACATTATCATGCGTGTTCTTGTACATGCATTACTGTAAATAGGACACCGGTTTAATTAATCGTGGCTTTTACATTTAGGTTCGATATTAATGTGGGTGTACATGTATCATTATAAAACATGCCCATCTTTCCTCTTAAAGCAAATCTACCGGTTATTCTAATCATAAAAACAAATACAGTTGTACTTCAAATGTTGTTATTATCAGTTTTGCAGTGCAATGAAACAGAAATACTTTTTATATACTAAAAACTTAACCTTGAAAGTCATTGATGGTAAATAGTGATCAGAATAATTTCAACAAATCAAGATGGAACTTGAATCTTCTAATAGCATTTTTATAATACCATTAATGTGCCAGTTAAAACTATAAATAAACAATAAAGTTTTAACGATTCTTTAGTCACAGTATTACGTTTTTAGCGAGCCAAACACAGAAAAGTTATCCCTTAAAAATTACTGCGGCATCCAATTTACTCATTCTGAAATAACTGACCATAAACAATAAAGTACTTTTTGCACCACTCACTTTGCGTCCCCGCAAATTACTGTAGGCAAAAAGCCCCAATATTTAATTAATATTAACTGCCAGAGATTTTCGATCTACCCCTATCAGAAAGGATTAGTAAAAGCAGTCTGTGCCTGTGCTGAATATTATCATGGAATCTCTCAGGATTGAACTCTACGCTCGAATTCATTCATTAGGACAATTCAACCCTTCCCCTCTCCCTCCCCTTCGCTACCCCCCTTCGCCACCACACCTGCAAAAGTCGATACTGCAAACAAAACCATAGAGAAACGTTACTCTCCATCATGCAGAGGAGGTTGGTAGACATAGCAGTGCTGACCTGGACAGGAAGTTTAGATCGGGGACGCGTTCGAAAACTAACCCGGACGCGTATCCACGTGTGGGTTCGAGAACGTTTAGGCTCAGTCAGATGAGTGGATCAATGTTCTGTTTCACTCGAGATCAGCTACAACGCAGCAAACTCGACACACATGTGTTGGTTCGAGATACTCTGCATTAACAGTGTGATCGAGAGATGCAACCACTCAAATAAGAGCTTAATTTTAAGTTGGAAGCAGGAAACTCAATGCCCTGAATTTTATAAAGTTTCTAGTAATATGACGGAAAGAATAAGATACATTCATATGTTTCGTATTTGAAATATCGATCTTTGATTGGTTATCGCTCACTCGTCGATGGTGTTCGGAGCCTACAGGGTTGGTTTGGTTGAACTGAAAACCACTGAAAATCAGTTCCGTTACTGAGTGGGTAGACTCTAAATGTGAATTTATTTATTTTATTTATTGATGAGAATTTTGTGTAACAACACATTATGACGGCAAATATTTGGTGTATTTTCAATGAAACATCTTAAACATATGTATATTATTTAATTCATAAATCAATTCATAACGATTGTTTTAGTTGATTAGGGTAGCTTGTATTTTTGCCTAGGTAATATCGATACTATCTCTTTATGCCCACCGAGTACAGCCTACCTCATTGTCTCAGAGTGTTGCAAGTTGCTTCGATAGTTCAACTAAGAGCTCTCGGTTAACCGCTAAGATTTCTGCAGTATAATTGCTCGACAATTGTTCTTATGACGTCATTAGGCTTAACCTGTAATCACCTCGTTAGTAGAGTTAGTTCAAGTTGTATAGTTAGTGTTGCGTAGAATGGTTAATAATTCGATTATGTGTTATTTAGTTTGACCTAACCATTCGTCGCATTCAATTTAAAATGATACGAATGATGGATATATTAAACTAATCTCATCTCCTGATAAAACATTAATTTTACTTTTCTGATAAGAATAACTTAAAATGCAGACTTGAATTATTGAATTTTAAAATTTTTCTTGATTTTATATTACTTCATGACGCATTCGGCATTAGTTACTATGTTTTTGTCTTTACCAACCACTTGAACTCTTCAACTCCCGTAATACCGTTGTAAGTGCATTGTCTACTATCTAAATGTTTTCTGCATGTTATTTCAATTTATGCCCATATAAACCACAATCTACAATGTGTGCTGCTATACAATTATTGGAATAGATATTTTTCAGTATATTATATTGTATAGTAGGCATTTGGTTGGGGCTCGTTTTTTATCATTGTAATTTGTACCCCTATTATATTATTTATTCTTATTGTCATATTAGCCCAGACTTCTTCGAATATATTATATTATATTACTTTTGTATAGTTTATATATTTATATTTTTTTCTATAGTTTGTTTTATTGTTATAGTTTAACCAAAACGTTGCGAGATTCAAACATTCTGGAACCCCAGTATTGAAACTATATAAACGAGACGAGAAAAGAGCCAATACAGGCAGCAATTCACTTTATTGTGTTCCGTGTAATTTGCGCAACAAACAAAGTCAATAGACAAGCGATGTGTGAATGAAGATCCATCACCGGTTGATTGCGACTGTAAATATCCTTGTGTGACGCAAGTAGGTTGAGGGGGTCATTCTAACTCGCGTTAAACTACAATAATAAAACATGGTTTATGGGCTCCCCTATCAACCTGGATTGAAGAGTGCCTGCTGGTGTGGAGGATGAAGCTATTAGACAAGACTCATCCCCCCCCTTCCCCTCCTTCCCCTCCCACCGTCCTCAAAAGAGTTTGCAATCTTAAAGTAGTAGAGTAATTGCGAAATAAATGTAATGTACCACATAAATCAAGACGGTTACGGGTATTTTTATTAAAAATCTAGTTTCAATGCACTGTTGTTATTATGTTGGCTTTGCTCTCCGCTGACGCTATGGTGACGTCACTGGAGCTACAGCACTAGATGTCAAGCCAGTGTGACGTCGTACGCTATTCAGAGAATCGTTAATTACTGGCTTAGTTGTTGGCAGGCAGCTAAATTATTTGCATTTATTAAACTTTAAATGGATTTTACACAATATATGCACATTTTACTTTTAAGTGTCAGCCCTCCTTTAAGAATATAAGTGATAGATTTGATGATAGATTTTTTCGATTTTTGGTTGAGAATTGATGTTCGCTTCTGCCGGTGCCCACTGTTATGTTAATATTTCACATTAAATAGAAAATATACATCAAACATTATAAACTTTCACTGATGATTGACATAATCAATAAATCAAGCGTTATCACAACCGCATGTATTCATACAGCACTTTGAAAGTGATTGTAGTATTTATATATATCTGAAAATATGATCTCAACATACAACATATCTATAAAAAAGCTCCATAGTTACAAATGGATTATTTGATTGCAGTCGCTTTATCTTATGCATTATATATCAGAGAGACATCCGCCCTGGCCTTTGTAATTATATTTTTAACTTTGAGACATTTAGGAGTCCGTTACATCACAAAGAATACGAAATGAAGATAATTAGTGCTTAGCTAACTTATGATTAAATTATTCAGCATTATATGTGGAAAACATGTACTTAATTGCTTTGAAACAATTCAACGTGTTCAGTTCAAAAAGGTGGGTGTTTTTATGGTGACTACAACAGCGATACAAGCTCCAGTGGGATCAGAATTTAAATAAATATTTTCAATATGCCAAGTAATTTTCATTTTATTTCTACTCACGGCGGCTCTGTCAGTTTAGGGAATAGGTTCAAAACATGTGAAACCAACAAACGTAAAACTGCAATTTAAGAATTAAGTATTGCCACCATTTTGTTTTGTAATTGTTTTTTTGAGTAACTGTTGTGTAACTAAGTAACTTCTTGAACGATGCTTCCACAAAACAAATGGAGTTCATTGCCACATCGAAGTTTGTAGACGTTCCAAATTTCAACAAGATCGGTACCGGTATCTCCGTTTGACCGCTGTCGCGAGACATAAAAAAAAGAACGAGTGCCATTGACGTTGAATGGTTATATCTGTCAGTGCTCAAGGCTAAGTGCAGTACAGATATGGTATCACAATAATAACAGTTGTGACGTCACTTGCAGACTATGAACACGTCGATTGAATTCAAATGACCTTGAAAACTCTACAAAGACAATTCCAAGTTGCGTTTCTTTAGCGGTCGTGAACAATTCCTACGCACTCTGCATTTGAATATCTAGGCTAACGAACACAACTGCCGTGTGCGTGGGGTTGTCAAGATACAGTCTGGCATTGAACTCGGCACGAGGCTACTTTCCACCGCTATCCCCGCCCGAGAGAACAACGCAATGTTCATTGGGCCTAGGTTAACAGAGCTCATTAGAGACAACTGCACTGCTGCCATCTTCATTTCACAGTTCTAACTACTGCATGGGAATTAGCTCTGTTTACCGGCGGTTGATGCAACCTCGTGCACGGAACAGTACTTCTTGACTTGAGTGCTGCAATCAAACGAGATCTCTACACCGGATATTGATGCACGTTACACAAAGACATGAGTACGGGGCTTCATTCGTTCGATGCAGAGCTAGCGTTAAGTAGAATTGTAGGAATTACCTCTGAATGTGGAAGTGCAATGTCTAGTTACGGAAATGGTGGCTATGCCCAAGAAATGATTAAGTCAATGATTGTAATTAAGTAAAGTCTTAATTTCTTACCGTTAGATGGTACCAGTTCTATCTAGTAAGCTTAATTTTATAACTGTAGATTGTGAGAATGCAAGTACCTCCTCTCAATCCCCTTTCAGAGGGTCGTTAGACTCCCAAATCAGAGTTCGACGAGCCTCTACCAGTGGATTTAGAGCATTTTGTGATGTTGGTGTTGACGGGTGACTGAGCTGTAGACATATTATTTGCGCCGCCAAGATGATATTTACAAATGTATCTAGGGTAGCTCTGCAAGCTACTGCGGTTGCGATTGGTGGCGTAGTCACTATAGATGATGTATGAGGGCTAGAGATTCTTCTCCTCAGTAGACAGCTATACATAATTATGTTTTTAATCGTTGCTTTTATACGCAAGTTGAATAAGGTTATAATATTATCATTAAATTACACTTTTTAATTTCAGGGGAATCGAAAACTCGTATGCCTCTCTCCCCTCGATGTGCCCCTGCTTTTGGTGAGTACATCATTACAACACAGCAATATTCTTAGAACACAAATACACACCCCTTGCTTTTAGGAAGTATTATTTCCCCTCGAAATCGTAAATCTCAGTCTCCTAGTGTATCCACTTTGCAGATAAGGTTGAGATTTTAGGCTTTAGATGATCGATGGTCCAGTAGATTATTTAGTGTAACGTTGTTTAGATCTTTGCATGACACACAGTAAAATTTGCTAAATTGCTATTTCTTTAGAATTATCTCCTGTGTTTTGTTAGACAACGCCAGAATGAAGCTCTTCCACAATTTCAGCTAAGTATACATAACCTTGAGGTCAGAACGTACTCACAGCGCATAAAGGTCACCCAGAGGGCAATTGAAAAGAGTACAAGGTCTGCTAATAACAGGGATGGAGAAGCCGGGGGTGGAATTAGAATTGTTATGGCTCTACCCTTGGAAATAAGTGCGTGCTCGAGAAAACGTCTTCCTTTAAATTAATCTACCAACGAGATGAGGCGATTGCGAGTGCGCAAACTGCCCCTAAGACGTGGAGACCTCAGCGCTCCTCACATTGCGGAGAGGCAGAAACTTGTGTCGTGTTATGTCGTTGAAACCGATGCGTTTTAAAAGTGTCTTCTCTGCTCGGAGTTGATTCACTTAATGCAGAAAACTTTGCAAGTGTATTTTTAGGACACGCGCTTAAAAATTTATAGAATGTGTCCTATGTCACAAGCTCCAAGATTCAGTTAGCTTCAGTGTTTAGCTGTACAGAACACTGTCGTATTTAGCGTTTGTTGTTTGGTCTGTGGACACATTTAAAGATAGATAGATAGATATTTGGGCTTAACGTCTCATATTTTTGCAAAAGTAAACAATTTCTAGTGTCTATGATTGAAAAGTTAATAAAGGCTCCGAAAAGTGCACAATTAAAAAACTTATGACACACTCACTAGAAAAAATAATTACGTTATTACATTAAACGATTTTTTCATAATTTTTTAAAAATTATTTTCTAACTATTTAATAAAAATGTCCACTTTCCTTTCGCCTGTTGCCTTTCCTCGTATTTCAACACTACAACCAAGCAAACTTTCAGATGCGTCAAATTCCTCCCGAGAGCAGGAAACACCCTTAAAGGTCAAAAGCGTCGTGTCAAAGGAATTGTGATATCTCGCCAGCACAAAATGTTTATTTTCTAAAAATAACTTTTATAGTTAGCAATGTATACAAGTTTATAGTCTGGCAGTAGTTTCCGTGAAGTAATCAATTATAAAAAATGATTTGCCGGATATCAATCAATCGATACTGGTTGTAAACCATGTTTAAATTTATATGTATATAAGCTCAGGCATGAGTTATGTAAACAAATATAGATTTATAATGCTTTAAATATTAGTTTATGATTTAAATTTAACTTGTCATCACACAATTTTCTATATGTAGATAGATTCCTCTAACTTTATGTTCTACTACGTGTGTTCAACTAGTGAACATGGTATATCTCTTCAGTCCAGCTATGCATGCTAGATGCTGCTGGCCGAGTTGAAAAGACTGCCCGAAATGAAAGAAAAATATTGGAGGAAAAACCACTGAATCCACTCGATGGCTTTGTTTGTGTTCTGCTTTTGATGAAATAATTCCCATTTCTATCCGTCTCGACTACCGAGGAGCAATTCCTCCGCCTACACGAGGAGTCAGTTATTCTCACAGGAAGAGCTGCTTTTCCTATAGTCAAGTGAATTTTTTCTTTTTTTAATTTCCTCCGACATTGAAGCAAAAAGTTAGAAAGTAATGATTATTCGAGAATGATGTATGATACAAATTTACCCCAACTTGAAAAAGACATTGCTGTATTTGAGTTAAAAGCAAACATTATAGAGTCCATTGCTGACCGTGACCGGGAGTTGAATCCAGATCTTTTATTTGCCGGTTTGACGACTAGACCAATGGATGCACTCATCTTATGTGTGTTCATTTCAAAATATGAGTTGAGCTAATACAGTACTTAAACATTTTTTTGTTTAATTTTGTTGTTGATCTTTGGTCGAGTTTATTTCGGCTTCAAATGATTTTCTTTCCAATTTCGAATTTTCAAATTTCTACTTCAAAATTTGACTTAAATGTGGTGTAACTTTTGAGCTGACGTAATACAATGTTCCCACTAACTGAGTGGGTGTAATATAATTAAGTATAATTATATTTTTTTGAACTGACTAACCATATAAGCAATTGATTATTCCCTTCACTAATGTTGTATATTGTAATGGATGGTGTTTTAATGTCTTATTGTATTGATTATCACAATAACAAAGTAGCCCAATGAACCAAGTAGTTCTGAACTGAAATTAATACCAATGTGTTTACTAAAATATATCTTCTTCAGAGTAGCAAACATTATTTTTTTAATTATTAGAAGCCCATTTCAAAAATAGATAAAATTCAAAATTAATAGTTTATTTGTGGTAATTGTATAATTATTATATAACAAGTAATTGACAAATGGAATTACAATTGATTTATTCAATGTGCAACACGTTTGGCCAGTTTACCATGGGAATCCCCTCCAACCGCATGAAATCCTATGCGCCATTGCTCGAGAGTGCGCGCTAATGACGTCACTAGGCCGACATCAGCACGCTAGTGACGTCACTGGCCCCACATTAGAAACATCCCCGCGAGGAACTGAGATTGTCAACGAGCAGATATCTCGCACACATTTCACCAGAACACTCCTTGGTTAGTCGGAACACTAATTTTCTAAATGTGAGTTTGTCTTTGAAATTGTATTCTTAATCGGGTGCTTAGCAGTGAAATGGTCATTGTGGTCTAATGGTGGGTTCACGCTATTTAGAGTAACCATAACCATGCGATGAGTACAGGCAATACAACAAGTACTTACACATTCAGTTTACCAACATGTTGCTTGGTATAAAAGTATATTGGTTCCAAGATGGTGTGGCCGTAAAGTAGAAGTAATAATTAAAAAATTAGCTTTTTCAAACTTACGAAGTGAATCATATTTTTTTGAACTTAAAAAACGTAGGCAGTCATAATTTAATAATAATTTGATTTATAGTGGCGTAGAAACATTTTATTAGAAACCCGTTTTATTATAGTATAGAAAACGTATAATAACTATGATATTTATTATACGTTATTTATTATACGTTAGCCCCTTATAGCGAGCTTAGGCTCTTTGGGGGCTAATATCCATGCTGTAACATGTATTTTGTTTAATATCAATATTTAAATTGTTAGTATAGGAGAACCGAAGGACTTTTAGATTTGTATGTACTGTTCAGTTGTGTAACGTCAAAAATTACTTTTTTCCTATTTTTAGGGTAGAAGTTCTGATTTTGCACACCATATTAATGTATACAAATTGGAATCTTAAAATATATATATATATATTACTACCTCTAATGAGAGTAGAAGTCAAGGTGTTAATCTAAAACATAAAGATTGTTGTTTCTTAATATTGGCAGAAATATTTCACAAAACACAAAATAAACATCCCAATCTCAAACCTCCATCCAGCCGTCTGTTTAGTGAAGTGTTGTGGTTCCGTCTGGTTCTCTGTTTGAATCGCAAGACAGACTTGTCAATAGGTTCGACAGCCAGTCACGAACCGAGTTCATAGGCGAAGTGTATTCTTGGAGCGTGCCTATCCATCTTCACAGTCTGCCACAGTATGATGGAGTGTGCATGCGAATACTGTACTGATGTTGCGCATGTGCGGTTGCCTTGCTGTAACTTTTACTTCTTTATTATTTATCTATCCCAGCACAGTTTATACAAACCAGAAATACGTAGGATATAATAACAAATCATACAATCATCACAAAATAAATAGAAACATAGAATTATACATAACAAAGAAACATCACAATATTACAATAAACGACACTTTTTCTTAAAAGTAAAAGTTGAGTCATTAAAAACATCTATACCTAAGTCATCTAGTTGGGAAAGTACAGTAGGTTATTAAAATTTGTTTGTACTCGTGGTAGATATGAGTATTTATGAAGGTCAACTCTGGCCTTTGGCGGATAAAACAAACAGGTACTACTTGACCTACGAATAGGCACATTAAATTGAATTAATCTTAAAACTTCAGAACAATCTATAACATTGTTTAAAAGTTTGTGTAAAAACATAAAATCTGCAGCTAATCTTCTACCAGACAGCGTTTGCAAGTGTAGGTTTTCACATATTCTTACATTCTTACATTTCTTATCGTGGTTGTGTTTGTTAGCGGAAGTACGGTTTTTGAATTTTTATTTTTATTTTTTCTGTTTGTGTTTGTATTTTTGTATTTTAAATCATTATTGAAGTTAATGTGAACCATATTTTTAAACTTAATGGTGACATCTACAAGACGTTCCAGCGTGCCTTACAGAGAAATATTGTTTATTATTTAAATTTGAATTTTCTTTTCAATTCAATCTACCTTTTCTATCAATAATAAACATAAAAACTCAGTTTAATTAAATAACTGAGTTTTATGTTTATTATTGATAGAAAAGTTTGTTTGAAGTTTCGTGACATCCTATATAGTTAGTTCTGCTTCTTAGAAGATACCTTATTCAATCTCATGGTTTTATAGCATTATACGCTTACCCGTATAACAATATATCTTATACATCTGTCGATAGAGTAATAACAAAGACTTAAACAGTGATATATGAGCCTTAAGCAATCAGTCAAAGCAGAATATATAGACAATTTCTCAAAGAAATCAAAAAGTGATAGAGTAAGCTATAGAGTAAAAAAAAATTATATTGGTTTCATGATTTTTGAACGGCAGTCTAATTATTTGACGTTAGTTTTCTAAACCGACAAACTAGAAAGCAGACGACACAATATCTACAAACAAAAGATAATCCTTACAGAAAATTACATCAAGAATATTCGACGTTGTTTTGTTGATGGATCCTGTTACGTCTACAACTTAAGCGATCCAACAATTAAAACGGTCCTCGGGGAGGGGGGGGGGGGGGGGGGGGTTCATCCATCATCCGCTCTGTCGTACGTGTAATCAGCTGCAATTAGAGCTTAAGTAACGTGCAGGCCACTAAGCTCCAGTTACCCAGCGAATAGAGCTCACCATAGATGAACTAAAGAAACTAGGAATGTGGTAAAACAAATGGACAGATTCTGATGTCTAGACTATAGTTGTTTATTGTTTACAATTAGGGGTAATCTAATCCTAAAATGTGCGCAGAAGATTAAAAAAATATAATTATGGCAATGGAAAGGGTAGGAGCTAAAGTGTCGTCCATTTTTTTTTAAAACAATCGTTCTATTAATATAACGTCTTTACCACATTTTAGACTGTAGGGCTACCTTTTAGCACCTAATAAAACTGTGGATATTTAATTTTTTTAAGATTAAACCTTGCAGGAAATAAAGTTTAAATATTGCGGAATATACCGTAACTTAATGGGTTATTTACGAATTTCGTTTTGTCTGGTATAATCAAATTGTCTGCCGGGAATGACATAAAAATAGTCGTAAATTGAATTTAGGTTTACTATTGTTGGCAAAGGCAATTAATTATACATGCTTTCTTATAAAATATGATAAACCCAGATTTGCCATCCGCTATTGCGCAGTCTAGGCGAGTAGGATTCCGCACCAGGAAGATTGTTAATCATCATCATAATACATCATGAGACGAATATTGGATGATAAATAAGAATACAGGAGGATCCAGTAATCCAAGTTGGATTTGAACATAGACCCATCTGGCTGCATACGGGTCAAACATCCTCCCTTGAAGGACAGAACCATCAATAATCGCTTCAAAACTAGAACCAACATACGTGTGCGTTAATTGAAATCGTGTCAAAAAATCTGTGTATTTATTTTATTTTCTAACCCAATCCTTTATTTCGTCACAAATCCCTTATTTACTATTTTTGTGGTGTAGTCATAGAACAATGCCTTGCAATATTGTATATGTATAACTCTTGCACCTGCGCTTCAGACTTCAATACTCACTGTACTCTCTATCGGCTGCTACGCGCTCTACTCTGATCTTCTATGCTGTCATAGCAACCCAAGCTTAGCGTGTTCGATTGTGCGGGAGAGGAGTACACCACGTGACTGGATTATAACCACGGGCTGCATGCATCGTTGCTGTTGCAGCACTCGCATGCCTGATCACGTGATGAGCCTAACCGCGCTGGGTTCACATGTGTGGATTACAACTTTGCCAACGCTTTATAGCCCCAGTCCGGTTCCCATACGAACACTGAAGTTAGGCAACCTCGGGCTAGGTCAGGAGATGGGTGGGTGACCGCTCTCTTCTGAACAATAGTTATCGTTGGTAAGAGCAGATTGGAGGGTTCGAAAGCTTGTGTATAACAGCTTCGTTCTTTTCGTCAACTGCTCGGCAGTCCAGGTTAGTGGAGGAACCTATAGGACTGCTCAGCCGGATGGAACGTAAAGCTGATGGTCCCCTTGGCACTTTTTGACAAGAGTAGTCTACGTGCCGTTAAGGCTTTCCCTACTCCCTTGCTCATTATTAATCATCATCAGACTAAAGAGGGACACTGGCATTTAATTCAATAGAATATAGGGTGTATTCATAAAATGCACGTGCCGGCCATACTGGATGTCAAAATGACACGTTTGTTTACTTTCGATTAGAAATTAATTATTATGATGGTTTATAAGCAGTGATTGGTTGAAGTTAGTATTAGTAATAGTAAATTTAGTAGGAAACCTACCCTAGGGGTCGTACCCCTTCCTCAGGGCCTTCGTTCCAGTACGTAAGTTGCAATAGCTCAAAGATGATCAAATGACAGCTCAAATGTAAACAATCATTTTAGCCTCCTGTAGGGTCGCTGTGACGTCACGTAAATAATGTATATAGCGTTTGGTGGAGGTGCCGAGTATATTCTCAAATGTGTATTGTAAGGCAGGGGACGGTTCTAGTGTTAAAACCGAGTGAAATAATCTGTTTTATAAAGAATGCTACACACCAAAAAAAAGAGACCAGAGCATGCTGGGTTTTTGAGTGAATGATGAAGTCATTCATGATAATTCATGGAGGTGAATTATTGCAAACAAGTCATAGAGAAGTTGTTCAACTTATAAGCCGTTTGTCCGATTGTGAATACATTTTGCAATAGATGATTTTCAGAATATTGATCTAGAGGGCCGTGATACGCTCTATCCTTGATACTCATGTCGAATTTTTCACTATTGTGCATTGTTATCATTAAAGATCTAGAGGGCCGTGATCTAAGGGTCCTAGATGAATTCGGAAAAAGGTCTATTAAATAAAGAAGCATTTTCAAAACTGATCTAGGACCCTTAAATAGAGTTTATCACAGTCCTTCAAATCTTCAATTCCAACAATGCGCAACAATAAAAATTATTTTTTAATTCTATGTCAAGGTACATTTTACATTGTTATGCATTGTTTTCATTGAAGATTTAGAGGACCGTGTATAATTCTATCTAAGGGTTCTAGACCAATTTTGAAAATGGTCTATTGTGTGTTGACAGCGTGGACCACAGAAGGCAACAGTATTGGTAATTAAAGATGACATAACAATGAGCTTTAGTCAAACCATAGATATAAATGGTGCTACCAAGATATGTAACTGAATGGAGGTCCGAGGACCTATGCTCGTTCCTCGATGCCCGCCATTATGTATGATTGCCTGTTTGTTTACATTTTAACATGTGTGTTTTTCAATGTGTTATACATCGCCTGGCGTATGCCATTGATATTGATGGCTATAAAAATAAAGTACGCGAGTATCTGTTTACCCATTGGACATAATGTAGTCATTTCAGCATTGAAAATAATAATTTATAAATGTACAATATGGCGACGTTCCGAGAAAAATCCATTGTTGAAATCTCAAAAGTGAATCAGTTTTGGTACGTCCAGATAGCAGTGAGTTACGTATCTTGGTTACAATATTTATATCTAGGGTCAAACTCTTGGTAGATCGTTGCAGTCAAAGTACCGTGAACATCTGTGTGGGGCGTGGTACTGACTGTAGTGATGAGAGGACGAGCTGTACAATGCAGACAGACAGTCATCGTCACCTTGATTATTCCAGTCATGTAAATCCAATGGAAGGCTTCTCATCACATTTACAGACAGATGGGTCCTGAGATTGCTTGTGAAGCCCCCTATCGGCGCGTACTGGGTATTAAACAGTGCTTTCGCGGACCATTGCAAGCAAGGGCGTGGTTTCCTTGTATAGCGGTTTGTGCATGGGTCCTAGCGGGGTTCAGTTCCCATTTCGGGTTGGGATATTTTAAATTTGGAAGTGGACTTCTATCTGTCTTCATGATACTGATGACAATGTATACATGAACTAGTAACAAAGCATCCCTGCTTCCATTGCAGAAGGTCCCGGGTTCAAATCCCGCATCAGGCAGAAGTTTTTAAATTATAACATGGATTCAATTCCGTCACTTCTTGTCTTAGGAATAATTAATGATGACTTTTGAACCGTCCTATAGCAACGAAGCTCTTAATAAATTCAAAGTTGTTCTGGATCAGCCTTGTTGATTCCGGCATTTGGCAGTTGTTCGCACTGTCCAACCACTGATTCACATATTTCACAGTTTAAAATATAAACCTTTGGTTGGTTATTGCTCACTCATCGATAGGGTTCGGAGCCTATAGGGTTGTCTTAGTCTCTTTAAATTGAAGTCCCCCACTGAAAATCAGTTATGTGACTGAGTGGGTAGACTCTAAATACGAATGTTTGTATTTAATTTAGATGGAATAATGTATATACCCCACTGAAAATCAGTTATTGCTATATAGTGGGTAGGCAATAAATATAAGTGTACTTATTATACAACTGTGACACACACATCTTCGTCTATACGACGATTTCATTAAGCTAATACTTAAGCTTAAGTATAATTTAGATACAGTAAATAATGGGAGTTAAGCTAAATTTTGTTTCAAAGTTTACAGATTATCTAACAACAGTGCTCGTTAATTAAGATTGCACTTGACCTTTAAAGCTCTTGAGATGAATGCATTCTGCTGCAGTTTAAACTCATTCTATCCAGGTCACAAACTAAGTACCTTGCCTGTTACTTGCGCAAAGCTGCAAGTTCAACTAAGTATCACTCAACTTTGTTACTAGAGGCAGCGCTTCAACAAAAGCAATTAGCAATAAAATTATACATATTTTAGATTTATTATAATTGTTTATGGTCAATTTGTTTCACCTGTAATTGAATTTATCGGTAAAAACGCTGACAACTCTAATGCAAGTCTATGTGGAACAACAGACGTGTGGTATAAGTTACCATTGATTATCATCACTGAGATTTTGTTGTAGGACTACACTTGGAAAATAACATGGCATAAAGCATTTGGATTAAACTTTGATTGCCAATGCTCTAGTTTTAAATTTAAATTTCACAGCCTCTCAAAAATCTACTAAGAAAATTATTTAAATTGAAATTCTCCCATTTGCAATTTTTCTCTTTTTACTAAATTAATTCTACTATGTCTATCGACTATACCAACGATAAGTAGTAAATGTAAGCGATGCAATATTTGCGGCTTGCTCACTCAAAAACACAAAAATCATCCATTCACAGAAAAAGCTTTCAATCTCGCATTTTTTATAAACCTAAAAGCATTTTACTTCCTTCTCCACCCACAAGGCCGTATGGCAAGGCAAGGTATTAAGTAACTTCTGCCACTCCCACCAGGGGGCACGCCAGTCGGAAACTTAAAAAATTGTTTTCCTGTCACAAATCCGACTTGAATTTCTGACATCTCTTCAATCAATATTATTTTCACATGTTATCTTGATTTCTAAAGGTCAAGTGTTCAGATACAGTGGCATATATGTGTGAACTTCTATCATTTCCAAATCATCCGAATTCAATCTTCTTCAAAGTCAAACGCGATCTCAAAAAGTCGACTATCGTTTCTGAGTTATGTGATTGTCGATTGTGGGCGGAAGAGGGGGGGGGGTCAAAGTCTCATGTTTATGCAACGAGGCTAATAGAGAGAATGGAGGGAGAAGCGGGGTTGATTGATTAATGGTGATAGGAAATGCGAGCCTCACACAATACCCTGTAGATCTATCTATACTAAGAGGTCTGAAGGATTCACATCCTCCCGTCCGAATATGGTGTAGAGGTTCTATCCCTGAAGGGCCTAAACTGTCTGGGAGGGGGGGGGGGGAGAGGGGGCGACTACAAAAAGTGAATAAAGCTTTTAGAACCGACGCGTCACTCATGTTAAGGTGGGTGGGCGTGCCCATCAAAGTCGCATAACAGAATTGAATATGTTTTTATATTTCCTACTTTTCTCTGACTTCCGCGCCGTCTTACTGTATGGCCAAATGCTCGTCGTAATGGTAGTTCGAACATTAGTATGTATTTACGAGTGTTTTTGTAGGTTTCTTGCTGGTTTTTGGTCGGAATACTGGAAGAACTCGGTTCGTCTCTCCGTTAAGGCTTAAATTAAATAAATACAAGTGTATAGAGAAATATTCTCAATTTATTCAGATTCAAAGTGTATGCTTACATATTATTATAATTAAAATTAACAATAATATCATCTGTGTTTGAGTATTAAAATAAACTTAATTCAATTGACGTGGACGATGTATTTCATACATGATATACAAGAATACGACATCAACTAATTTTATCCTCTTTCAAGATAAAATTATCTCTGCACATTAAATTACTGTGGTTGGAGGAAGGAATGGAGGGAGGGAGGGAGGGAGGGAAGAGGGCCAGTGGAGTAACTAGTGTAGGTTAGAAGGTCCCCCCTCCCTGCGAAACGACATCGAAGTTAATAGTTTTTATATAGAGCGCCCTTTCAGTATAGTTTCTTGGTTGTGCTAACTTCCTGTACAACGACATACCTTGGAAGTTCGACGAGCCTCAGCTAGGCGGAGATCAAGTGAGCCCTGCTACTTGAAACTGCAACCTCACTGCTCTTGCATATTCTAGCTAGGGCATAATTAATTATGTTGTGGTTCCAATCAACAACCTATATACAAAACACGATGTACACATGAGTCGCTCTGTAAAGTAGGTTCGAACCCGAGGCGTCTAATGTTCATCTCTTTCCTTCCACCTTGACAGCCCCAACATGATTGTATCCTTCATTGTAACATTATCTCCTTCAATTAAACTAAATTAACATTAAAATGTAAAATTCAATCACCTTTACCATTTGCAAAACTTTATTGGGGTATTTACAATAACAATGGGATTCGATTGAACTTTCAAAATGGATTATCAGTGTTTTCACAGCTTTTACCTCATTAATTCGCCACAACATTGAGCTCTTTCTCTTTCCCCCAAAACAATGGTTCGAAATGTTTTCTTTTCAACTCGTTCAAGATGTCTGGCGAGAATGGGGCTTCTCTTTTAAAAATACGTTTGATAAATGAGAAGCGTGGGATCGCGATCCATCATCGAAATCAACTTTTATGGCGTGGCTCTTTTTGCATGGCCAGATGGAAGTGGTAAAAGTTGGGTTTTATCGTAACTGCAAAGTTTCAACTAGACGAGAAACTGTGGGTGGATATTTGATTGTTTGCCGTATGTACATTGGAGAACTCAGTCAACTGAATAGACTTGTCTCTAATAGAATAGTAGGCAAGAATATCTTTGTATGCAATATGCTTATTTGTAGGTCTACAACAATGTCTGAGTGTATGGTATAAATAATACGATGCCCGCTGTGTGTTGGAACTAGAATAACTAATATAATGATCGCAAACTATACCCATCAAAATCCTGCAATTTTCAATTATCTTTGTGCTTGATCAAGTGTTCCAAAATCGCTTTGAGTAAAGTCCAAGGTTGTAGATCATAACAATATATTATGTCATTAAGTTAGCGCTGGTCAGCACTGAATATTGGAAAATTTCTTCTGCGTTAGGAAGATGGAGGTCAGAGATAATTCATTATAATGTGTTGAGGACCGCGACGAAAGGCCGTGAAATATCTTATGTCCATGTAATACACACTATAGGATGTATTCACGTATTGCGCATGGTGGCCACATTGGAGGCCACAATGGCATGTGATTAGTAGTTCATTGTTACTATGTTTCAGCTGTCGTTTGATGCAAATTCAACGGATCTCTTACTTTAAAATCAACATAAACAAACTATTTTGTCTCAATTACTCTTTAATCGTTTACTAAAGCATACAATAATTATTTTCGTACACTTTATCGGGGGATATACGTGTTCAAACTTGTCATATTTCCCCGTAAACAATATTATTCGTTTTATTTTAACAGCTAAATGAAACTTGAAAGGTGGCCTCCAATATGGCCGATGTGACGTCACGTGAATACTCCCTATATATACTGTAACACTCGCTTAAGACATTGAGAGTCGGGTGCAGCTGAGTAGTAGTAGTAGTAGTAGTAGTAGTAGTAGTAGTAGCAAAAAATTGTTTTAATTTATATTATAGTATCTCTAAATATATACCCTCAGGGGGTGCAAAAATGACGTAAGCTCAACCCAATTCTTTAGTATGGTACAAATTTGACGAAAAATTGTACCAGTTTATTGCAGAAATGACGCAAGTCTCGAACTTGAACAGTTTTTTTTTTTTTTTTTTTGCATATCTCGCCACCATACTGAGTGGACCTCCGCTCCGACCTTTCTGAAAACCACGATTAAGATACTTTCACTCGAAAGACCGTAGGTTGACTCTGTGGTTAGAGAGCGCGACTGCCGCAGCGCTGCAGGCGTTACTCTGCGTCAGCACAATAGGCGACCCCGCTCGACATAGCTGGCTAATTGATTAACAACAAATAAGTCGGGAGCGCGTTGTATTTGCTCAGAGTGTGTTGGATACAGGGTTTCACTTATTTATTTGGTTGTATGTATACCGAAGAGGGAACGTTGCTGTTCTATACCGTATGCCGACCATACCGACAGGTTTTTACGTGAATGTTTTATTAATTGTGAAAGTTTGCGGTATGAGATAGAAAAAAATATGTTCTGATTTTGTAATATATTGTATAATTGTATTGTAGATGGATGTGGATAGTGAGTAATTTAACTAGCCTATACAGTTTACAAGTACAAAATAAACAAAATAAATAATGATTTGGCAACAAAAAAACAACTTTATTAAAGAGAACAATAAATATGGGGGCAGGGGGGGGGGGGGGGAATATTTAAAGATTCTGTAATAAAAAGTAAGAAAAGTCAAGTAAAAAATTGATTGTTTTAAGTGTAAAAATATGTTTTCTGTGAATAGTTCTTACCCAATGCAATGCGAGTTACTATGAAACCAGCAATGCGAGTGACAATGAAATGCATTTCTATACATACATAATACATAATCAAAGATTTAAAAATGTAAATGAAATATTGAAATTAATGTAAGTTGAACTTTTTCTGTGAAGGCATATACTATACAATATTGTGTACAGCGCCTAAAGGAAGACTGACTGGATGTACTCATATCCAATACCTGCACACGCCAAAGTGCATGCATACAAATAAAACATAAGAACATTAGTTTAACGAAAATGTACCCGATGACAGAATCAAACCCAAAACAAGTACAGGTGAATTGTTAATAAGAAATTCATTGTTAAAGTGATAACTTAAATCCAATATTTGCTAAAACCTAGCCAACCTACCTAACGTCGGCTTTCTGCTTATTCAGCAGCACTGATTTTGTGTTTGTGTTTGCGTAATAAAGAATGGACTCAAAGCGTTTCAACGTGAAATATTTCCTTCATATATCGCGCACGCTTCCTTTCATACATTTCAATAGCCCCCCCCCCCCCCCCCCCCCCTCCCCTCCAACCCGTACGCCGCGCACCAATGTGGTGGTATGATAACACATATTCTGTAATGAAAAGCAATACACCCTTTATTTACTGTTATGAAGGCATTACGTTTATATTGGGTAATATTTCATTTCGAATAAACCCGTAATTTTATGAAATGCCTGGAGATGTTGAATGGTGCGTGTCCCAAAATTCCAAAGTACCTAAACTACATCACACTTACCTACAGCGTTACTGTAAAACACAACTCACTCGACGAACGTTGTCAATTTATGTATTTATTTATTTATTTATTTATTTGCCTGTCGATTAATACATGGTACAAATATAGGCATCGTCAATCTTATAATATACATACTTTATATACATAAACTTAATATACATATTATGATCAGATTAAATAGAGACATTGGAGATACATATTATAAATCGATGTATGTGATTAACCATCTAAATCACATTGTGTTGGGCCAAAAGGAATTCGTATTTACTAATATTGATTACATTATTCAGGTTGTAAGACATTCTCAATCCAGAAAATAGGAATCAGTTTATTCTAGATTGTGATTAGTGAGTCAGTAAAAATGAATGATGATTGACATAAACAAAGCTGGGGCATCAAAACATAATGTTTATAAAACTCACTATGCGAGAACCTCGTAATCGTCATGGTCGTAGAAAAGTCACAAAGACAGCTGATGGTTTCGTTTAGTTTGGTCGGTTTAGTTGGGATCAGGATTAAAGCCATCGTCATATTCATCGACCATAGTCTAGGTCCTCAGTCGACCCCAGTCGACGGCAAGAGTAAAATTTAGTGACGAATAAATATCACGAATTCAATATTGGTCCCTTTCAGAGGCTTGAATCAGAATCCTGGCGCTGCCTGCATTCTGTACGCAGAGTAGCGAACTAGCAGCAGTAGCAGTTGCACTCGGCGGCTCGGTGAGTACAAGATGCGCAGTCTGGCAGAGCGTTGAGATATGGCGGGATTTAAAATTAAAATGTGTTCTGATTTTTGTGCGGATATGTACAAATATTCCAGTTGTTTGGGTTCCACAATAATGTGTAGTATGTAGTTCGAGCTTCGAATATTCTATATATTGCGAGAACAATAATAGGTATAATTGAATTTAAATCAGCATTTATGTTAAGTACTTGAGTTACGAAATCAAGACGTGTCACAGAACCAAAATGTTGAGAAGCTGTCGTACATAGATTATAACACGCATTCATTTGCTGTTGCCTAACCAAGACAGATTCATAATTAATAAGTTCTTTTGGTTTTAAAACCATTCAACCTTGAACGATGTTTGAATTGAATAGAATATGAACTTCATCCGTTGACTATATCGAAACAAAATGTTGTTGGAACCACTTCCGTAGTCTAATCACAACCACACTGTATCACACCGTGACGGAAACCGTGGTTTTGTCAAACAATGATTTGGGAGTGTAGTCCGTCTCATGCTTAGTTGTGATGTTGATTGATATACATCATCACCACAACCGCATGAACCATTGCGGATGACTACTTTGAACTTTCTCAATACATTGTTTTAATCATATTTAATACTTTGGATAGAATCATAAACTTTCGCACAATTTGCTATCAGCCTAAATTTAACACGCTATGAAATTCGGTATTGTGTCCAATTGGTAAATACATACAATACACAATAATAGGAATTCTTCCGACTGTTTAGTCTAGATGTTCTTTTGTATGCCGATCTAGCAAATGACTATTCAGTATTCAAGCATGCTTAGTCAGATTAGCAGATTCGTGTATACATAAAACATTTCCAAGATACATCAGTCATACACTTTGTGTTGTCACTTGCCAAACCTTACATCTTACAAAAAAAAAGTTCGTGTGGCACATGTTTGATGCTTGTGAATGTTTTGTACTGATTTTCAAGTTCGCTTCTTCTCAAAGAGTCCTTTGTGTCTATTTTTACAACTCGCATCTTTTTTTGCTTTGATCCAACACTAGCTATTATAGATAATTACGGTGAGTCACCTCACGTTGCCAAATTTAATGCCAGCAGCAGAGGACCATAAACATTGCACACAAACTACTGTGTAATGAAACAAATAAAAACGCATTTGGAATTCCGACGTTGCCATTTTCAGTGTAACTTCTTTCAAGGTTTTGTAGGCAGACGAAATTATTTTCCATGCACGTCTCACATTGTACATAGTAACATAATCATGAACTGTAATGGGTTTGAAGCAGGCAGGCGTGTTAGTTCATAATGATAGGTTGTTCAAGGTTGATAATAACACACATACATTTTCCCAACATTTTTTTTTTATTTGATACTGAACACAGTTTTTTAAGACTTATATATGTGAAATATTCACGTAGCATGATGCATCTCAAGGCACGTTTGTAATGAGATTAGGAAATGTGTAGAATACACTTAGAAATATGCCATTCAGATATGAGACGAAGGAATGTGTTGTCTTCATTTCTTGGCGCTCAGATGGTCAATCATTTCCTTGAACTTTAGAACTCCAGACTGGTTCAATTCGTAGCCGACGACTGACTTCTTGCAGCTTGTGAACCAGCGGGCGATGTTGGGATGTTTGTTGACATCAATGCCGGCAATCTGAAACATGCGACAAGGATTTACTCAACGTCCTATTCCCGTATCGGGCTCACAGGAAACTGACGTTGATAACACATGATTGCTGGGCAGCATAGGGGCCTTTGAGTGGTTTTACAAACGCAACACACCCGTTTATTGTATAACACAAGATAAAAGAAATTCTAAATGAAGTTGGCGAAATTAAGTTAATTTATAATAATAATAATAATGTGGATGCCCCAAGCTAAATTGCTTTCAAAGTTCGTTTATTTCTAAATAAATGTATTATGTCAAGCAAATATAACCGTTTTCAACGGTTCTGATACGTCGGTGATAGCCTATTAAAAATTAAAATTTATATTGAGACGTTTCAGGACCACTCTGGATCACTTCGTCAGACCGTCTCATGGCCGACGACGTGATCCAGAGTGATCCCGAAATGCGAGATGAATAAGCGAGTCAACTCACGTCCATGCTGGAAATGCTGCTAACGATGGCGATGTCAGCAATGGTCTGCTTGTCTCCGGCGACCCAATCATTGCCCTCGAGGAAGGTGTTGAGCCAACCAAGAGCTTCCTCAATCTTCTTGAGCTTCTCAGCGTCGTAGGGGACGCCGGCGAACAGGTGTGGGTACTGCGAGCAAGCAAACAAGACCACGTGAGCAAGGGGTGGGTAACACAAGAGACGGCTCTTCAAGTTAGATGTATTTTTGCGACATTTCAATTGATTTCAAAACGAAAATCAGTGTAACAAAACTATGCTGTTATCAACAAGGCAAATGACTGCAATACAATAATAATGGTACTTTCAGAAGTAAAACAAGTAGCATCATATTATGCCAGAAAATACCGGTATTATGGCATTGTAACAATGCTTAGGGGATGTAAATCGTGATTTCTATTAAGCCTACAAAACGTTATCGTGGTTTAATATAGTTTAAGCAAAGTTATTAAATTCCGTAACAAAATACACATAATACTAATATGTTTATATTATAAAGGTTTAAAACCCTAATGTATGTTCTTCGTTTTTTTTATAGAGACAGAAGAGGAGAGGACATAATGTTTATCTTGCGACTGCAGCAAATAAGTGAAAAGCATTATGAAGTTGTTCAGTGAGACATAGAAGCGGTTACTCACGAGGTAGTCGCCGAACCTCTGGTAGAGGGTGCCGCTGTCGAAGTACATCCTCTGGTCGACGACTGCGCGCTGCTTGGGGTCCTTGGGGTAGAGGGAGTCATCCTTGCCGTACTTGCTGACCAGGTAGGCCATGATTGGGCGGCTGCAACAACACACAGGTTATCTTCACACTCCTCAACTCGCACGCCTACCCACAGTCACACTGGCAACACTGTGCTACACAGGTTATCATCACACTCCTCAAGGTGCACGCCTACCCACAGTCACACTGGCAACACTGTGCTCTGAGTTCGCCTAAACTGCGCTAATATAAACACAGTCCTCATTTTTGTTCGTCGTGTTTTTGTTTATAGAAATAACAGATTTTACAAAATCCACACACAACGCCAAAATAATGTTAAAACAAAGCATTATTCATAAAAAATATATACTTTCTTAAAACATTTTCAAGTAGAAGGCTTTGTGCATTTGCAATCACAATGCATCAAACTATGTATGTGTTCAGTTGTCTTACAACATATCGCTGAAAACTTTGTATATTTTAGCAGAGCAATCTAGATTTTTCAATTCTCTTTGTGACTCGAAGCTATAATAATATATTCATGAATTCGAAGAGTATCTTCATAAATTGTTTACATAGTAGCCTGAAGTGGCATTCAAATGACATTGGAAAATGGAAATAAATAAATAATATGAGTTTCACGGAGGTATATTTTTAATTATTGTCTGCCGCAGGGCACCTTTCTCACGCATAATAATATAATTATGTTTACTTGTCGCTACAAAATCTCTTATTATAATAAGAGATCACTCACCTCTCCCACAGGACGAATCCGTTGTCGTTGAGAGTGGGGACGGTGTGTTGGGGGTTCATCTGAAACAAACAAGTAACACCCATAGAGTCAAGGCAGAGACGGCGACATTTAGCAGGCAGTGTATAAATAGGGGTAGGCGTGGCACTGTTTGCATCCTGAATAAAACCTTAATTAAACGACGAATCACTTCACATTGACTTTGCAAGCCAAGCAGATGCGTCCCTGAACAAAAATAGGCCCTAAGCTATACTATCAGTGGTTTATTGGTAAAACACACACAATGGTGCTCCAGCGGCCAACCTTGCATTGAAAAATTCATACTAGGAAAGACAGTCTGCGTCGTTTATTATGTAGTTCCGTATTATGAAGTAGAATGTGTTAACAATATAACAAAGTTATTATTTACAAATTAAGTGAAGAAATCAACATGCATATTGCATAGTACTATATACAGTCTGTTATTTGGCTTGTAACCCTGTTTGCATAAGATTTAGTTTAGATTAGTTTACCAAATAGACTGTATAAAGAACTACTATGTTCAATAAATCCGAACAGATTGGGGGTCGAAAACACCCCTGCAAATAATGCACATTGAACACATCAATTTCAATAAAATGGATACCAATGTATTCTTTTCTTCTTCAAAATTATGCGACAATTTTTGTAGGTATAGGATGTACGTGTGCTAGTACATTAATTTCAACAAAATGAATACCAATGTATTCTTTTCTTCTTCAAAATTATGCTAATACGTGTGCTAGTAGAATGGGCATCAGACGGACAAGTGAACATGCAACCACCATGGCGCTAGACCGCATAGCAAGTAGTGATATCAAGGCATGCGGTCGCACTTGTAAGAGGTCCCCCTCTTTCTGAGGTTCAGTGAACCTGAAAGCGAGGTTACTGAACTTCCGGTTGGCGAATCGTAAAAAACCCTTGAACTTTTAGTAGGACCTCCATTCTAAAGTCCAGACGACGCGATGAACGAAATTTGTTTCCACAAACCTCCGATAACTCTAGATGTTAGCCCAAATTAATGCGTCAACGTCCATTTGCTTGCGAATGCCAAGGGATACGTTTTTCGAAATGAATACACGACACCGATGGCTTCATCTTGTAGGTATTTGGAAAAAATGTTGGGAAAAATGTTGTTGGGACACTGAATTTTGTAAGAAGCAGCTTGAGGGATTAGTTTGTGTCCCTAACATCTATTTATAGGATATTATAGCAAATTACCGCTTGGGCGCTCCTTATAGGAACTATAACCCACGGTGTAGTTACTGGGGGGGGGGGGGGGGGCTAGAACATAACCCCCCCCCCCCCCCCTCCCTCCCCCAGGATCATTAAATATCAATTACGGGCACAGTTTTCTTTGCAAGAAGACTACGAAGATTCGTGTCGCCATGGTGTCATATGTCATATCATACAACTGTCATCATAGTAGTGTCATCATACAATTGTCACCAAAGTAGTGTCATCATATACAACTGTCATCATAGTAGTGTCATCAGAGGGTAAGGGTCTTACCTTGACGAACTCAGGCTTGAGGTGTCATCATATACAACTGTCATCATAGTAGTGTCATTAGAGGGGCGACGATTGTCTTACCTTGACGAACTCAGGCTTGAGGTGTTCTCCTTGCATGAGATCGGTCAGCTTGAGGTTTAGGTCGACACCCACAGCTTTGGCTGCCATCAGGACCATGCGGCAGGGCGCGCTGCCGGGCACATAGTACAGGTCGATAGTCATCTTGACTGGAGCAACACTGTAAACAGACAATCGTTGAGGGTGACATTTGGACTACAAACATGTGTGTTAACTGTCGACACCCACAGCTTTGGCTGCCATCAGGACCATGCGGCAGGGCGCGCTGCCGGGCACATAGTACAGGTCGATAGTCATCTTGACTGGAGCAACACTGTGAACAGACAATCGTTGAGGGTGACATTTGGACTCAAAGACAAACATGTGTATTTACTGTCGACACCCACAGCTTTGGCTGCCATCATGACCATGCGGCAGGGCGCGCTGCCGGGCACATAGTATAGGTCGATAGTCATCTTGACTGGAGCAACACTGTAAACAGACAATCGTTGAGGGTGACATTTGGACTACAAACATGTGTGTTAACTGTCGACACCCACAGCTTTGGCTGCCATCAGGACCATGCGGCAGGGCGCGCTGCCGGGCACATAGTACAGGTCGATAGTCATCTTGACTGGAGCAACACTGTAAACAGACAATCGTTGAGGGTGACATTTGGACTTGAAGACAAACATGTGTGTTTACTGTCGACACCCACAGCTTTGGCTGCCATCAGGACCATGCGGCAGGGCGCGCTGCCGGGCACATAGTACAGGTCGATAGTCATCTTGACTGGAGCAACACTGTAAACAGACAATCGTTGAGGGTGACATTTGGACACAAAGACAAACATGTGTGTTTACTGTCGACACCCACAGCTTTGGCTGCCATCAGGACCATGCGGCAGGGCGCGCTGCCGGGCACATAGTACAGGTCGATAGTCATCTTGACTGGAGCAACACTGTAAACAGACAATCGTTGAGGGTGACATTTGGACTCAAAGACAAACATGTGTGTTTACTGTCGACACCCACAGCTTTGGCTGCCATCAGGACCATGCGGCAGGGCGCGCTGCCGGGCACATAGTACAGGTCGATAGTCATCTTGACTGGAGCAACACTGTAAACAGACAATCGTTGAGGGTGACATTTGGACTCAAAGACAAACATGTGTGTTTACTGTCGACACCCACAGCTTTGGCTGCCATCAGGACCATGCGGCAGGGCGCGCTGCCGGGCACATAGTACAGGTCGATAGTCATCTTGACTGGAGCAACACTGTAAACAGACAATCGTTGAGGGTGACATTTGGACTCAAAGACAAACATGTGTGTTTACTGTCGACACCCACAGCTTTGGCTGCCATCAGGACCATGCGGCAGGGCGCGCTGCCGGGCACATAGTACAGGTCGATAGTCATCTTGACTGGAGCAACACTGTAAACAGACAATCGTTGAGGGTGACATTTGGACTCAAAGACAAACATGTGTGTTTACTGTCGACACCCACAGCTTTGGCTGCCATCAGGACCATGCGGCAGGGCGCGCTGCCGGGCACATAGTACAGGTCGATAGTCATCTTGACTGGAGCAACACTGTAAACAGACAATCGTTGAGGGTGACATTTGGACTCAAAGACAAACATGTGTATTTACTGAAGACCCACTCAGTTATAGGGAATGGCAACGGCAATTCCACCTCACCATTTTTGTGTAAGGAACGTCAGTATATCGGTATCGTATATATTTAAATAATTTTCAAAAGTAATAAAGCCTTGAAACTGTGTTTTTATAATAGTAATAGATGGATATAAATATTAAATTGTATGTCAGTTTTATTTGGAAGTAGGTAACAGTAAACAAATTAAGAACAAGAGTATTCTCAAATTTTGATTGAACAGGTAACTTCTAAACACGACTAATTACGGGTCAAGGTTAATGTTTTACGTTTTTCCTCCTCCTCCCCACCAACGAGTTGCAGAAAATGATTACCATGAGACATTTCTTGGAAACATCATCTACATATTCGTTCCGACCACTCTCGCATGCACAATGTAGGTCTGCGGTCTAGCCTGCAGTCACACGATACACTGGTAGGTATAGAGGATACAGTGAGGTCCCGAAGCCAACCTCTGCTAAAGCCATCATTAGCCGCACGCACATCTTCATTCCTTTCGCTTTTTTTACCGCTGGCTGGAAACTTGTTTTCTACTGACAACGCTAACAACGTAGGTTTGGTGGATGGTGTACAGCCGGTAGTTCGCGGACCAAGGAGGAACAGAACATTCTTCGCTATTGTATAATTCGTTGTAATAATTGGGTTTTATTGTTTAAGGGTTACAGCTTATCATAATAAATAAAATATTACATGTTTTGACTGTTTTTTTAACGGATTTTAGACGATTTACTGCATGGATTACGGATTCGTAAGAATCGTTGTTGTAGCCGTAGGGTAATTTGATAAACATAAGCGGAATAACTATATATTTAGGATGAAATGCATAAGTACTTATCTCACTTTCGCCTTTAGAGTTGTGACTGAGGAAAACGTAGGATAAAACCTTCAGATCAGGATTGTCGGTTATTAACATCGAACCGGCAACCTCGCAAATTAGAGTATCGCGTGTTAAAATAAAACTATGTTCATATATAATAAAAGGTTGTACAACAATGATACCGTAATTTAGGCGGTGACATGAAACAACAAAACGGTTTTGTTACGATCGATATTTAGCTTCAAAGGATTCGTTTTTTGTGGAGCCGGAAAGTCGAACTTCCTCTTGAAACCACGCTAACCTCAGATAACTATTTACTTTATCCGGGTTCTAACTTCTAAGTCACAGTTAACGTGTGAATGTTAATCAAATACTTCTAGAACACAGAACAAACACACCTGAGCAAAGATATAAATATCAGTCACAGGAGTGTGCCATGTATGTACAACACACTAGTACCAAAGATTTGTTTGAATTTGGTATGAAATATTGTAAATGTTATGGCCCACACTCAAATGGCAAGCGTATCTTTAAAACTACAATCAATGTCGAAAATTTTAAATGAGGCGAAGATAGATGTTATGAAACTCCACAGATTTAAAAGACGAATAATTAAGATAATTTTAGATATTATTTTAAATTGTATAATTTTATCTAAACCGAATCAAATTTGCATACATTTAGATATTGAATATCATTTTCAAGACACGATACAAAAAATTCTAACTCTTTTGAAGCTGTTTGTGTCGGACTCTTTAGTTTTTAACAAGTGTAAGTTTTAACAAGTTTTAACAAGTTCAAACAAGTTTAGTCGGTAGAACGTCCAATATGTTCTGGTGAAGCCGATGCCCTGGTTAGTGGTCACAGTCCTAATTACACGAGACCAAACTACCCTCATGATTTGGCTTGTAGAGCATGCGGGCGTTGATTCGAATCCCACATCATAGATAATACGGATGCGTATCGCTTGAGTGCGCGGGATGGGGGGGGGGGGGGGGGGGTCTGTGTTTATCTACTTGGCAACAAGTCTTATCGGCGGAATAGCTATTGGCACGCGCAATGGCTGTGAAAAGTGGCTGGGCTGGCTCATATAACTTTTTTCCCCAATTATTATATACTTCGATAGTTAATTACTGTCCTTGTTTCAAGTTTCAAGTTACGAAATGTGAAAGCTATGCACTAAGTCGGTGACATCTTCATGTTGACCAGGAGTTAACTACGTGCCAGTTTTCGCTATCTTTTAACTCTCATTGTTTTATGAAGATATTACCAATGAGTCAAGGACTGGATGGAAAATAATCAATAAACATGGGTCAAGAAAGAAGAGATCAAGTCTGCTGCCGACCGATTGTATCTTGGCAATGCTATTTATAGAAATAGTATCAAATCTGTTACGAGAGTAGATAAGCTACAGACTAGAGAGAGGGTCTTAGAAACCGCTATTTTACCGAGGAAAAATATTGTATTTTTTATTTATCCAATCAGTAAATACTAAAAATTAGACACAACAAATGAAAATCAGTCTTTAATAATTTGTATAGTAAATAATAGTTCACAATTAATCACAACATGGAAAAGGTTTTGCATACAATATTTTATAATGTTGTTAGAAGATTGTACAACGTGAGCTACGTCAAGTCCCATTCAGTACTAGTGTAAGCCGGTATGTAATATATTACACACTACGAGAGGTTTTCTCACGCTAAAACGCAAAACCGCGGTTGTAAAGAATGAATGGCTGTCTAGTAATTATATAATTCAAGGATTACTTCATTCGCCAGACTGACATCGCTACTGAGTCATCAGTCATTTCCGTTTCCTACTGTAATTGCAGTAGAACGAACGCAGTGGCGGCTCCGCTAACGTCTGTTTGAGAAAAAAGTACCGAAAGAAACTAATTGTGATCGCACTATAGTTTGTCCTTTCTATGGTGGGAAGTATTAGCTTGTTATGTGGAAGGAGGGTGGGAGAAAGGGAAAGAATAAAGCATTAATTCCAAATAAGAAAACAGTCACTGCACATTGTTTTGTTTAGGACAAATATTGGATTTGACGAATCAAAAAAATACACACCAATGAAACTACCTAGCAACCGATTGTTTGTCCGACATGGCTGTGTCGTCACATCCCCTTATTCGTTATTAACGCTATTACAATGGCTTTGACTATGTGCCTACTATTCTTTCCTTGACCTAAGGAAAACAGCACTAGATAAAATAATGCCGTTCGTACAATCAACGCCTTCTAGGATGGAACTTCGTAGTCGCTAAAACATCAACCTTGATCCTATAGGTTTTTATGCCATGACATTCCACTAGTCACGTCATATACACATTAGCTATTATTGTGTTCATATTGTGACGTTTACAAATTAGACTATCGAAAACACATTTCGCGTCACCACACATCATTGAAGGGCTGTCACTAGCACGATGCAGTGCATGGCACAATTCAAAGGGTGCCAACTTCAAAACAATGTTGTTATGGATCGAAACCCCCTTGGTTAGACGGGGTCAGAGGTCAAACACTACAAAGCGATACAATAGTTATTGGACTACTGAAGCAATGAACTGAATACGAAATAATTCATTATTGATTTTAAGTCTAACTGCTTTCAAAGTATAGTCCTTTCTGAAGCAGAATCGTGTTTTATAGCAATGACTGTCGAAGAAACTAGAACCGTATTTACATATCAGCAAAGTCAATCTTGAAGTTCTACGCAACGGGCAAACTTCTGTATCGACTCTGGAATGAACGGTATACGACTTCTTTAGCGACCAAACTGGCGTAAACCAATAGTTGTACTTGTCAGTAAACGGTCTCTGTCTTTGGATAGCCCAAATGTAAACAACGCCTAATTCAATATCTTACACTTGTCGTCTCCATTACTCTCCACACAGATTTTTTAAGCATAAGATTTAAGGTTTAACGCGTAGTCGTAAAGTTGGATCATAGGAAACACGTACTGGCGTTCACACAAAGTTTTTAGTTTTAAGACGTTGTTTTTAGTTTTAAGACGTTGTTTTCATTGTTGAAACCTTATGCATTATGTCTTAAAAATCTGTGTGGACCAGCCCTTACCAATACATCACGAGTATTCAACTTGACTTATTTATGAAAAAATCAAAACGTTATGCCCAACACGTAGTACACTCCTGCGGAAAAGTATCATGGGTGCCACAATGAGTGATGGAACGGAAGGAGATGTCCTCTAAACCGAAGCACAAAAAGTACTCCACACTTGTTCTATTGCTCGTTACGTCACGCACGATTTCCTGCCCCATTTCTCAATTACCTATTGGATGGAACGTTCGTCGTCTACTCCTGGCTTCCACCCAACAACACTCACGCTTATGTAAGCCGATTATAGCATAGCCCGCAATGTGGATGAATCGATATGGGCCTACTTTCTATGTCAGAAGATTGAAGCCTTTTCGGGGGTTGCGGTATACATAACTCAAAGGGCCATTCACGTAAGGGGGGGGGGGGGGGGTTGAGGTAAGACATTATTAATTAGCGAGGTAGGATTGGGAAGGCCACTCCCCCTTTCCCCTAGGAATGTTGTATTACCTTAAAAGGATGATTGTAATACTTCCTTCGGCGATTACAATTATTTATTCTATCCACGTTATGTCGTTTTATCGACCAGCGTACGCTGATAATGATTATTGCCATTTACGACTTCGTGATTTTATAGAGTCTACTCTTGTAGGCTATATAGTCTCCTCGTACGACAGGCAGACCTACCGCTGCCCGACTCTAGCACGGGCGGTTATTGAAACGCGACGCGAACGTCAAATGACGTCACGCGCGACGCGGGTGATTGGTTCGATGGGTCAACGACGCTCGCGCCGCGTGACACAAAACAATCTACCTCCGATGGACTCTCGTAAAATCACTTGATTGTGTACGTGACACTCAGCTTATCTTAATGATACAGTGAACGTGAGGTACATTCCCTGGTGTATAAATAGAAGCCACGCCCCCCATAAGTATAATTAAAATACATCAAGAGAAACAGGTACTTTCAAGGTCAAATCTGTTCTCGCCACGAATAGAATATTATACAACATCCGTGCCCACAACTAGTATATCTGCCAGTTGACTGCATTGCGGTATAAAAAGACAGTTCATTTAAAAGACGCTAGTATATATCATAAATAAAATTATCATAAATAAATTATCAATAATTCGATGGTTATTTTTCATTTAGTCCTTGTCTCATATTTTGACACCAACACAAATAAATATAATTATCAATAATTCGAAGATTATTTTTCATCTAAACTTGTCTCATATTTTGAAAACGATGTTAATCGAAACAGTGAGTGAGTGATAAATGAAAATGAAAAACCACCATGCCCCAACCAAGATTCGAATCTGGAACTATACGTTCACTTTGCCGGCCGGCATCACTGTTTGTACAAGAGAGGATGCGGTCCGCCACTGTGGTGACGTGAAAGGGGCGTGGCAGTTGCCGTCACGGTCACGAGCACATCCACAGATAGACAGACAGACAGACAGACACTTGTCGCATTCCGGACGCTTTAAAAATACACACAAGTAGGCAGAAATGCAAGTACGCCCATCGTGGGTATTTAAAATACGGCGTACTGTCTAAGAAGTGATATGGGCGAGGTAGCTATCTAAGAACAGTGATCAGTGGTAAAACCATGAATAATTTCGGAAGAAGTTCGATGATCTATCATAAAGGAAAGGGTTCACGAAAAGCATGAGTCGGACAGGGTCTGGGGCAGAGCCCCAGCCACCGGGAAGCTTTTTCACCGAAAGCGAACATTTTTTCCCCATCTATAGGCCTAATTATTTCGTGATTTTTACTCTAAAATCGAGAGATTACTCTTTGTCTCTAATAGTATTACATAAACATACGAACATCCACCAACAAGTTACTGCGAGGGCGCTCTCCCCTTTCATTACAAACTATCAGCCGCAACCCTCTCCCCCCCCCCCCCCCCCGCAACAATCTCTCCTCTCCTATTTATGCCACGGAATAGGCCTATGTGGTAATATACGTGTCGTGTATACGTAAAGTCAAATATCATGATACATTCCGTACAAATTATATACCTACGTATATATTTTTATAAAACAGTGTGCCAGCCAAGAAGTGACATTGGCGTGGTAACACTAGTAAGGAAGAGTGTTTGTTGTACTTACGTTGATCGCTTGAAAGATATTCACTCGACGAGACAAACTGGTCGACTGGTGCGAGTTGCCGCTCTCCTAGCTTGATATAGCTTTGCTTAGCGACGTGACGCAGCAGTTTTACATTTTCCCCGTCCACGAATGTAATAGACTCGGCAGAGTCACGAAGGCAGGGCCAGACGGGATAATACTACAGCCAATCAGAGTTGTTTGAAATAAAGCCTGTTTGACCTTGTGAGGTAATTACTCGGCTGCTGCAACATTCTGTCTTGTGATGAAGACCCGGAGTCTCTACAGTTCTGGTGAGTAAGACTGATGACGGGGGGGGGGGGGGGGGGGGGGGGGCGTAGCTCATAACCTGTGTCGTAACTATAAAAGAAAGTGTTTGGTTTTCCCGCCCCAAAAAACATAGCCGCCATTGAACAACACGTCAATCGTACATAACCTTAAAAGTTTACAATTTGGCGATGGTGATTATCATGGTTGTTTGCCTGGTACGACAAGCAGAGCTATCTTGGACCCATTCCAGCCGGGGCCCAGTAAATATCAAACGTTGCACATTAATCATAATGATGATGAAGGGGCGTAACCGTTTTTTTTTTTTAACTTTGGAACTCTACATGATACTGGTGTGCTTGTAAACGGTGACATTGGAGCCGTCATTAGCGACGAAGCACATAATAAATGGTATAAATGTGAAATGTCCTCCAGTGAAAATCAGTTCTATGTAACTGATTGGGTTACTATAAATACAAATGTATGCGTTTTCGCTGCGGGCTATCATTGAATGTAAGGATGTAAGCCGGGAAACAAACCATGGTTCTCGAAATACACAAACTAATAACATGTAGACAAAGCGAATGAGCTTGATCCACAATATGGCCAAATATGGCCAAGCGACGCTGCACGGACCACACGCGCAAGGCTGTGGTTTCGAGTCCCGCCACGCCGGCAACCATTATAGAATTTTTTAGTCGTAAGGCGAATGACCCGTGAGCATTCCTTTGCAACTGTCCAAATACGTGTATACACTCGAGCGGGGATGGCTAATATGGTGCAGGGGGCATGGCTCGATCCGTATGGAACTAAGGAACGTGGGTTCGAATCCCACGTAAGGAACGGGTTTATGTAAATTGGCCATTACTTTCGTAAGTCATAGATATTTCATATATCATCTGCAAATTTTACAATGCATTACACGTAAGTGTAATTGAATAAATGTGTAAAACGAAGCAACATAACAATTTCTTGAAGAAGGAACTCTAGAAACATGTGATCAATGCCAATAAGCACTCTACCATCCTACAAATATCGTACAGGTGCATTATAGTCTAATCTTGTACAGGTGCATTATAGTCTAATCTTGTACAGGTGCATTATAGTCTAATCTTGTACAGGTGCATTATAGTCTAATCTAATCTTGAAACATTGTACGAATAACATTATCCATGAATCCGGAGCCTTGAGTTAGCTAGCTGTTATTGATAAAAAAAAAAGAAAATTGCTCATTTTCACTCATTATTTGAAGGACAAACGTTTTTGTTGTTATTTAATTTCGTTGAATCCATTTTGTAGGCCAAACAAATTTACTAGATTCTCTTTGTTACCATAGGAACTAGAGCCCATCATCGCAATTCTGTGGTCGGAGCTCCCTATTGTGCAGTTTGGACTCCGCCTATACTGTGATATCACAAGGGCATTTGCTCGCACTACATCAATTCCTGAGAAGCATACGTTCACTTAACCACGTTTACCTGTATTGCGATTAAAATCACTGCTATTTGAGAGATAAGATATGAAAGTAAATCATATCTGCTATTACGGTACTGTTTGTACTTGTGCGTGTACTTGAAGTCATAATAATATAATGTGCTTTTTACGTTTCGATACTCGTAAACTTTCTTCGTGATTTCACATCGATTAATCGACGAGATTTTACATCGGTTCCCATACTTACTCTGTGTATACACATCTCTAACTAACCATCATGTATAAGTAATGTACCTATAAGTGACCGTATCAGTCACCGTTCCTTGAGCTCACATTTCACATTGATGGTCTTACATAGCTCATACGAAAGGTCGATAGGTGGAGACAAAGCCTCAATGCTTTTTCATCATCTCGATGCAGTTTATCCCAAAAGACAAGTGCTTTATCTATCCGAGTCATGAAACTCTACACGAATCCATATCGGTGAAAAGAAAACACAATTAGTCTGACGCTATATGACGAGTGAAAAGTGGGTCCTTGAACAAAAAGAAGCAATACAATACGATAATTTGTTTATTTATTTATTTTATTGTAATTAAGGCCATGTGTAGGGCACAATGCCCTCTTTAGCCTGATGAATGATGATTGGTGAATGATAATGAGGAAGGGAGGAGGGGAAGCCTGGTACCGGCACGTAGCCTACTCCTGTCGAAATTAGTTAGCATGATACCAATGGCAAGATCCTCTAAATCGCCTGACAGGGTCTCGTCGAGTCGACATCCAAAACCAGGTTATCTTCTTACCCATTCCCACAATATACAAAAAAGTATATGTTATTCAAATGGGAGGATCATTGAGGGATACAAATTAATTGATCCGGCAATACAAATTATGGCCCAGAAATGCAAAATAGTTTTTCTTTGCGTACTGTCAATATTTAAAAAAAATATTTGTGTAATTTCACATGATGGACAAGCTATATTTTATTTGAATAATAATGCTTTTTTTTTGTGAGATCTATAATAGCCATTTTAGATCTCATTCAGCAACCTTATTTATGACATGACATCTAGGATAATATAGTGACTCTCACTACCCCGAACGGCGTATCACGCATAGGCTTCACTATTACACTACGTCACGATGTTTTGCCATCGCAGTCGGAATGCAATAAATAATACACAATGTTTTGTATCGCACTTGATTGATACTGAAGTATTGATCGTTGGTGATTGATTAAATGATGGTGAATGCTGAATACTTCTACCCAGGGAGTTTGAATAATGATATGGTGAGCACAATAGGAAGTCTGCTTGGAACATTCGTGAAACCCCGGAAAAATAGTGTTTGCCTTTAGTATAAATTATTAATTATGTAGAAGCTCAAAGCTGTCTCCTGCTTCATTCTTGTTCAGAAACAATCAATACAACCAAGCTAACACATCGTTATACCACAGGTTATACTGATACACGTAATAGAACGGGTTACTTGGACCTGTTTAGAAAACAGAATGATCGTTGCGAATCTTCTGACTTAGAGACAGAAATCAACTGGAAGAGCATCAACTGAATAGTTAATTGCCGGCCTAGTGGCCGTGTTCGGTTAATCAATGGTTTCTGTGTCCCTGGTTCAAATCCTAGTTTGGACATGTACTTATTATGTAATTATAATTTTTCTTGGGAATCTCTGCTGTGGGGAATACGAATAGCTTATGTGACTCCCTTCAGGTGACTAAAGATGTTTCGGTAGTTGCGAAGGAATATCCTGGGCCTATTTAATTGTGCTCAATCCCAGCATTCGGCTTGTGACTGAATAAAAAAACGTTAAAAAACTACGGTCAGGATTACCAATAGCCGGAATCGACCCCGCGACCAGGGCTATGCGTATTATCGCCAAGCTACATCCGTTGTTATAGATATCGTCATCAAGAACCGCCCATTCCAGTATATACTGAGCTCAAATGCAATCATGTGCATTATATTATAGAGTAAAGCTTTGACAGTCAAAATTGCGTTTTCTTTTCTTGCAACTTGTCGACATGAACATATTTCACGATTATCAAATAAGTTTTAAAAATCAATGTATCGGTGTATATCTCAGAGTCCGAGGACTTGGTCTTCTGCTTTCACTGATTCTCAGAACTAGTGGGCCTATAAAATAGATCATGTGAAGCAATGAGTGGCCAACGCACGTAGGCCCACATGACTCATGAGATTGAACAGTTATTTCCGAAAATAAATATAAAGAAAAGTGTTACTCACTGGTTCTAGCTTTCGAATTTTCGAAATGATGTCACAAATGTAAATTTAACTACAAGAAGTGAAATACACTTCTATACGAGCTTCCGATATCTTCCGTGCTATAGCTTTGTATAAAGTTAAGCATATACATCCATGCTATACAAGGAATTTTAAAATCTAAAAACTTAATAATATAATTTTCTCAAAATGTGTTACAACCTACAAAGCAACCTGGAACAGACGTTTTAATGATACCCTAAACTTAAAACCAGTTTTAGTGGCCCAATCGCCGAGAAATCAGACAAAATAATTACCATAGTGCATTCAACTTTGGTCTGTAATAACTTATAAGTAATTACCATAATCTTGAAGTTACCCTATAAGATTCAGTTAATAACTACACCTAGTTAGTATCGTATGTGTTTGCATATCACCACGAGTCCCTGAAAAAGTCGAACGTGTCAAATAGTAACAATCTTGCGCCGTGTTACGACAGTTTTTAAAATTTTATCTCGAAAGAAAATTGACGGAAACCAACGTTTGTGATAAACTTCTCTCGGAAATGTGATAACCGCGATACAAATGTAGTGTAAAACTCCGTATCGCCTATATATATATATTATATATATTATTACAGCACACAACGAATCAGGGGCCCTATTCTGTAACGTATTATTCTATATCCTGAAATGAATTCTGCCGGAATTGGCACTTGTTAACTCAATTTTACATTACATTCCACATCATAGGTTCGAATTCGGGCAGAATTCGTTTCATGATTCAAAACTAAAAGTAACAGAATAGGGTACCTGACACAAACCATCTGGGCTCCTATTCTGTAACGTTTTGTTGTATATACTGAAATTAATTCTGCTGGAATTCGCACTTGTAACTCAGTATTACATTACATTCCACATCACAAGTTTGAATTAAGGCAGAATATGTTTCATGATTCACAACTAAAAGTTACATAATAGAGGGTATCTGAGACAAACCATCTCGGGCCCTATTCTGTAACGTTTTATTCTATATCCTTAAATGAATTCTACGGAATTCGCACTTTTAACTCAATATTTCATTACATTTCACATTACAAGTTCAGATTAAGACAGAATTCGTTTCATGATTCACAACTATAAGTTACAGAATAGGGTACCTGACACAAACCATCTGGGGCTCTATTCTGTAACGTTTTATTCTATATCCTAAAATGAATTCTGCCGGAATTCGCAGACAGAATTCGTTTCATGATTCACTAAAAGTCACAGAATAAGGTACCTGGCCGGAGAACGCCATACACTGGGCACAGGACTTGTCGTTCAACTAAGGAATCATATGAGCAACAAGTCAGCTGTTACCGCGACTGTTCCCGGTGGGCCAGGCGGAGTGACGTCACGATTCATCGCACACTGACCGTGACCGTGACCGTGACCGCGTGGACCGTGACTGACTCGCATTCCTTCTGCCTCAATGTCGCCGCTATACGTGCCATGCAATCAGTACTTCCTTGGTCCGTGGACTTTATGGACTCAACCACGATAGTTCGGCATCAATTGTATAGGGGGGAGTGGGGGCAAAACGGTAACCTGACACATACGGTACTCCCATAGAACTGCATACAAGCTATCTAAACGATTCTTCGTGAACTATGCTTAAATATATTATTACATGTAAAATTCGTGTACAAACGACTACAATCAACAGTCGAACGAGAACAAAAAAGAGTGTATTTCTTATGTATTCTTTGTTGTGAATTTGTTGATATAACATAAGCTTCTACACTTTGTCCCTTGCAAGTGATAGATACAGTATACATAGGACATCATTCTCCCAATGACTTGTGCCACGTGAGATAGGAAAACTTCAGGGAGGAATTCGGGACAGATTTTTTGATTTGATTTATTGGTTGGTTGATTGTTTGTTGAATTGGAAGTGGAAAACCTGGGTTCATGTTCTGTCGGGCTTAGTTTTTATTCTCTAGCATTTACACCATTTAACTCTACCATTCTCTAAAAAGTAGGTCTACCGACCAAATAAAGTTGGAACCTAGAAAATGAAGGATTTCCATTAGAACCAGCGGAATTTTGTTTTAGTATATCTTTAAAATTTTAAAGGTATTTTAAAACTCAAAATGCTGAAGCTCCTCACTATTTCTGAAATATTTAATTCTCTGGGTCCCAAAATAATTGCGTAGGTACCCGTATACATATCAAGGTTATATAAAAGTCGGTAATAAATATGTGCCCGTCATTCACACTATGTCAATCAATATTTCATGACTCATTACAATCCCATTCATTGAAACCAAATGACAAACCAAACATCATCGAGAATAGTGCGTGGTTAGTAGTAGTACAAACCCAGTGTGGCAACTGAAAGTGAAAGGTGGCAACTCATCTCAATAGTCACTGTGAGTCTGCAGTTGATGTGGCTGAGTCACTATTATGACATGACTCAGTGACTTGCCAGATTTTCTTTCCGGATGAAATCCCAGCCTATACATCCGTGGACACTGTTGATAATCTACCTACGTAGTTCCTCGTTAACGTTGTCAACGCAACGGAAACACTTAGCGTTACCTTTCACGTATCACAATTCCTTGAAACATCGATGATTATTCGTATTCTTATTCTAATATTAATTAATTGCGAGAATTCATTCAGCCTTTAGCGTCAAGACTGACCTACACAGATTACTAAAAGAACCTAGCCCCAACACAAATACATTTGCAGTTCGATATCTTCTAACTTGGGATGAAGAGAGTTGACCAACGTTCAACTCTAACGAAAAAACGATTGGTTTTGAACAATTCAAATGAGCAATGTAAACTAGCAAAGTTAAATCGTAATTTTATCTCCTAAAAGCATAATTGCTTAATGTTAGTGTTAATTAATTATTTAATTTTAATTTTATTTTTGTTAATTATTAATTATTATTTATTTGTTATTAATGGTTTTTATGAGCTAAATGAGTTAATGGCTGACCATATTGGTTCTTCAGTTCAATCATATTTACTTATGAACTTTCATGCAGGCGTATTTTTTTTTAAATATGCGCACTCTTTGAAGCAATGTTTATCAAACAGCTCTTCAAACTAAAGTGGCTCATCTTGGCTTAATCTAATATCTGTAGTCTAGTCTTAATCTTATCTCCGTTATATTTTATTAGCACTTAATTAGCTCATAAGTTGACATAATATCAATTTCTAATTGGAAAACGTAAAATTAAGGAATCTGGAAAGAGTTTGTTCTAACTCAAGATTCAACGAGTCAATAAAGATTACGTATACTTACTACTTACTTACTAGTTATGTTTTGTTTGAAATTCTTAACCAGTTTTTAATCATCTTTGTACACCAACCAAAACGAGGAGATACAGGCGGTGAACATCACAAATTTTCCTGTTATTTTATTTAAATTCAAATTTATTGTAAGAACAACACAGTATCAAAAAACTCACACAAATATCGACCAATGAGCAACACACGTATATCACATTGTCCTTGTGACGTTACACGGCTGGCCTCGGGACGTCATAAAGTATAACGTGGAGCCTACAGGGTTGGCTTAGTCGCTTTAAAAAATTTAAATCCCCTACTAAAAATCAGTCTTGTTACTGAGTGTGTAGACTCTTAATATGAATTTAATTATTTTTAATTTTATTTACTGCGTAGCGGTGATCCTGCTCTTGAAGTACTGGCCGAACTGTTTGACGGGGGGTCCGTCCATCTGTTCGTAATCCGCCATCTCCAGCTTCGCCCGCGCGAACCAGGCCCTCACGTTGGAGAACTTGGGTGCGTTCACTCGGATGCCGACAGCCTGGAAGTTAGTAGTGTGACGTCACCTCGTGCGACAGGCAGAGCTACCCTGGCCCAAAGGGAGTGGGTACATGTACACGTAGGGGATACAATATCTAAGTGGGGAAGTTGGGGAAAAGGAGAGAGAATTGTGGGGCATAGGTATAACGGGAGTATCTCTTTTGCGCACCTCATAGATAAAATTGTGTTAGTTGACGTTCCCCTGACTCTCCCCTCCATCATTAAGTGACCATCCCTCACCCCCTTACTCCCTCAACCCTATGACAACCTGACAATCATATTTATTAATTTCATATTATATTATTTGTAATCAGTTACATTTTTTATGCTAGGTGGTGGTCACATACCTAAGGGGTGAAGCTTCAAATGTCAAACTTAAAATATCTGCACTCTACAACAGCCAAATTCACCCCGAGAGCCAACGGTTGGGGGGGGGTCAATGTCGCCTATCGATATTACACGTATTACTACGTATCGTGTCCTTTACTCCAGAAGTTTTGTAGTAGGTATATACCTGATGCTGGAATAATTACCACTTTGAATAGACAACCGCGTCTGTGCGTGTGCGTGTGCGTGTGCGTGTGCGTGTGCGTGTGCGTGTGCGTGTGCGTGGCCTACCTCAGCAGTGGACACGGTGACCACGAAACTGTAGTCTGCTATTGTCTTCTGGTTCCCGGCGACCCAAGTCTTCCCCTCCAGGAATGAGTTCAAGTATCCCAGAGCTTCCTCGAACTTTGCCGCCTTCTCCTTGTCAGGTTTCTCGCCGTCTTTGAGCACTGGAACCTGAAACATATGGACCCATTCTGTTTCTCCACGCCACTCACTAAGTTGTCATTGAGTGTTAAGGGTACTCTTCCCATAACATGTTTTTCTCTATCTTGACTGATTCCACTTATCAATGAGGAATTTTCAAACCATTATCTCGCAGTCTGCCACGAACAGTACACATTAAAAGTTTTTTTTCAGTAGTGGTTCAAAAAACGTCTCTACTTTGAAATATTTCACATTAATTATACGCACTCTGTTATTTATGTCCTGTTATTTCATTTATACCATAATTAACCTATGATATTACAGTCTTGTTAAATATACTTTATAGTTATGAAGGTTGTTAAACTGATTTTAAAAAGCATGACAATAAATACAAAAAGCATAATACAACTTGCATGCATTTTCTGTATAACTTTTGGTACTACTGTCTTCGTGCGTTTTTGTGCAATTCGTTGGAACGTTTTGGTGGTTAAAAACCTTGCTTCAACCATAGTCAAGATCGTGCAGACTTGGATCCTAACCTCGTGCATAATTTCCAATTACTATACTGTAAGGTGGAACCGTGTGGGGCCGTGTTAATCGTAAATAGCATGGGAGAATATATCTAAGCACGTAGCAGAAAGAGCGTCCCACAGTGTTGCTCAAAAGCTGTAATTGATATAAGTTTTGTATTACTCTAGCTTCACCAAAGATCTTAATTGTAGTCATTGTTACTAGTAAGGTCTTTGGCTTATTCAAAACACCTGTCACGTTCTGGACGACAAAAATGTGATAGAAATGCCCAGACAGCCAAGAGCCCGGAAAGGGGGGGGTGTAAAAAGGGGGGGGGGATGGAGCAGTATTCGTATTTAAGTCCCCACAGTCCCCACAAGCTCCGAAGAATAATCTTATACGCAAGAGTTCAACCAAGAGTAACATTATTTACATATTATTATAATTATTTTTTTTTGCTAAGAATATCTATTGCTTCGCCGATAGGTGGTGGGTTTTTGTTCTAGCTGCAAACTCGACTCAACAAACCGTGTGTTGACACGTTGGGGCCCAATCATCGAGCGCGTACGAGCAACTTTTATGCGTAATGATGATTTTAATTACTTGTTTCGATACCATGTATACATAATTGTACCAAACCGTACCAGATTGATAACATACGTACCAAATTATACAAAACTGTAATACCCAATAATTGTCAAAAAGAAAAAAAGCGTTAAGTAAAAACCGGTTAAGTAAGGTTAAGTAAAAACAACCCTAATTCCTCACGTGAGTTGGCTCGTATCCGCTCAAGAATTGAGCTCCCGCTAAACCAGGTTGTTCCACCATCGCTCAACAAGCTTGAGTCAGCTTTGTTTGTCGTGTGGATCAGTCCCGTCGAATGTTTATAGTATTATTATTGCCGCTACTTACTAGGGGTAGGAAAAATCGATTAACTACCTAATCGGTTAATCGGTGATATTAGCCGTGGTTAACCGATTAAACGAAATTCTTTTTAAAAAATCGTATAATTATGTATTTTATTTTAAAATGCACATAGAAAAAAAAATTGAGGATAAATATAATAATATAATTAAACGATCCATCCATATACATATAATTATCAATAAATTTATGGATATAAATATAAATATCCATATAACATTTATAAAGATGTAAAAAAATCTCCAAAATCATAAACCGGTTTTCCAGCCCGGTGCAGTTAATCAGTTAACCGGTTAGTTACCCCACCCCTACTACTTACGCAGTACTGTGCTAGTCTGCTGTAGAGGGTGTCACAGTCGAAGAAGAGCCTCTGGTTCACTAGCGCCCTCTTCTTGGGGTCTTTGGGGTAGAGGGCGTCCGTCTTGGCGTACTGGTCAACGAGGTACCCCATGATGGCCCGGCTGACAACACAAGTCAAGGACGTGTTAGTCAACTGCCGAGAGCAAAACATTATATCAATATTATGTACATCGGTGTACTACTGCATGGGTTATTCTGTTTAGAATAAAATGTATATTATGATGGCAAAATTGGACACAGTCTACAGTGCAAATTAATTTACCATACCCAGAACGGATGTGGAAGGCTACTGCAGGGCTGCTAGACCCTCTTCAGCCTGTATTACAATGCATTAAATTAAACAGAACATTTCAGTATTTGATTATAGATGTATACATTATGCATTCTCATATCAATGACAAATTAAAAGTGAAAAATTGTTACATAGTGGATCAGGGGTGGGAAGGGGAAATGATTTAAATGTGCTATGGTTAGGCGTATTGTTTTGTGTGAGAGCTGCGTTTCTGATGACTTGATAACTTTGGCTTGTTGGTGACAGCTATATTATGTGATTTTCATTATCATTTTCCGTATACAACTAAGGTATTGGGTGTGAATATAGTTCGGAAGGAATATCCAAGGGAACACGACAATCCCAGCATTCGCCTTTTGACTGAGAAACGCCTCATGGAGTAAACCTTACTCAGGCTTGCCGGTGGCCGATATCGAGCGGGGACCCTCCGAATTAGAGCCATGGGTCTGCTGTCTCCTTTATCGGTTTGCTAGAGGTGATGCTTCCAGTTTCTGGTTGTATAATGTTTATCCTTCTATTAAATAGGGATATCAAATAATCGACGTGCTAAAGGCTGACTTGGCTCACTTCTAGCCAAGTATAAGTCTAGCCAAACTGTGTGGTTCAGTAATAGGGAATGTTCAGATGATTTTTTTATTGTTCCATCTAGTTGAATTTCATTTTCTATAATGAATAATATTAATTTTTGTGTGTGTTTGGAATAGATTTCATAGATAAAAATCACCCGAAACTTTTACACATCGTTTTGGCGGGAAAAACGGGGAATGACGTCAAACGTTTGGATCACAACCACCCAATCATATCAAGAAACGCTGTTTTGCTTATAATTTCACTCACAATAGAATGTTTTGTATCAAATTTGTTTCTAAAATGCCCAATAAATACTATTGTAGTTTTAAAATAAAACGTCTGAAGATCGACAACAATGAAGTGCTGTTATGACAGGCGAAATAGTTGTGAATTCCAAAGAGCTTAGATAAATTAATTCATAAAATTTGTTGTTTACCAACGTTTGACGTCACGGACCGTTTCACAATGCAGGTAGATATGTCATACTTTAAATGATTGGAAGTTGGAACTATGCACTTTTCAGACATAAACATTATATCCACGTAATTTTTGAAAAAGGATCTATCATTTTTTGGTACTCTGAACAATATTTATTTTTGATGAACATTCCCTAATGTGTACATAGCCTATAAGAAGCCTAGATTTAGGTTATAGTGCGAACTTTTCTCTAGGACATGTTTGTGTGTACGCTTCTGCATTGCGAATAAATGCTTCAAAAAATTATAGCATTTTACATGTATGACATTCAGAAAAATAAAAAAAAATAAACAAGACTGTTAACAAAACCAAAAAAAGACAAACAAATCGTGTAATATATGTTTATTCCCTACAATCCGGTCGCTGGTTCTTCGGGTCGGAGGCTGCATGCAGCTATGTCGACTGCTTCTAAGGTCACACTATAGTCGCAGTTATGTCTATAGGGACTTCAACCTTTACTTATCTTTGCAGACAGATGAATCATCGAGTAGACAGAATGTACTTATTTTCCAGTTGCAACGAACCATGTTATTGTTATACTTGTTTGACTGATAAAGTGTCGTTACCTCTCGCATAAGATTAGGCCATCGTCGTCCAAGGTTGGAACTGTGTGCTGTAGATTTATCTGAAACAAATAATGCCGACACTAAATAAATAAAATAAATTCACATTTAGAGTCTACCCACTCAGTAACAAAACTGATTTGCAATGGGGGACTTTAATTTAAAGTGACTAAACCAACCCTGTAGGCTCCAAACATCATCGACGAGTGAGCGATAACCAATCAAAGATCGATATTTCTAATACGGAACATATGAATCAGTGATCGGACAGTGCGAACGCCTGCGAACAAATGTCAGAATCAATTCAAGGCTGATTCAGAACAACTTTGAATTTATTGAGTGTTTCGTTTCTAGGACGGCTCCAAAGTCACCGTTTACTTATTCCTAAAACAATAAGTGATGATGGAATTGAATCCTTATTAGAAGTTATAAAACTTCTACCTGTACCGGGAATTGAACCCGGGACCTTCTACATTGGAAGCAGGGATGCTAACCACTGGACCAACGAGCCATCTAAATAAAAAAATAAAATCAATAATTGTTTCTGAATTGTGACGTATTTAAAAAAAAAAAATCGATAACATTCTATGGGATTTTTTTTCTGTTAGTGAAACAACTCTGGTATATAAAACAAATATAAAAACAAATACAAATTATAAAAAATCGTGCACAAAATTAATCAAACACCTATACATTGAAATTTATGTACTTACGCCGTACTGGAATGAGTACAATATGCACAAAACGAATTATTTCGCACAGCCCCACTAATCAGTTCTTTATTTAATATTATAGCTGTAGGTTTAAGAGAAATATTTTCAAAAAATCAATAAGGGTGGAGTGATTGACTACAAACACAAAATAACTCAAAGAACCATGGAATAGCGCCACTGGTTGTTTCAGTTAACGTCTTATCTTTTCATCATACTTAAATCATACTCATAACACATACCTTAATGAATTGGGGGGTGTGTTGCTCTCCCTTCACCAAGTTAATCGGTTTGACGTTGAGCTTGAGGTTGAGTGCCCGCGCGACTAGAAGCACAGCGCGGCAAGGGGGGCTCAGCGCCTCGGAGTACAGGTCTATGGGCATCTCACGGCTGCGGGCTGACAACACTACACGTCTCAATAACAGTCTTATTTTATTCTATTTAATTTCATTTCATTTCATTTCATTTCATTTCATTTCATTTCATTTCATTTCATTTCATTTCATTTCATTTCATTTTATTTTATTTTATTTTATTATTTTATTTTTTTATTTTTATTTTTTTTGTATTTTGTATTTTTTTGTATTTTTTTTTATTTTATTTTATTTTTTTTTGTTTCTTTTCATTTCATTTCATTTCATTTCATTTCATTTCATTTCATTTCATTGATTTATGTTTATTTTTATATTTTATTTTGTGTGACATGAACGAATACTTCAAACTATAAGTGGTAATTGTGGAAGTGAAAACACAGTTGAGGTAGATCAAGATTGGAATAAATAGAACAGACGACTCAAAACATATATTTATATTTCACAAATATTTACTTTCCCCGAAACAATCTTTGCGATGCGTTCATCATACGAATAATTCGTGGCCAATCCGTGATCGGAATTTGAGATTAGGGCTCTTCAGTTCTCCACGAATCACTCATATGATGAATATTTTATTTCAGGAAAAGTATTCTATAGCGAGATAATCATTTGAATATCGAGGAGCTATATCACAAAAAAGTGGCGACTAAACTAGTCATCGTGACAGACTGAAAGTAAAGTAACGCTGGCAGTTGACATCGCTCCTACAGCTTATAAGCAGATAGCTCCCGTCCACAGGTATCATAAATCACGCATGTCTGCAAGTAATTTGCTTCGATTTGACCTCCATGATGGGCCAAGGTCAAGAGAACGCGGGCTCTTCAAGGTCAAGATGAGCTGCGATGAGTCTCAAACCGCTCAGCTCTCAAGACGCAAGTCATGGAGAGATGCAGATTTACACGCCACTGATACTGTGACACTTCTACAAGGATGTTCCAGACGATATTTATAAGTAGGCCTAGCACAACTTTACTGGCGGACATTAACAAAAGGTAATGCTCTAAGAATATTGAGTGAGTAAAAATAATGATTCGATCCCGCTTCTAAATAAATCACGACGAAATTCGGTACGAAAATTAAATTGATAATAATTATAACTAACAATTTTGACGACATATTGTGTGAATCTGAACTTCACGACCATGTTGTAGACAAAATTGTATGCCACACAATCTTATTTTGTATTACTAGTATCGTTGCTAGTATTATTTGGTTTCGTTCATTTCATACGTATTGTATAAGAGCACACTAAAGCACTTTGGATTTTCATAGTTCCCACGTGACGTCACAGCGGCCATGATTGCGACGCAATTAAAGTAGACCTATCCTAGATCATTGGCGAATATTATCGAAATTTACTAAATAAGCATAATTTATCATTTAATAAGTAAACATAAGTAATTAAAAAAACACAAATTTCTACACATCAATAATTATTCATTAACAGGCTCAATTTGAAAGAACTAAAGATTGATGTGTTCTACCACAACAGGCTTCAATTGTTTCTCCATGGCAACATGAATGTTTGATCACAAATGTGGCCGCCTTGCGCAAAGATGTGACGTACGTGCAACCTACGAAACACTAATAACTGATTTACATACCTTGTGCGAAAACTAGTTGTTTAAGCTGTAGACTCGATGAGCAAGTGAGGCTGCACTTGATTCAATCTAGTATCTATAGCCCTGGGACCTGGTCCTACCGATAACGAATATCACTATCATTGTGAAATGTAGGCTATAAGTATTCGTTTACTTACGCAACAAGTAGCGATCAATATTGTGTGATCATTCTCAGGTTGGATTGAACATTCTGGGCTTCATTGTGTACATAACGATAACAAACACGTTTCCAATATCATATTTCGTAGATAAGTATTGTTTTACCTGTCTAGACACAACTTAGTGTCTAGATAAACATAACCAGTTGATGATATTTGGGGTTTTACGTCCCATATATATTTGTGCAACGAGGCTAATCGAGACGATGAGTGGGTGATTATGAGGATTGAGGATGAAGAAACGCCACATGACATCCGTGCTCAAGCCGGGATTCGAACCTAGAATGCAGAGACCGCGGTTTACTAGACCAATTATTAGACCATTCACCTCGGCCAACTGTGCAGGCAACGTTGCCAGTTACCACATATTATTGAATTAATATAAGTACTGGACGGTACGGTAATGGGTATCTCGCAATATTAAAACACGGAAAATTATCGGCATTTTATTAGTGTCTTGAGAAAGCTTCAAGAAATTGAAAAAGTGATTCCTAAGAGTAGAATTTGGTTTTTTATCTGCTAAATAATGAATTTAAAAACTTGAAAATATTGTAATTATTGTTACAATTTTTACAATAATTTAGTATTAGTTATTTATTGAAACGAGTCCGATGGTGAACAGAGATGCCATTGGAGTCTAGGGTTCGTTAACATATTGAGAATAGTATAACGCTATTGAACAACGAATACAAATACAAATTACTAATTTTAACTTGTTGTGAAGTTAGTGAAAATACGTATTTAAGTTAAGAAATCGGTCACAAATTTAAAAAAATCAAATAGAATATAGCGATGACACAAGAAATAAAGCAATATATTTTTTGGCTGAATATACTATTTATGCAACTGCACAGCTATAGGGTGATAATATGCTTTTTCTAGACATATGTATTTTCGGCCCAGTCATTGGCATTTCCATGACACGACTATTTCAAAGATAATATGTTTGCCTGATTTACATCGTACACCAATATGTTCAACGCACAGTAGCGAAAGAGGTTCTTTCAAATATATTGGAACATATTTATGTAATAGTTCCCTCTCAAGTGGGCCTGAGGTTTTTGGGGACAACTGATGTTATTTTTTAGTTTAGAGCGTGTTATGATAACTATTTTAAATTAAATACCCAAATAATTACGACTATAATTTAAAAAAATAATGAGATAAAGGAATGTTAATTAAGGTATATGTGTTCAATTGGATTAAATGTATCTCTTATTGGGCATTTGACCTTTTACGATGGAGTGACCAAATATGATTTCTACTTGAAAAGACAAACGCAAAATAACTTTATGAAAAGGTTGAAGCAAACGGTGAGACCCTCTCGTTGGAAATATGTTTAGGCGCGACATGATTTTGTTCCAATGGTTAAAATAAACCAACACTGGCAGAGAAAGGAAGGAATGGAGAGTTGTTTAAAGGGTTCGATTCCCGGTTCTGACTAAGGTTTTTTAATTTAGAAAGTTGACATGCATGCGTGCTACTGGTGTGTTTGTAAACGGTGACTTTGGAAAAACAGCAGAGCAACGAAGCACATAATGTTATTATAATGTTCCCACTAAAAATCAGTTCTTGTAACTAAGTGAGTAAACAATAGATTCAAATGTATTATTTTATTTATTTATTGATTGAAAAAATTACAAATACTAATAAACTTTGTATGGTAGTAAACAATGTTGTATTATTTCGTAAACATATTAAAATATAAAACATATGAGGTGTGAATCGTGCTGCAAGCTTGGTGCGTTGTGACATGGCATTGCGTGCCTACTTCTTGGAGCCTGCCTTGCTACGGAAGAGCTCTCCAAACTGTCTGACCGGTACTCCGTTCAACTCCTCGTACCCAGACATCTCCAGCTTCGCCCTCTCGAGCCAGGCGCCCACGTTGGGGTACTTAGAGGCTCCCACTGGGATCCCGAAAGCCTGGAGAGAACCACACCTGTTTTATTTCTCTATGGAACCACACACATGGCGAATCAATCAATCAATCAATAGCCGACATGTTATCATGTAAGAGGGTATCTCAAACGTCTTAGTATGATGCTAGTCGACTAGCAAGTCAACAATTAGTGAAAAGTAATTACAATAAGACAAGAAGACGGGGAAGACCAAGGAAGAGATGGAAGGAAAAGATTGCTGAAGACCTACAGACGAGGGGAGAGAACTGGGAGCAAGTAGAGGAAGTACGATTGTGGGAAGATAGGAAGAGGTGGAAAAATTTGGTTTTGAAACCCAAGCTGACCCTGCCAGAAGCAGAAAACGGCGATGGATAATGATGATGATGAATTACAACAATCGTTACTTGTTGAATTAGTGCTATAGGCTAGTCGACCAGCGGCAAAATAGAGATTTGAGATACGCCCTAAATTAAGGGTAGTTACAGTAAAGAAACCTTCTGTATCCGTTCGTGAGTAATTATTGTTCGTCGTGTGAACGAGATTCGATATAGTTTTGCCCTAGTCCATAGATTATTAATTACACTAGTGAATTTGTTATCTGTGTCTCTGCTGTTGTTCGGTTGTCGTCATACCTACTGAAATTTTTAAATGCTAGGTCGTAGGCAGAGAAAAAATTAAAATAAGGTTGGCTTGACTTGACGCGTCTTTACTGTAACGTGTAGGCTTATTTTAAGTCTAGAACTAACAAAAAGTGTGTTATTTAAAGTTTGAAATACAACCTGATTTTCTTGGGAGCTTTCATGGATCGAAAATCACGTGGTACGCTCAAAAGCTATGGTGTGATATGGTGTGATATGGTGTGATATGGTGTGATATACACCGTTGATAAAGAAGTTCTCCAAAGGGGCCAAACCCAAAGAGGCGTAGATATGTAAGATATCTTCACTACTTTTGACTTATTTATGTCGGAGGGTGTGCGTGTGCGTGTGCGTGTGCGTGTGCGTGTGCGTGTGCGTGTGCGTGTGCGTGTGCGTGTGCGTGTGCGTGTGCGTGTGCGTGTGCGTGTGCGTGTGCGTGTGCGTGTGCGTGTGCGTGCCCTACCTCAGCAGTGGACACGGTGACCACGAGACTGTAGTCTGCTATTGTCTTCTGGTTCCCGGCGACCCAAGTCTTCCCCTCCAGGAATGAGTTCAAGTATCCCAGAGCTTCCTCGAACTTTGCCGCCTTCTCCTTGTCAGGTTTCTCGCCGCGGATGATCACCGGAACCTGAAACACAACTCAAGTATAGCGGCTTCATCCCACATTGTCCCGTGCTGATGTGCGCCTTGCCAACTATACCAACACTTAGCTGCGTTCCAGAATTCATCGGCTTACTAATCTCACTCAGCCAACAGTAATCCAAGTGTTCCAATATTCATACTGGACGGTTTCTCACATGTTCCAGAATCAATTCCAAGCTTATCTTACTCTCATCCAACTCAATCTTTTTAAGCGAAATTTCTTATAGAGCGAGTTTGAAAATTTACTTTTACCTGATAGTTTTATGTTTGATTTCTTGTATAGAAAACCAATATTACATACAATAGTTATTTGTTCGAATACTTCCTCATCCATCTTGTAAAACTGATGACAGCTGAGTCGTGTGTGCTTGTTTAAAGTAAATGCTGGAAACTAGGTTGGTATCTCGCATTTAGCTCTGTCGTCCGCGTTAGCGTGTAGTTAGTACTATTACTAACTGCAGAATATATTCTATTTTTCGCATCCATACACCACCATTGTCTTCGACGTTTGTGGTTAAGCTAACAGTACCAATATCCTTATCCACGGTACAGGTACTGGCTACAAAGAAATTACGAACACCTTCAAATGAGTTCCATGTATATTGTCTTGGCAGGAACCGAACCTACAGTTTGCTGGGGACTGTGTAACAGAAGGTAGTGTGCAGAGTACTGTGTGAGGTCTTACGTAGAACTGTGTCAGGCGACTGTAGAGGGTGTCACAGTCAAAGAAGAGCCTCTGGTTCACTAGCGCCCTCTTCTTGGGGTCTTTAGGGTAGAGAGCGTCCGTCTTGCCGTACTGATCCACGAGATACCCCATGATGGCCCGGCTGACAACACAAGGACACAAAGATATAAGCGGTTCCACCGCAACCTTTCGAGCGCTGACGTCATGGATGAATGAGTCGGAGCCAATCAGCGGGCGGCTTTATCAAATACTGACATTTATTGGTTGGCCGTGCTACACTTATCTATGACGTCAGCCGAATAAAATGCCATGTAATATAATGTAGCCCTATGGCTAATTAGGTAGTGTTTTTATTTGCAAATTACCCAATTAACAAACCATTTGCAATTGTAAATTGATACCTGTTCTCAATCGAAGGTTGAGAAACAATAAAGATGGGTTTTTTGCCTCTATTCAAAAATGTTTTGTAATTGTTAGTTTGAGAGGCATCTGAACAGCAGGTTCGGACGGCTCATTCACCCACTCAGTATCTCAAGCCTGGCCCAACACTTCTCATAGATGTAAAAACATGTACTATATTCAATCGGGAGTGTAATTTGTTTGTTTATGTCTCATGTGGGATTCGAATCCACGCTCCGTGGCTCTACGTGGCTCGGATATACGCCCTAGACAATGAGTAAACGAGTACGATTTGTGTCTGATTTTATTTGTCGTTCCATGAGTAGCGACACTGTTCCACACGTAACGCTACAGTAATGGCTATTGTCCTACACATAAGTGAGAAGTATCTTTGTACAATGGAAAGTAAAGAGTAAAGACTAGAAGGCACGAATTTAAGATTAGTGAATAAATATGTTGAAATCAATGAAGGTAGAGAACTTGACTCCTTACCTCTCCCACATGATGAACCCGTTATCGTCCAGGGTTGGAAGAGTGTGCTGCAGGTTCATCTGAAACAGGTGTTAGGTCGTACCTTAGGAACACGTTAACACTTTCTTCGGAATAAATACATTTATAATTGTGTTTTCTAATTAAAACAAAATTGACGATGATTTAACGAATTAATAATGGCGATGACTTTAAAAACCGCAAAACAGAAGTAAAATGTGTTAAAACTAGAATAGTTCATCACCAATCCATGAGAAAGAAAACAGATTAGTTAGTTGCGTAGGCCTGTGTCATCATTATTCTATATTCTATTAAACTATTTGATCCACAATGTTGAAATCGTATAACAAATCCGTTCACTCGTGATAAGATGAACATCGCTTCTGTCTAAACATTCGAAAGAATCTCAATCTTTACAATCTTTTTTTAGATGTGATGAACCAAGGTAGATGGTGGTATAGTATAGTATAGAGATGATTCAAAATCTGTAATGTTAATAAACTTTACAGTAAATTCATACGTAAGCTGGAAGTCTGACCATTGTCTAGAAAAACAATAACGTCCAACTTCCAGTCTGACCTGAATCTAAGCAAAGTTCATTTTTAATGTTATTCTATTGATGACGACTCGATATTTCTCTTTGCCCAAAGCCTGGTGACTCCCCCTTCAAGGCCATGTTGTTGCGACATACTGTGCGGTAGACATGTCTGGCATTAACATTGCATCGGTTTGCATCGTTATAGCCACGTGGCATGGCTACACTATTGATGAGATACTGAAGATAGCGTTGTTTGCGGCATATTTGATGGTTCTCCTTGAACAACAGCGCGTGGCCTTGTTATTGGTGCAACCGCGACCACGAGACAAGAGATGTGACAAGCAAGTACGGGGGGCGAAGCAAGTGCACAGAGGGCGTTGAAAGCAGTCCGGCCAACAGTCATTGAATATTTTATACACACAACTTTGAACAATAAGAATTTGTAAGTCGTTAATAAATCTATTTGACTTCTTTGGAATTGATAGATATTTAGAACGCTGCCTTCTATAAAGGGGGTTTCGGTGAATTCTAGCAGGCAGTGCTCAGAGGCCGGAGCGCTGCAGTGTAGACATGTGTTGTGTACGCCCCCCCCCCCCCCATAGATTGCTAGTCATAGTTCCCCATATTACCAGTAGCTAGAACAATACGTACACCCTACGACATATTTTAGAAATCAATGGCAGTAGAGATATCTTCTATATCGAGAATACTTTTGGATAGTCAGTGAGTTTCTATACGTTTTCTATACCACAGTAAGCAGGTTGCCTATGGCCAAAAGTTACTCAACCTATTGTCAAGTTACATTTACGAAACAAGTTGAATTAATATTATGGTTTAATTTCCATTTTTGAGCCCCCTAAATTCACTATGTTTATGTAAGCTGACTGTAGATAGGGTAGGCTATCTAAACGAATTTCAAGGTTGTGCATTCACCCTTCGTCATGCGAACGGGCAATTGACTCACTTGTGCTCATACGTTAACTATTCGGGGGCCATGAGGTTCCCTTCGTCATGAGAACGGGCTTGATTCACTTGCGTTCATACCTTGACGTATTCGGGGGCCATGAGGTTCGCTTCGTCATGCGAACGGGCTTGATTCACTTGCGTTCATACCTTGACGTATTCGGGGGCCATGTGTTGTCCCTTCGTCATGTCGATGCTCTTGATGTTCAGCTTCACACCCAGAGCGCGGGCCACTAGCTGTACCGCGCGGCAAGGAGGGCTCATAGCCGTGGAGTACAGGTCCGGCATCTTGAAACAACAACAACCACAACAACAACAACATCCGTTCTACTTGTTGAGTCAAACAATGCAACCTATTATTAGCGTGCTTGACTTGTGACCTTCAAGAAAATCTATGAAATTACCGAATTTAGTAACTAACGACTTCTGACATTAGCTGCCATTGCAACATATATACTTATCTGTGAAAATAGGTAAATAACTAGTTTCTCAAAATGAACGTAAATTTACTAGAAACCTCAATGACAATGGTAGGATATTATTCTAAGCTGTTTGGTTGGGTTGATGTGTAGTGCAAGTGGGAGGGGCCTATGGCAGCTGTCAATAAAAAAAAACAATTTTTATTCGTTTATGTTGTAAACAATTTAGTAAGAAATACTTGTCATCTGAAATGTGGGAGGGGACGGGCGAATGTCTGTTATTGTGACGGTGAATTTGAAACTAAAATTCTGATTCATGTAGTAGGCTACATATTATACAATAGTATGGAAATGACTTTTCAAAAGATATTCAATTAACAATTATTACAATACGTTTCAAAATGTGTTGTATTTATTTGCCCTGATAAAGCTGAGGCGAGCAACGCACTTATTCTACGATAATAAGTTGATAGCGGGTTTCTTATAGAAAGTAGAAGCTTGCTGCAACTCTTGACACTCGATTAAAAACGTTTTAAAACATGCTTTCCACAATTTTTAATCAAAAATGAGTACACCACTCTCAAAACGTAGTTCTTATAAAATAATGAATAACAACTACCTTTTTAAAAAACAACTACTTAAAAAAAAGTAATTGAAAAGTAATTAATTTACTAATGTACAGAATAACTTTACAACTGGGTACGTTGGTTCTAATATAGTGAGCAGCGAACAGTGAAACCAATAAGTTAACACACTTGCCTCTCTACGTCCTAAGTGGGCGTATGCCGTATACTTAACGCATGATTTACCATGATTACATATTAACAAACCTCGAAGGTCAATGTGTGCGAATGATTTACAAGTGGACGCACTTTGGTTACAGACCTACGCACCTGGGCTTGAATTCAGAATGATGCCTATATAGCTCATAACAGGAGTGCTTAGAGTTAAAAGAGCTTTAACAGCTTAAACAAGGATTTAAAGCATGATTGGAAAACTGGCCCATAGCAAATCTTAGTGATATAAATCGTAGTTATGTTGTCCTGAACACTCGTGAAGATAAAATATAGTAGAAATTAACGTCAACCATAAAACTAATACGTATTTAATTTGTATCACTATAAAGTTAGGCATCTTTATGAATCCAGTGTTGGGTTACATATTGTGATAATTATAATTTTTCGTAGGAATCCCTGCTGTAGGATATACACAAGCGTAACCTGATGATGTTCCACTCTTCAGTAGGTATATTTAAGAGTTTAGGTAATTGAGAAGGAATTCCCGATTGTCTTGCGACTGAGGAAATGAGCGGTAAAAACTTAGAATTGCCATTGGCCTGAATCGAACCGGCAACCTCCCGAATTAGTCTTGCGTGCTGCACCTCTATCGGTGAAACACACTGATGTATCAAGTATGTACATTGTATAGTAGTACACCGAAATACTCGTCGCATAGCACGTCCCAAGGGCATTCCACTACAAGCGAGTCGATACTTATTTATCGAACGGGAAATACAATGGTAGGGTATACATGTATTACTGGACGAAAAATGAATAGAATTTGAAAACGTTGCAAGCTAGGGCAGTTAAGAATGAAGGAGAGGATAAATGTGACTATGTGTGTAAATAGGCGATTTTTCAATTATAAAAAATGCGTTATTATTTATTAATTTTCTTTCAGGACGAATAAATACATGTTTTAGTGTTTTGCAAAACTAAATTCGGTCTGTTTTTAAATATGAACAATAATATAATTATTAATTTCGAAAACTAATAGATAAACTTAGTTTTGTGAGTTTTTGTATGTGTTAACGAAGGGAAAGGTTCAAAGTGTGATAATTGATGGTATATTCTATTTCTCATCTATTTATTATCTTTAAAACTTTCGGTTTCAAGCCATCCATCCATACCAAGGTTTTCCCATTCCTATTCAAAATTAGTTTAGTTTCGAATAGGAAGGTAAATTGTACGTATTTTACAGTTCTAAATTTTTTTTTAAATATCAAACCTACATTACTTCACCAAAACAAAATAATTAGTAATAGAAGTGCTGATTTCTTAATTTCAAAGTTATATCTCATGCAATAACTATTCAGGCTCGTCTCAAAATCGAAAATAATAAATACATACCTTGAGTTGTGTGTTGTTTGGTAAGTTGCTGACGTATCTCGTTCAAATGATGGTGGCCAACGGTGACACGGGTTTAAATATCTTGACACGCCGCTCTATGGGCAGGTGGGACGAACACAAAAACTGATGAGGGTTTAGCATGATTGGCATTTTTTCATCTCTCAAGGATTCTGTCCGAGCTTATTGACGTTTACACATACGTTTATGTTTGTCATCCAGTGGGGGGACAATTTCGAGGAGCCTCCGCCCACCTACATACGGGACACTTCATGACACGTGTGAGTTGTCTCGGCCACAACGCTCTTCATTCTTGTCCATTGACTCACATTGGATAGAGAAAAACTCTCTACAATAAAATATTAAAACTAATATATTCTCACAATGACAATTGTGGTGGATTTATGTATTTACGAGCTCATGGAAGTTAATGTGATTGAAAGTGGATGTTACAGTATTAAAATATTATACCAATTCATAGTTAATTATACGGCGTGTAAACCATGTATTAGTAGAAACGCGTTCAACGAAAACTTTTTATATGATGATTGGGAATTTTTTATTTTAATAACCAACAATTCTTGAAAAACAATTCTTGATTGAAAAGTAAAATGCAAAAGTGGAACGTACTATTTCCTTCAAAAGGAAAGACAACTCACATTTCGTTACAGTTCAAATCACCGGATGAAAGAGATGAGGGGTGGGGATTGGGGGTAGATATTCTTTAGATCAAGATTGCGTAACACTGTTAAACAGAAGACTGTTATGTACTGATTAATGATTTTCTATCACTTTCGTTAGCTGAGAAAGTTGTTCTTTGCTAAACATAAATATGCGCAAAATATTATACACTAGGCCTAGACTTAATCCAAATACGTGCATCTATCAACTTGATTATGCTTTTCACCTGTAAAGTGTGCGTTTTATTCGATAAGGTACAATTATCCCTGGAATATTTTGCACCAACACACGCGTCCTCTCAGTCACCTTCATTGTGATTACATCTTGTAATTACTCTCGCCTTCGTCACAAAGCCTTCAACTTAGGTTTTACGAATAATCAATATGAGTCATGTCAAGTGAAAGTAATTGCTTTTTTACGCTATGTACTGAACTAAAAATAGCGTCTATTCATGTTAGAATGTATTCAATAATTAAGTCAACAATTTTGCGTTGCATGAGTTGAGTTAACGTTAACGCAGTTACAGTGCACGCACTCCGCAGTTTTTATGGACGTTATTAGTTAACTCACTACCCCACCCATGCAATTCATTGTTCGCTTATGCAAATTTAACACATTAAACTATGGCTCAATTCAGTTTTTATTGTAATAAATGAAAAAGGTAGTCATTTGATATGGACATGAATGCGGTTTGGTTCGAATCTAATCTTACAAACTTTTATGTTACCGTGGCCTAGGTTTTTGTTAGTGTAAAGCTGAATCCAATTCCGAATTCAAGATACAACAGGTATTTAGGAAACGAGTTACAGTGTTCCTTCACGTACATCACACGACGTCCAAAATAAACCTAACATACGTTAATATGTGATTACTTTTAAAGCGGGAAAGAGTAGTCCCCAAAGTTAAACCAAGCGAAGCGACATTACCGTTTTTTAATTATAACATATGAACGCGCTACATGAAATAAAAAGTGTAACTTGTGATGCCGTAAATATAACATCTCGTGTGCTAAGTATTAATTTGTAATGTTGTTATCGGTAGGGTTGTTATTTTGATTGAATTTAGATTAATTATTATGGATTTAATAAACAAAATAACTACCCTACGTATTATAATAAACCACAAGACGCAGCGTTCTCACTTTTTAGAATTGATATCGAATTTTTAAGATGTAATTTAGAAACGTTACGGTCGAACTGTTTGCATACTGAGTGTCCGCCTTAACAAGATAGCTAAATAAACAAACCAATATTTAACTCATATCTGCATAACCCACTGGTACATTATTGGTGTGTATGTAACATGTTAGCTTTGACAACCCGTTAGTGATTCAGGTTTATTGCCATCAATGTTTTATTGAGTTTTATCAATTCATGTTAGATAACTCTTTTCTTAATTGATAGTAATCGAACCACTGACATTTTTTCACCACTTTCATGACAGTACTTACTACTACTGCACTATTAATCTAAACTACTGTGCACTAATCGCAGTACAAAAACAATTAAAAAAGGAGTTTAGGTTTAGTTACGAAATGGGGCGTAACATGTAAAAATGCAAATTATGAGATACATTTAAAATTTGGTTATTATATTTTATTGTTTTCACGATAATCCCGTTGTAATCATTACATTTAACAACGCTTTATCACGCAATGTGGCCAAAGGTCAATTTTTATTCTCTCTTGCATTTCAGGCTGTCGTTGAACCTTACCCCAATCGCTACATGACAAATTGGTGTAGACCCCAGTGATAAAAAGTTGATGATTGTAGTAGTTGACTGTTTATTGTTTTTCGTTTAGTCCTGATATTGAGTTTGATTGGTGGATAATGATCCCAAACGTATGGATTGTGCGGGGTTCGAACCCACGTGTATTGGTTCTACGGGCTCGAACATGCGATCCAACCGCGTAAATGAAACATGCACCACGGAGTATTTTGAGGCCCATAATAAATTAAATAATAAAATTTAATAAATAAGTACCGACGGTTTCCATTCCATGATCGAGTTATCTCTGAACTGAAACTCAATGACGTTGGAGACCTAACAATATTTGGGGTTGAATCATGAAGAAAATATCTAAGTAAATGTAATTAATTTTAACATCTTCAAAGCATTATTTCCTTTGCCAAAATATTAAATGGTTGAATATTTTTAGCTAATCCGTGTTATCAATGGATTCTACTATGCAATCTTTAATTCTATAATCACGTGCTAATGTTTCTGTAGGATGATATCTACAATACAACAGCTTAATTATTTTAGAACTGATGCCGTCTGCATTACATTACAGCTGGCCTCTCAAGATAATGTCAGTAGCTCAGCAAGACTGTGACGTGTAATAGTTTATCTGTAACAAGCTCACAACCGTCAGAACACACCGCCCCGAGTTTCAACATTTGAAAGATAAGCGTCCCACAAATCCAGTCTCGGGTTATATTTTTAACAAACGCAACCCCCTTCCAGAGTCAGTCATGTAGGTACCTAAAAGCGAACAAATATTAGAATTCTTTACACCTTACCAATGTAGCTCTTTAAAAACTAAATTTCTATTTGAATTTCGATTGCATATCATATGATTTGTGTATAGATCATAAACGTTTTGTAACAATAGAAAATAACATAAATAACTTCAATTAGATAACCCTCAATTACATAATAACTGCTGATGTTTGTGTTTCAAATTATTCTTGGTGTGGTTTCTGGGGTGGTTAAAGTATGGCATTAACAATAATGAAATCACAACTAATTACTACATGAAATAAATGGCATTGTGTTAGGCCTATAATGTTATTTCAATAATTAATATTTGTGGTTATTATTCCTTTTGTGATTATTTTGTGAGAGATTTCTCTGTAATTTTTGGACTGATTAACATTAAAAATATGAGACGTTGCATGATATCAAAATGAGTGACGTGTTTAACGGAGCTATCAATGATGACTATGATGACAATGTCCCCTGGGTCCCTTTGACCATTCACCCTCCCTGAACATAAAAATAAAATGGCAACCGTGCACGTGTGGAAGCCGAAATCCAATACTTAGTCGGAAGACGATCATTACTTCGGGGTACCCCCATGGCATGTTGTTTAGATTAGTTAAATGTAATCAAGGTAAGGGTGGACATTATGCAAATGTGCCCCGCGAAAAGAAACACCTAAACGTGCGTTTTATACGTTTTGCATTTTATCACTCTCACGCAACTAAAGATGTATATCTGGGGTGACCATGAGACCATAGCATGCACATTTGTTCCCAACGACCCCGTCTTTGACTACGAACAATATTCTGACTCATAATCAAGCAGTACATTGTGCTGAAACAAAAGCTACTTTATTTTTTCATTCATATGCCAATTCATGCACTCTTTTATGTACATTACATGCGTGTTGCCAACTGTTGAGAAAGAAACCAAGGTTCGTGAGTTTGTCGACAGGTTTACCAAACCTTCGCAGGGAGATTGACGAACATAAGCCAATAGTGTCAGCTTTTCTACACGTCTGCCCTTATAAATTTAGTGTGTTTACCCTGTCAGAATTCATCAGTCTATTCTCTGTTTGATACGTTGAAAACATAGACGCAATCGCTTGGTTGCTTGCTACTTGCTAGCGACGAATAGTGAGACTATGCTCTTAGGCCTACTACAAACGCATAATAGAAGCTATTCTTGTACGTGGCTTCCAACCCCTTGGTTAATCTTTGAACGATTCAAAGTAGGCGTGTAGCCTACTATTTGGGAAAAGCATTTGAGAAGTATTGTTTCATTCATGCTAGTTGTCTGCACGAAGACTGCAAGACTGCTGCTAACTACGGAGAGAGACAAATAACAAAAAGGTTTTGTTACCATGAGCGAGAGGACAGAGTAGGCTCGGCACTGCATTTTACTCAGCTCTCCCATCTGTCTGGTAGTTTTGTCAGTCAACAGTAGGCGTACACCAAGGTCGGTAAAGCAGTAGTACTACTTTACCGACCTCGGGCGTACACAGTCAATCTGAAGACGTTGTCAAATAAATTCGATTACTTTTATTTCACTTTTTCCCTGTGGATGTTACGTTTTAAGGAAAACAAAATTTAGGTGGCGATGTTTTCAACCCCCTCTCCCCCTTCCCCCCACCCTACCTCTCCCACATACACATCGTCATTTCCTCAGCACAGCACCTCTGACCACGATCACAATCAGGAATCAATCTGGCATTGAGATTGGATGGCGCGAAATCCCCATCACGGATTCAACCCCTTTCAATTCCATATGAACCACTCCTCACACAGCGTCTATTATTAGTGCCACTATTAATAGCCTAGTCTTTCAAACACGCACAACATGGCATTTATTGTTATCGCAATGAGACGAGGAAATGAAAAACAGGTAACTGGACGCGAACACTGGCACAATAACAGCAGAATGCCCCGTCATGCTGATTGATTCCAATCGTTCTTTGTGTGTGTGAGTTCACGCCCACCTTTTTCACTTGTTGGTTTAGCTACACAGCTAGCTACACAGATGGCGTTGCGGACGGTCTGGCCAACACATTATTTAAAATTTAAGGTTTTTTTTCCTAATTGTTTTACTTAGGATCGCTACCATTGGCCGGATTTATAAAACGTCGCATATCATTGGAAGAATTGGCAGAATTTTAGGTATAAGAGCTATCGTTACTATAGTTTCCTTAAATCAGCGCCATAATGTTTTTGTCTTGAATTGTGTAGAACGACCTATACTTAAACTTAGGCCGAATGCATAGATCAAACTCACGCCGTCCTCAAATCAGTATCTTCTCAGGTTAGCTAGATCTGTTAATGAACTCTGAGCTTAAGGAGGGGCTGAAGCTGTTTGATCTTTCCGCTTTTCACAAGTATAATTTCAAATTATTTCTTAAAACTATTTTATCTCTTCGACACATTTTTGTAATTAACTCAAAAGTGTAAGTATCCACACCTTGCGTGCACAAGTGACGAAAGCTTACAGCGCTGCCATAAAAGTTAGCTAACTTGCACGGATATAAAACACATAGTATCGTCTACACTAGCCAACACGTACCACTAGCCTATAACGAAGCTATCATTTTCTGCTAACATCGTTCGCCGAATCCAGCACAATCAATCTCAAACATGTTTCACGCCACGTTAATGGCATCAAGAAGTAAATTTTACACAGGGTAATATGGAAATGTGAGCGTTTTATGGACTAATCGGGTAAAGTGGGAGATTAAAATAGGCACCATAAACATTAGCATAATTACAGGGGCTGCAGTGTAATTTATTTTTCGGTCTAGGCTCGTGTTCACATTGTTGCAGTTATGCATACTAAGGTACTACTTGTGCATGAGAACTTATCTGTATCTTAATCACTTGCATACTGAGTTTTATATCCTTTCACACAAGAATGAGATTTGCAAATAGAGTTGAGTAAAAATAAATGTTTATGAAAAGTTGTACACTTTGTAGCGTCCGGAAAAAAGCAATAAATGAAAGAAATATGCAAATATACATCGTGTACATTTTAGTTAATTGCTGTTTGCGTGTAATAATAGCTCTGCTTCAGATTTGTTTCCTGAACATGACTATAGTTCAAAGCAAACAAGTTCAGGGCCCGAGTAAAGACATGACCTAGACTTACAGGTTGGCCAACCTATATTAATTACCTCTTATTAAACCTAGATCTCCCATAAATTAACTTACTCGAAATTACACAACCTCTAACTTCCCATCATTGAATTCCACGCAACAATTGATTGTTTGGCGTAGAGTTGAAGCATTTTGATGATCAAGTGTACAGGTTAATTTCTCTACTGTCCAGTGTTGATCTCAATTTGACCTAACAATGGCGTAAACTTCTTTCCGACGTTATACTTTGTACCTGTTGAACCTTTTAGTAAAATAAACACCTGTAACCGTACACCTTGGCAAAGAAAGCCTTCTTTCTTCAATATGAGTTAGACTTAGCACTTTGCACCATTCACGATGAAGTATGGATTCACCATCGTCATTGGGGGATGATTGACTAGGCCTACGTATATCACACACGTGCAAAACGATTTTGTTCCAAGCGCGAAAGTTTTTCAAGTTTTCGATATCTTAATTTAGAAAGTGGCACTGTGACTTTAAAACGGTTTTGTAACATGAAATTCACCTACAAAGTGAGGGGGGGCGGTGTCAACCCCATATTATATAATCATTTATTAATTGGTTGTTGGACTTAATCAAAAATTTTTTAATTGAACACCGTTTGCAAAAGCCGCGTCAATGCGTGATGTACGTAGTCTATATCAGTTATGGGTGGAAGCCAATCAATGATTGGCTGAGCAAAGAGACGGGAGTGTTTCAAATCTGTCATAGTCATTGAAAGCGAAGAATTGAAAGTGGAATTTGAAATGTAAAGGGAAGAAAGACAATTCTTTTAAAATTTACATAATTAATATGCTTTATTTCAAGTTTTCGAAAACAACATTTAGTAATTCATCACAGTTTTAAGAAACATAAAAACAACAGTATTTTTCTTGGAAAGCACGCACCTTATTTTTCTTACTTAACATCAACAACAAGTAACAAATTGAATAAAATTCTTTATTACCACCAAGACCAATATCTTAAGGTGAAACAGCGAAGGCTGATTGTATGTGCGTGCGACGGTGCTTTTTGAATACATTAAAATACCGATTGGCCTACATTTCTGTTTGACCTGCAATTTTTTCGTACGCCAGAAGCTGTTAGTATTTTTGTCATGGTTTGCCTTCAGTTTTGTGGCATAACAAAAACTGTATTATTAACTATAAGCAATATCGCAAGCTCTGTACTTTGTTCAAATCATTTGCAGCCTATAACTACCGGATATGTCCAGAGTGTGTAATGGATTGAGTAAAAACAGCTTAGAACTAAAAGCGAAACTTGTTTTATAGATCATTCTTCATTTCAAAATGTTTATTTAATCGACATTAATTTAATCAATCACTTTTATAAGGTAATAACACATTTCATAACAAGTTGTATTTATAGACATTTTGGTAGCCACATAAACTATTTCTGCTAAAAAGCGCAAGAAGATCTCTAAAATGTGTTATATTGAATCACGGCTCTATGAAGCCAAACAATTATTTCATGAGAATCAAATTGGTCACGAAACGGCAAAGGTTAGTTTGGAATAACTCAATCAAAACCAAGTGAAATTACTGGGTTTTAGTCACATCAAAATAATGAAGATTGACTTATCTGTCGTCAATGATAAAAGGTATCAGATACCATCCCATCAGTGCCCGATAAATGACAATTTCGAAAATGGTAAAACACGAAATATGATATTTGGAAACGAAGTTTCTACAGTGCTGAAAAAACGTTTCAATAATTGGAATCAGTAAGGTTGTCATTTTATATTTACTTCATTCGAAAGTGAACAAAAACTATATGATATGTTTTTCGATAAGACGTTTGTCCTAGCCACATAGTTATATTCTCACTTGTTTATGTTCTAAGTGTAACCAAAGATTACTGAGTGGTGTAACCTTCTTGATTATGACTAAAATATCAGTAATTTAGCGTGTTTTAATATTGAACTGACCTCCCAAGTCATTACAAACCTGGATGAAAATAACATAACTGAATGAAAACATATCATATATCTGATATAAATTTATGATAGACTTGCGATTTTGGCAATGCATTAGCAACGATGAAGCACCAAGTTTCAGTTATGCCTATATTATTTGATTGTTCTTGCGAACTTCTCTTATACATAAAACTTATGAGCACAATTAAATAGAAGCCAATTTTAAATCAAACTATCATGCTTATAACAATGTGCTTTACATAATTAATGAAACGCAGTGTGAGGTAAAGACCATTCGGTGGACGTTCATTTCTCGATCTTGCTTCGAAACATCTCTCCAATCATATCAGCTCCCGCCTGATTGATGCTTTCATAGCCGATCATATTGAGCTTGCATCGGGCATACCACTGCGTAATGTTGGGATACTTGACGAGGTCGATCACTCCCAAGGCCTGGGGAAGAAAACTCTCATGACGTCACTGGTACCCAAGAGTCGTCGCCCCGCACCACTTACTCCGATGCTGAGTTCACACGCGCTGTTTCAGGACGGGTCTGCCTACCGCTTACAGGTGTGAACTAGCCTGGTAACCTACGTCCGCTGTCACGAGTGATACTTGACCCAAGGGTACCTTCCATATGCTTTCGTCACAGGCGAGGCACTCGTAGCCAACCAGCGAACCGCCCGAGACACACCCGCGCAAATACGAATCTCTGATTGGCTACGAGCCCCTCGCCTGTGACGAAAGCATACAATAACTAAACTAGCCTTGGGACAACTATATTCCCAATGCCAACACAAGTACCGAACGTACCATGTACTAGTTGGAAATGTATGATGGAAATGCGAACTATAGGAAATCTTTTGCTACTTCGTCACACCCGTCTTTCTGTGTCGTCAGCATCGGAATAGCGTGGCAATGAGATGAGTGACCAGGGTTGCGTTCAGTTACTTGCTGAATGCAGTAAATCTGTCAGCCAGATCACTGGATGTATTACCCAGCTCAATCAGTGTACTGGAAGTACTAGGACTTCGTTAATCAGATCCAGTAAAGAGCTATTTTGAGTTGTCGCCATAAATTTTAAGGCGGTAGTTCCAATGGTTGTAAACTAAATCATTGTTGGCTCACAAACGAAAGAGACCATTATTAAACTGTTGGTTGATAACTTTGAGAATGAACTCTTGAGCAATGTTGAGATCATTTCGTGTGAAATGTTACCATATTTTCATCTCCGTTCGTAATTATTTCGCTGTATTAGTGGATCCTTTCCGGTCTAGACCTACTGGATTGCGTTGATTTACGCTGGTGTAACGGAACGCCACGCAGGAAATGTTGACACAGTAACCCACCACTTTCCTTTATAATTTCCAGGAACGTACCGGGAGAAAGTAATCAATTTAGCATATTATTATTATTACAACACGAACGTAGGTGAGGGCATGAATATCTACCCTTACTCTCTGTGATAACGAAGCCCAAATATTCACGCAATAGCGCGCGCTGAACAGTGGTTCGTGTGAGTAGAGGTTAGTAAATCACGTTATTTATTTTATCAGCCTGTTTAATTGTTCACGGCACCAGTAGAGGGCAGGCCTATATAGCGGCGTGCATGACCGTCCGAAGAAACGTGTTGAATAGACGCGCTGTACAATAGTAATGCAGCACAGTGCGGGGTGGTTAAACGTATCCATAATGTTTTTCGTTTTTTGTGTTGCTTTTATATTTCGTTGTGATGTGCTATAATTCAGATGAGAGACAAGTAATTGGTTACGAGATATTTTTTTTCCGTTGAAGAGCTATTCTCTTGTTTTAATTTTATATACAAATAATGATAAAAGGATGAAGTCAACGTGTGTAAATAAAACATCAGTCTTGAAGAATGTATCTAGTTTTTTTTTTTAAACATAGATAAAGACAGTTAACTTTTCATATAAACGAAAAAATCTTTTCTCTTAGAATTTCGAAACAATTGCGTAATTAACAACTCATTTTAAAGTGTCATTATCTGCAAACAAAACTTGAAAATATAAGCCATTCATCTCGTAATAGAATAAATCGGAGGACCCATTTCACGTAGATTTCAAAAAAATAATATCGAAACAAAATGTAAGAACAAATAACTTGATTCGTTACGATATTAAAACAAAAATATTTATCTTCACCAAACAACACACACGTTTTTATACATGTAATATCCTTAACGACTAGTAAGAGTTTCATAAGCATTGTATGTACCTTAACTTTTATAACTGATTCCTTAAAAAAAAAAACATTTTTCCACCATTAAACTTTTATGTTTCGTTTTTATGATTTGTTTGTGTTGATGGTACCGTAGATATTTATGAGTGAAAAACAACATTGTAAAACCAATTTGTTAATTGTAGGTATTTGTCCTTGCTTCTGTTAGCGTTTTTATTATTTGTAGAACATAATAGTTCTATTAATAACGCACTCAAGCGTTAGGTTATCAATTTATATTAGTAAATTGAAGGTCATCAGACATTTAACACGTATCCCATATCTTGTAATCTCTCTCCTAATAATTAATGATTTAATGAAACACATACGTTAGTAAATAAAATATTATTCCGTTCAATAACTCATCTCACCAGTCTTCTGTACCAAAACAGAGATGGCTGTTACAACTTGCTTGTGCTATGCACAAACTTGGCAGTTGGTTATAAAACCAAAATCTGTGATTCTCATCCCCCTTGACACACTTTAGACAACCCTCATGCTAACTAGGGTAGCCCGATATTGTTGATGTTTAGGCATGTTTACACAAACAACGCCAGGTCACGATTGCCGGTTGTGACGTAATCGACCTACAAGATCTCAATCAAAGTTCAGTGCCCATTAGCAACTAACGGAATTAATTTAAATATATTGGAATGCAATACGACATGAGTGTTGTGCTTGCGTTGATAATAATAGTAAACAAGGTAGATCTGTCTAAAGTGTATTGCAATGAATCTGTGGTCCTAGGATCCCGCCCACCTTCCCCTACTTCACTCCATACCTCGAATCACACCGGCTCGAGCCAGCCGCGAGGGGTCGCCGAGCCGGCGATTCAAGGTATGGAGTGAAGTAGGGGAAGGTGGGCGGGATCCTATAGGATCACAGATTCATTGCAATACACTGTACATACATTTTGAGACGTAACCATTTTAATGAAAATGTATTGTAAATTACCTAATTTCCTTATCATGACTATACACGGATGCAATTGGCTAGATAGGATTGAACATTTTGAACAAAACAATTATGTTTATCGCTATAGCACATCACAAAAATACTCCGTACATTTTGTTACCATGTTTTTTTTTGTTGGAAAGAACGGATTGAACATTTTGGAAACAACACTGATTTTTATCTATATCGCTTAATAGAAAAACTATGTACATTTTTGCTAGCGTATTTCCTTTGGTTAACGGGTAGCTTAGTTTTGGAAAAACAATTATTTTTATCTATAGCACTTAATAAAAAGGCTCAGTACATATTTCTAAAAGGATAATTCCTAAAGAATGAGTGATGTTATTGCATGGCAGTATTATTATTTATGATAGACGGGTATAAAGACTGGCAAACGCAACCCCTGATGGCGTGACACTTAAGACCACAATAAACCCATAAAGATTTGTTTACTGCTTTGTGAATGAATTAAAAATGGATCATTCACGTATTTTTCTTAGCTAGCGTGATAGCTCGCTTAAACTTAAGAGAGAAAATCGAACAAAAAAAAATCCAAGGGTTTTTCGAAAATACGTTCTCGAAATAGAAGATTTATGTTTCAGTCAGTCTCAGCTGACGGATGGGAGCGATGTGATTTTTTCAACCAGATAAATTAATTTACATATTTATGCATTTCGACGGGCTAGAAATAACCGTGGAACATTACATATACAGACATTGGCCGGGAGTCCAATGATTTAATGTTCGCATAACTTTAAATAGTGTTGAAGTGAGGGCTTATTACGAAACGCCTTCTCATGAATTTTATCCGACGAGTTATTAAAAGAATGTACATTTCTTAGAGGAATTGTGTAAGCGAGAAAGCGTACTATCAGTTAATATGTTAATTCTGTGATTTACAATTGTCTACGACTGTTACATCTTCAGAACCAGTCTCGAATTAAGTCTCTACTGATAAAACTGACACTGAATATTAATTTAAGTGATTACCTCAACACGAACATACATCGGTAGAACCACGTTTATTCGTGAACTCTCGTTAGGCAAGATAATCGTACTGATTGCATTTTTTACTGAAAGTCTAATTGTAGCAGAAAATTTTTAAACGACCACGGCATGCATGTGCTGTGCCCGGGGTAGAATTTGGCCCAGGGCGACTTTGCCAGTCGTAAGAGGCTACGAAAGTCTCCAGTTTCCCCTTTTCATCCAATTCTCACTTCAAATACATTTTTCCTCCTACTTGCCCCTGTTCTCCAATATCTTCCGACATCATATGACAGGGTAGGCCAGTACGCCCCTGCACCCCAAATAATAATAAAATGTAGTTTGAAATAAACACCAAGATTTTTGTCCGTATTTCATATATACAGGGCATGTTATTTAGTGTATTTCTACTGTATCAGGACTCAATGGATTGGAAATTCTTGTATTCTAATGAAACAAAACTACTCACACAATATGTCGACTGGTCTTAGTTTATACTAAATTGTATTGATTTTTATTAATATTGTATCTTATTAATATTAACGAAGGGCCAACGTATCCTCATAGAACTTGCCTCTACATTCACGGTTTTTGTTGCTGTATTTTAGAGAAGCAAAACCTATAAAACGCTACACAAGTTAAGCATCCAATAATGATAACAAATAATAAGATATGGGCACAGATTTATCTGCGATATGGGTTTTAATACCAACAATAATGAATTTTTGCCATTCGTTTTTCTATCAAAAAATAATAGTAATAGCAATTTCATTGGAGGGTGATATAGAATTTATTAATAGCCTCATAGCTTTGACGACTCAAAGGACTGTTTAATCATTCTGTTATACTCAAGTACTCAGTGTTCTTTATGAAACCTTACATAAAGAAAATGCCAGGGAACACGCGTGCCAAACAGTACTTAGCTTTGTTGTTTGTACGAGTGGTAAGTGGGAGCTAACGTGAAGGTAGGACATACTGAATAATTGAGTAATGTACCAGTCGTAAATTGTTCTATGGTAATATAGAAACGCTCTATTGATATATTATTCTGAACGGAAAACTGTCACGAAACCAGTTCGTTGATTATTCATAGTCGAGTCGCATAATATTGAAGCTATCAGGTGGTTTCCCGACATTCCAAACCAAAGTCCTCAGAGATGCAAAACACTTGTGCAGCGGAACATTTGAATCATTGTCAATATCAATCAAAGCCGTTGAATAATGCATTTAGCTCTCCAAGGTCTTTGGCGACAAAGATATACCGCCAAGTGCATGCGGAAGCTACTTCCCCTATAAAGTCTCGTTTTCATCTTGACAAGCAAAACATGCGATGCATGCGAACTGTTATTCTATATTTGTATTTTATCAACGAATGCATGTTTTTAAATGGCGACAAACGGTTATAGTGTGTAAACAATGTCACGCAAATGCTACGAGCAAGCGACAAAGTTGAAAATATATTGACAATTCGCGGCGTTCTCCTGTCTTGTGAAGCCAACTTTCTGATTGGCTCAGAAACTATACACTCGTCTCATTCACCTACACATACGACCCTTGTGAAGAAACAGTAGATAGGGTGGGCACAGACTTACTTTGCACAGCTATGCTTGAGTCTAGTAATGTACACATAATGTCCTACCCTGGTCAATGACGGCTATCCAGTCTCTATTCAAAACATAACCTCGATTGAAACTTTGCTGTCAGGTATTGCGGGTCCACTGTAATAAACTGTTCCGTTTCGGGCCGATTTCACGGTCCATCTTCAGTAAGTTACAGAAAACCCTGAAGAGTGCAAAGACAAAACGACCGTACCCGGTCTAGCTCTATCCCGTCTGTGAATATCTTGGAATTCTTGGAATATCTTCAACGTTTGCTATACTCTGAAGATGGACCGTGCAACGGTCAAAAACGTACGAATTTTAATTGCATTGGATACCCGACAGTCACGTTTTGATTGTGACTCCGGCTGGGGAAAACTACGACAAGTTTTAAATATTACCTTCGATTGAACATCTTTAGACATAGGTTGTACTATTGGAACCTTGGAAGTATGTTGCATGCAGTTGCAGCTATATCTACCGATTAGTTGAGAAGTGAGGATGCGACTACTTACATCAACGGTGCATACGGTAACTACAATAGTGACGTCAGCGATAGTCATGTTCTCTCCGGCCACCCACTCTTGACCCTCGAGGAAAGTGTTGAGGTAGTCGAGAGCCTCGTCCACTTTCTCGAGCTTAGCCTCATCGGGGTCGGTTCCGTGGAACAGCACGGGGAGCTGGAAGACAAAAACACCCTGAGGTACTCCCTTAATTCACTCGGTTGGGGTAGTTATTGTATGGAGTCTGTACTATCGGTACTATATCGAAAAGCACGGGGAGCTGGAAGACAAAAACACCCTGAGGTACTCCCTTAATTCACTCGGTTAGGGGTAGTTATTGTATGACGTCTGTACTATCAGCACTATATCGAACAGCACGGGGAGCTGGAACAGAAAAATACCCTGAGGTACTCCCTTCACTTCCAACCTTGTGGAACACCAGAAGCTTCGTCCCACTTCCCTGGCGTTCTCTTGAACAATAGACTAGATAACAAGGAACTAGACTACTTAAGCTGGTAATATAAATCCTGACTTAAGTTAATTGCTTATAACACTGTACCAAGTCTGTTCATGTAATGGATAAAATGTATATCTGGAACTCATTTTTGGATTGTTTGACTAATGACTAGTAACGAAGCACTTAACCGTCAGCTGCTTTTTGGAGTTTTATAATTTGTGTCCGTAAAACAGCAATGGGACCAAACCACAACCTGCAGGTACTCCGTATCAGTGAGAAAGACGTGTTTTGTGTTAGGCCTTATGCAACAGGTTGCTTAGTTTTCTTGATCCGACGTTGTTTTAATGAAATAGAAATAATACGATCGATCATGAGTCAATTATCTCGTGGTACATTGAATTCATCCATTATCACTTAAAGAAATTTTAACCATAGATGCAATGCCTAACACCCACCCATGCGTAGACATAATATTCGTGTCAAATGCATAGTTCACACTCAAGCCCTTCTCAACTCAGCCTCTCCTCAGCCACACCTAGCCACCAATCACAGAGCCGTTCACATGGCAATGGCGTTCCGTTATTGATGGTTGGGCGAGGCTGAGGAGAGGCTGAGTTGAGCAAGACTTGAGTATGGACTATGCATTTGACCCTAAGTGTATCTTCGTGTCAGTTGAAACGTTTGTCCTTTCGACTTGACACGACATTTTTAAAGATGATACGTGCAATCGTGCATTTCTTATAAAATCGTTTCAATTTTTAAATCAATTAATAATTTTTCGTAGCTCCTGGCAATAACAGGAATTTTAATTTTGCTTTCGACACTAAATAAATCAATAAGTTAATTAGTAAATTAATTATTAATTCAAAATATTGATAGGTCAGTGGTAATTTCCGCATCAATATATTTTTAACTTGAGTCCCTCTCAGAGTCCCCATGCTTACGTAGTAGTCTATGGCTCTGGCGTTGAGAGTCCCGACGTCGAAGTAAAGTCTCTGGTCAACCATCGCTCGCTTCTTGGGGTCCTTGGGGTACATAGTCTCGTCCTTGCCATACTTGGAGGCCAGATAGCCCATGATGGCTCGGCTACACAGACAAGACAGACACGGTGAGATCAGGCGCGCATGAAGTGATAGGAGGAAGCGCAGTGAGGGAGTAATAGCCAGCCAGATAGCCCATGATGGCTCGGCTACACAGACAAGACAACACGGTGAGATCAGGCGCGCATGAAGTGATAGGAGGTGGCGCAGTGAGGGGGTAATAACCGGATAGCCCATGATGGCTCGGCTACACAGACAAGACAGACACGGTGAGATCAGGCGCGCATGAAGTGATAGGAGGAAGCGCAGTGAGGGAGTAATAGCCAGCCAGATAGCCCATGATGGCTCGGCTACACAGACAAGACAGACACGGTGAGATCAGGCGTGCATGAAGTGATAGGAGGTAGCGCAGTAAGGGAGTAATACTTGCCTCTCCCACAGGACGAAGCCCTCGTCATCCAGGGTAGGGATGCAGTGCTGGGGGTTCAACTGGAACAAAGAGATACATTTATTATATTACAATCAACAAATAGGAACGTTATATGTAACAAATAAGCTATTTGGAGGATTTCAAGGTTTTGAGTGGTGGTTGCCATGAGAAAACAAACTATTCTTTGATTGGTTATCGCTCACTCGCCGATGGTGTTTGGAGCCTACAGAGTTGGTTTAGTCGCTTTCAATTAAAGTCCCCCACTGCAAATCAGTTTAGAATGTGAATTTATTTATTTTATTTTTATTTATTCGACGAATAAATAGTTATAGGGGCATTGTAATACTGGGACTAATACTAATAGTGATTGCTCGTGGGAAACATATCACGGGACTTATTTCTTTGGGTGGCTTAGTTCTAGGTTCTGAAGATTCTTGGGAGGGAATTTCCAAAGGTTACTATTTAAGAATTTTACTTCTTGACTGAGGAAAATCTTTGAAAAACTTCAGTCAGGTTTATCCTCCTATATAGAGAGGACGAATCACATTCCACACGGCTTCAAACTTAAACGCATATAACGAGTTTATATTCCCACACATCACGATGGCTAAGACTTGGAAATATCAATACAAAATTACTGTGGAGATCTACCTATTTGTTATCTTTAAAAAACATGTTTGTTGCTATTTAAAGCTACGGTACACTATTTTAAATTTTAAGTAATAATATTAAACTTTCATTACATAAAAAAAATCCAATACTTGCATATATCATAATATAGCAATGAAACGCGACCTAGAAATAATCCGAGCAGCAAGACCGGCTCCTCCACCAAACCGTGAATCCCTCTCATCAACTGAGCCACCGAGACAGGCTAGTTAGTAAGGTACTGAAGGGGGGGGGGGGGGGGGGCACTAGAGTGCTGGTAAAGTTTCCTCACAACAATTGTCAGATCGAATATTGATTCACCTTTGGGTTTGTTGAAGCGGTTGATCGTTTAAACCGTGTTTGTCTTCTGCATGATTTATATTTACTCGTTAAGGCCGCAAGTTAGCCACTTAGCCAACTATCGATAGTCCGATAGCACAAAAACAGAACCAACGCGAAGTGAACAACAAGGTTTCATCGAATAAATTTCTCTCTCTATCTATACACAATAACCTGCTGATTTTAAGTAAACGAACTGATAAAATCCTGCCTGCTGTGCCCGTGTATAAATTATATTAAGCCACCCCAATAGTGGTGGCGTGTTTGTCGACAGATAACATCACATTAAAAGGCCGCTCGGGTTTACGGATGGCCAGTTAAGATGTCGGACATGCTAACTGTTGTCACGTGATACTTACCCTGCAACAAGGCTGTGGTTTATCACACGCCCGAAATGGAAATAAAACTGTGAGCTGACACGAACAGTCGCCGTCGCACAAACATCGAGGTTTGGACACGTGTAGAGTGCAGCCAAATGCACTTGGAATTGTCTGTGGATTCTTGTTATTTGTTACTGAGAACTGTATTATTTTATCGCAACAACAGCCAATTGGTTTGTAAATAGACTTGTTTTCGAAGTAGCAATCTAGGTCTGATAGGAATCGTCCTTAAGAATTAAGTCGAAATATCGTTTCGAAATCTTAGCTCTAACTAATGTACAAAAAAGAGATTATGCTAATTTTGACCATTAAATATACAAAAATAAATTATTGAATTTTGTTATTAATAACCTTGGAGATGGAAAGATTGTGTGATTTAGTTAACAACCTTCTAGAAGTAAAATTAATGTATTTTTTATTAATTTCGAAATTTTACGCCTTTTAAATACAAGTGTTGTCAGATTAGATGCAACGCAGTGGTGACATGTTTCCCGTGACATGCTGAGCATGGTTTCATGATAAGAAGCATGAAATAAAATGCTTTGCTCTCAGAGTGTTCAACGATTGATCACTTCTAAAAATGACCTGACATCAAATGCTGGTTTAACATTTAAACAATATTTTCTCAAACGATACAGATATACAACTCATACAACTACAAGTTGTATCTACAAATCTTGATTTTTAAATATGTCAAACAGCTGGAAATACAGGGGTTATACATCTCCAAGGGTACTTGGCCCCTAAGTGTAAAAAACTACAATTATGTCGGTGTGTTTTTCAAATAATCATAACATAAGAAGATGACATAAAAAACATTTACTACTAACCACTACTGCTTTATTTATTTTTTTATTTTTTACTACTTTACCATACCAACTTCCATTGGCAACAAGTATAATACTAGAACTACTATGACAGCTTGGCTTACCTTGAGGAACTCTGTGGTGAGATGCTCGCCAGCCATGATATTGAGTGTCTTCAGGTTGAGAGGTACATCCAGGATACGAGCTGCCAACATGATGGCGTGACACACAGCGCTATTGGCAACAAGTATAATACTAGAGCTATGACAGCCTGGCTTACCTTGAGGAACTCTGTGGTGAGATGCTCGCCAGCCATGATGTTGAGTGTCTTCAGGTTGAGAGGTACATCCAGGATACGAGCTGCCAACATGACGGCGTGACACACAGCGCTATTGGCAACAAGTATAATACTAGACCTATGACAGCCTGGCTTACCTTGAGGAACTCTGTGGTGAGATGCTCGCCAGCCATGATGTTGAGTGTCTTCAGGTTGAGAGGTACATCCAGGATACGAGCTGCCAACATGACGGCGTGACACACAGCGCTATTGGCAACAAGTATAATACTAGACCTATGACAGCCTGGCTTACCTTGAGGAACTCTGTGGTGAGATGCTCGCCAGCCATGATGTTGAGTGTCTTCAGGTTGAGAGGTACATCCAGGATACGAGCTGCCAACATGACGGCGTGACACACAGCGCTATTGGCAACAAGTATAATACTATAGACCTATGACAGCCTGGCTTACCTTGAGGAACTCTGTGGTGAGATGCTCGCCAGCCATGATGTTGAGTGTCTTCAGGTTGAGAGGTACATCCAGGATACGAGCTGCCAACATGACGGCGTGACACACAGCGCTATTGGCAACAAGTATAATACTAGAACTATGACAGCCTGGCTTACCTTGAGGAACTCTGTGGTGAGATGCTCGCCAGCCATGATGTTGAGTGTCTTCAGGTTGAGAGGTACATCCAGGATACGGGCTGCCAACATGACGGCGTGACACACAGCGCTATTGGCAACAAGTATAATACTAGAGCTATGACAGCCTGGCTTACCTTGAGGAACTCTGTGGTGAGATGCTCGCCAGCCATGATGTTGAGTGTCTTCAGGTTGAGAGGTAAATCCAAGATACGAGCTGCCAACATGACGGCGTGACACACAGCGCTATTGGCAACAAGTATAATACTAGAACTATGACAGCCTGGCTTACCTTGAGGAACTCTGTGGTGAGATGCTCGCCAGCCATGATGTTGAGTGTCTTCAGGTTGAGAGGTACATCCAGGATACGAGCTGCCAACATGACGGCGTGACACACAGCGCTATTGGCAACAAGTATAATACTAGACCTATGACAGCCTGGCTTACCTTGAGGAACTCTGTGGTGAGATGCTCGCCAGCCATGATGTTGAGTGTCTTCAGGTTGAGAGGTACATCCATGATACGAGCTGCCAACATGACGGCGTGACACACAGCGCTATTGGCAACAAGTATAATACTAGACCTATGACAGCCTGGCTTACCTTGAGGAACTCTGTGGTGAGATGCTCGCCAGCCATGATGTTGAGTGTCTTCAGGTTGAGAGGTACATCCAAGATACGAGCTGCCAACATGACGGCGCGGCACACAGCGCTATTGGCAACAAGTATAATACTAGACCTATGACAGCCTGGCTTACCTTGAGGAACTCTGTGGTGAGATGCTCGCCAGCCATGATGTTGAGTGTCTTCAGGTTGAGAGGTACATCCAGGATACGAGCTGCCAACATGACGGCGCGGCACACAGCGCTATTGGCAACAAGTATAATACTAGACCTATGACAGCCTGGCTTACCTTGAGGAACTCTGTGGTGAGATGCTCGCCAGCCATGATGTTGAGTGTCTTCAGGTTGAGAGGTACATCCAGGATACGAGCTGCCAACATGACGGCGTGACACACAGCGCTATTGGCAACAAGTATAATACTAGACCTATGACAGCCTGGCTTACCTTGAGGAACTCTGTGGTGAGATGCTCGCCAGCCATGATGTTGAGTGTCTTCAGGTTGAGAGGTACATCCATGATACGAGCTGCCAACATGACGGCGCGACACGGAGCGCTATTGGCAACAAGTATAGTACTAGACCTATGACAGCCTGGCTTACCTTGAGGAACTCTGTGGTGAGATGCTCGCCAGCCATGATGTTGAGTGTCTTCAGGTTGAGAGGTACATCCAGGATACGAGCTGCCAACATGACGGCGTGACACACAGCGCTATTGGCAACAAGTATAATACTAGACCTATGACAGCCTGGCTTACCTTAAGGAACTCTGTGGTGAGATGCTCGCCAGCCATGATGTTGAGTGTCTTCAGGTTGAGAGGTACATCCAAGATACGAGCTGCCAACATGACAGCGCGACACACAGCGCTATTGGCAACAAGTATAATACTAGACCTATGACAGCCTGGCTTACCTTGAGGAACTCTGTGGTGAGATGCTCGCCAGCCATGATGTTGAGTGTCTTCAGGTTGAGAGGTACATCCAAGATACGAGCTGCCAACATGACGGCGCGACACACAGCGCTATTGGCAACAAGTATAATACTAGACCTATGACAGCCTGGCTTACCTTGAGGAACTCTGTGGTGAGATGCTCGCCAGCCATGATGTTGAGTGTCTTCAGGTTGAGAGGTACATCCAAGATACGAGCTGCCAACATGACGGCGCGACACGGCGCGCTCGGCGGCAGAAAATACAGGTCCAGCATTCTTCTGCATCGGGACAAGCAAACTTGGTTAGGCGGGACACAACATGATCGGGGGATATGAAACCACCTACAAGATTCCCATATCAAGAAGTTGCTCTTCGCAGCAAAACGTATTTGCTGCGAGGAAGTAAGTAAGTATAAGTAAGTTCTTAAGTGGTGTCTTTATTTTTGCTGTCACAATACACGTGCATGAATAGATACAACAAAAATGTCAAAAACATGTAAGAAAAATATTGCGATAACAGAAAGCTCTATAAAAATGACCCGTGCTCTGTAAAAGAAATCTGTTACGTATTACATTTTTCTAGATGGTAATATTTATTGTTAGTTTTCGGTTTGTATTGACTTCTTTGAAGGAATGTTATAGAAATAATTGCCAGCGCACCCATAAATTACAACGTAAACTTCAGATAAACGTTGTTTCAACCTTCTCCCCTTTTACCATTTGAAATATGACACGCCAACTCCAACCACCCACCCCACTCGAGGGTAGAGATAAGTGAACAAACCTGTTATCTATTTAGGTTACAGGTTGTTCCGTAGAGGGCAAACCTTATTCTGAAGGGGAGTGAACTCATATGCCACTACTGTGACAGACAGCTTGAAGGGGGTGTAGATATGGGTGAGGAAAGTTAGGAGAGAACGACAATGGCTATCTGAAATTTCTTCCTCTATAACAATGACTCAGTGTGTGAAGGGTGTATTCACGTATTGCGCATGGTGTCCACATTGGAGGCCACAATGGCATGTGATTGGTAGTTCATTGTTACTATGTTTCAGCTTGCGTTTGATGCAAATTCAACTGTTCTCTAACTTTGGTTTGCTATTATTACTTAAAATCAAAATAAACAAACGTTTTGTCTCGATTACTCTTTTAATCATTTACAAAAGCATACAATAATCATTTTCGTACACTTTATCGGTGGATATACGTGTTCAATTTGTCATATTTCCCCGTAAACAATATTATTCGTTTTATTTTGACAGCTAAATGAAATTTGAAAAAGTACTATAGGAGGCCTCCAATATGGCCGATGTGACGTCACGTGAATACTCCCTTATGTCCATGACGTCACGTGAATATCAAGAATTAAATATAGGATTCAATCCCAGCATTTGTTGTGTGAATCACTCAGGATTGCCGATGTCTGGTATCGAACCGGTGACCTCCTTAATTTGAGTCTCGCGTGTTACCGATGAGCCACCTAAAATGTACCCCGGACTCTAGTTGTTATTGTTATTGCTATGATCCTAACGAGGCTCATCAGTATGTACTCAGGGTGTGTTCCAACTTGATTTTTCGCCTGCTAACCACTAATCACTAACCACTACCTGCTACACACTAAATGTTAACAGCTTTGGGCACGCCACCTAGTAGGCTAATACAAAGTTTATTGTTATTAATCATCTAATGTAAATAAATACGATAGTAATACTTCCACTCACTGGTTGGGTATTTTCATAACCTAAAAGTATCAGCTGTGATGGCTGGTATCAACCATCTTGGTTTAGTGGGTCAGTCGCTGTCGTAGTGTACACTTTCGGCCACTACCCACTACCCACTAACCACTAGCCAAATAAGGAGCATTGGTCGTCTGCTTGTGACGTCACTTCCTTTCGATTAACCAATCGGTTGAAAGGTACGCTAATGCTGTTACTAGAATTACTAAGTCCCCAAGGTAATATTATAGTCAACCACTTACATTAGGCTTGTGTATTTTGGTACTGACGCATGCACGTGTTTTTAACTCCACCCCTAAAACGTTATTTATTACACATTTTTTAGTTTGGAGAAGTCCGCGGTGGATCGTGCGGTTTGGGGCACAGGTCCTAAACGTATGAACCCTAAAGACGTGGGTTCGAATGCCGCATGATGCAGGTGTCCTTGTATGACTGTCTTTCGTCTTCATATATCATCCCTTGTCGCCTCGAGTACCGTGATTTCAATAAAAGAGAAAACGTAAAGCAACAAGAATCATAATCATCATTGAACATCATTGAAAACGTGTATCAAATATAAATTCGTGGATATTGAATGTCTTCATGTAGCCTATACACATATCAAAATGTATTTTTGAAAACAATTTTTCGGGCGTAATAATCCATAGTTCATCCATTATAACAGCTTTCAGATAGTGCGTTATTTGATCACTAGATAACAGCCTTTAGTGAAATTAGTAAACCAAGTGGGTTATACTATAAGATGGTTGGAGCACATAGAGAGCACGTGTTGTATTCAATACTCCTTGCTTCATACTTTCATTGAAAGCTTATACCAATGCCCCTAACAGTACACTAAAATGAAACGTTACTTAACATGGCTCAATATTATTGTGTATTGGGTAACTCGAAAACAGCATCGTTCTCTACGACTCGTATACTTTATAATGCCAGTTAGAGCCAGTAGAGCCAGTTAGAGACAGATTACACTAGTACTGACTATTATTGGTATTAATTTTTAGATGTAGCAGTTTTCGTTGTGGTATAAATAACTAATGTAGTGACAATGAGACAAAGGCATCGTATAATCAATAACATCGATATTGCTTTCTACAGCTAGTTGTATAGAGGTTTAGAGCAAACTGTACCACGGTGTGTACGCCCATCAATATCGGGGAGGGGTTACAATGCTTTCATACAAATGTTTTGTAAGAAATAAAATAGTTATTACCATAAAAGCTATTCTATTATGATCGTATCAAGTCGAGGTGGGTCCCTCCTCGTGGTGACCGGTGCCAGCAAAGAGGGCTCTCATGCTTATCTTAAATCATCCCACTATTCATTAGTAATCGTCTTGCTCACTTTTTCTAATATTTCATCACTGTCTCGCTTCTGATTCATGGATATTACGCCCCCTATGCAACTCTCTTAATCAGCTCGCACGCGTCAACTTCCCCCTTCAGTGGCAAACGTTGTAGAATATTTCTAAATGGGGAATTCGTTGGAGAAATCGTGATGTCGTATTTTACCTGTACAATTAATATTTTGTACACTTGTAAACAGTTGTATGAGTATAATTTTACATTTAAATTGGAAGATCGTACAAAAGGGACCCTGTAATCTGTCCCCTGGTAAACTGACCCTGCGATAAACTGCACCAATGTAAAACTGTGCCAGTGTCAATTGTCCAGCAGTCTGCTATCCCAGCAAAGTTCCAAGGTTATTGGGTCTGGTTGATATTAGCGAAGTTTACATTGGTGCAGTTTATCGCTGAGTCAGTTTACCGGGGGACAGATTACACTGACCCGACCTAAACGCCCCCCAACCCCTCACGTCCCCAAATCTGTTTTGTTCACCTATATCCGGTGTATCTATTCGGTCGACGTCATGACGTAGCTATCGACTACGTCGCGAGACCTCAAACACTACATAATTCTTGACTGTTCTGTTAGGGACTCGGCAACACTTCTGACTCCGAAGGTCGTAGGTTTGATTCCGGCCGCTGGCAATAAAGGTCCTTTACGAAGCGTAACTCATGCAGTCATAAAGGTTAATGCTGGGAGTCCTGCTAAGAGTCCTGGGACATTTAAACTATTCAAATACCCCCATATATGTCTGCCTAGTCATCTAGAGAAAGGCACAAAAAGGGTAAAAGAGGTTTGCCTTATAGGAAGAATTCATTAGGGGTAGTTAAAATTAAAATACAAACGAGAGTCCAATCTTGGGACATTCCTCCCTTTCTAAGACATCATAATCTTTTCACGCCCTATTCAGTTTAATTCCAAACCGTCATTGGTCTTCATTGACTTCTTACCTCAAACCTCTCCTATATAATATGTTACATTTGTTAAGTGAAAATTGAAAATTGATTTTGTGAATACATTATTTGTATTGTTATTTTATTTATACATATATCTTATTCAGTAATAAAGCTGATTTACAAAGGATAACCATTTGGCAGTAAATCCTATCCTAGATTTGTGATAGACCCGTCAACAGGTTTTCGTGCCACGGCTAAACAGGATGAACTATGTACAAACAATCTTGTTCTTGTATTTTGCTTAGTCCGCATTCAATTCAATGTAGATGGTGTCATGTTAAACTTTATAATAAATTTCTGTGTAAAACCCGATTATACATAAAACAGAGAAAGTAAATTTTCTACACACAGTGACGGAATTTCACCAACTTTTAAACGCCGGTAATCAGAGATTCCCTACGAAAAAACATGGCGACTGCCATGCATTTCGAATTTTATTTTTGTTAAAACTATGGTTACCAAACTAAGCTTCTTAGATCGTATCTCAAATCTCTATTTGGACACTAGTCGACTAGCCTCGGCAACTAATACAACAACAACCCAATGTTGTAATTAATTGTGGCGTTAGTTCGCTAGATAGTCGACTAGACTCAAAATTTAGACTTCAGACATACCCAATCGGACTTCGACGAAGTTGGTGAATCGAGACCAAAAGCAGTTATTTTAAAATTGCGGGTAAAGTTTGTGTTCAAGCTAATTTGTAAAGACTAGCAAATAACAAATCATTATCTATTCAAACGTAAAGTAGTGAATTTGTTATCTGTGGTCCAGTAATTTGACTGAGGAAAATCTTCAGTCAGATTTACATGTTATGGGGAGCGAACCAATGTCAGGGACGATCTATTGGTCGTTCATGTCTCTCAGATAAAAAAAATGGGCAACACAACAGCTGTACTGAACACACAAAATAAGAAGCTTCTTGAATGAAATAAACAATTCATTCATTCAGATTTAAAATAGTACTAAGAACATTCATATTTCAAAGAAAATACCTTCACATGAACCAATTTTATTTTAATAATAAAAGTGCTAATTAATGTATATGCCTATTAATAATGTTGAGCCAACAAGTTTTTAAAACAGCCGATCCTGGGTTAAGTTCAGTGGTGGACTTGTAAGAAACAGTGTGAACTTATAATAGCTTAGCTTATATCCGGGGAAAACTCATGTATTATAATAAATTAAACAAATATATTATAATTATGATTTTCATAGATGTCCCAGGTTTCATTAGCTTTAAATTGACTATTACAAAATCTAAAAATCCTCGGGTGCAAAACAAAACAAAAATAATAAATTCATATGAGTAAAATAGTTTCGTTAACTTATAGCACAATCCACATGTTTAAAATTAACGACTGATATCTTAGGTTTAAAAAACAAACTAATGTGTAACCTTATAATGATATAAGAATACAAAAATGAAGACTCAGCCAAACTCAAACCAACAACTCACAGAAATTAAAAAAATCTCTTGGCGTGCGAACGACTATCTGAACTGAATCCTAGAAAGTACATCCATTCAAATGATCAAGTAAAACTATTGCCAAGACAGGTGTCACTAAATTTAAATAAACAATTTAGAAATAAATAAAATCAAAAATATTTATTTCTCAAAAATGCTGTTCACATGTAGGCCTACGTATAGTCAATGATGTCTCAGAAAAATTAAATGATAAACGTTAAGTTGTCTTAAGTTTATAACTAACTTAATAAAAATAAAGTTTTGTAAAATGAAAGATTCCCAAATATTTCACAAAGATCCAATACATAGAAAAGCAAAGATAATTAATTATCAAACTATCATAGATAAGATATCAGTAGTATTGGTCTCCTACCTTTCTTCGGGTTCTATTTGACTGTCTGTGGCGATCTCAGTCACTGCAGTGACCGCTGACTTGTCGACACACTGGCCCAGGGCGAATAGCGGCAAGTCGAAGAAAAACACCCCTAGGGAGCGGTTCCTCAAAATAGTACAGTAAGCTCGTCAATCCCTCGACCAATGAGCAACGTTCGGTTCTCACTAGCACTACTTAGACACGGCGCGAGCCTCATTGGCTGTCGCATGTTGGCGTCCAGTTGCCATGGAGACTCGAGTGTGGCCAGTGGTTGTCGCGTGTCCTGACCCGTTAGACGGGCAATACCTCCAACTCATCACATGCATTCATTAATGTAAGGGATGTTTTCTGTTAATCACAGTTGTTAGCGTCTTTTATCGCCGTTGTTGACACTAGGAACGGCGTCCATTGGGTCTTCGTTCCTCCTTCGATACTGCTTGCAGAGTCACACAACATATTTTTAGCTTAGCGGTAGCACGCGGGACCAATTCGTGAGGTCGAGGATTCGATTGATTTATTTATTTCATTGCATTTATTTATTTAATGTACTATCTAAAAGCCGGCCAAACTTGTGATATGTCATAGAATTACCTGTTTGGATTAAGGAGACAATATAATATGGTCGCATTTTTACTGTGGTAAGCACGGTTTATATCACTCGGCGCGTCACTGGTAGGGAATGTCTGATCTCAGGCCGCCATTCAGCCTTTCTCAGAAAGTATCGCGAGTGAATTGCGCGTTGTCGATCTTCTGTGACGTCACTGGTGGGATAGATATAGAACACTATTGTAGATCGCGCTTACCAGCAAACGTGTGAACCACATTGTGTGACATATCATTTATTAGATGAGCGTAGCGAAGCGGAGTGAATCTCTCCATACAACTCGATCGGCGCTTTGTCTGTGTGTCTGTATGTATGTATGTATGTCTGTATGTATGTCTGTATGTATGTGCGCTAAATTTTGTTCGTCGCGCACAGGTCAAACGGCTTAACGTATTTGGCTGAAATTTTCGGGCAACGTGTGTGACCACTAAACTCGATGCTGTTAACATAACCAGCAAAATTCGTCAAGATGCCAATCTACAAAAAATTAATTACTGAAAAATAAAATTTGTTTATTTATTTAATTAAATAAAAACTAACAAACAAATTTAAATAATGTTCCACTTGTAGATTCACATCAACAGTACCAACACTTGACAAAAGTTTCAAAATTGTTAGTTTATCCGCCAAGTTATAAAAAAATATTGTTTATTTACAACAATAAGTTCTTCATTTTTACAGTGTTCCACCGATATGATTCGCGTTTACGGACTATTGCAGTTAGATGCACATGGTATACACCAAACATAGCGTACGTAACAATTCCTTTGCACTATTATTTGGAATTTCGATTGCTTTCATAGAATGGCTACAATGACGTAAGATGCCAACCTACAAAAAATTAACAACCGAAACACATGTTTTTTATTTATTTAATTAAATTAAAACTTACACACCGATATATATAATTTTATATATTTAAGTTCACATTAATAGTACCAACACTCGACAACAGTTTCAAAATTGTAGCTTTAACCGCCATGTTGTAAAAAAAAATTGTTTATTTACAGCTATAATTGTCTTCATTTTTACAGTGTTCCACCGATATGATTCGCATTTGCGGACCATTGAAGTAAGATGCACATAGTATGCTGCCGAAATGGCTTACGCAGTCAGACCTTTCTTACTATGTATTAGGAATTTTGATAGCTATCATAGAATGACTACAATGACGTGTTATGTTTTATGACTTTCACGGCAAAAATGCAAATGTTAACAACGAGCTTGGTCGACGAATTAAAAAGCTTTTATTATGATTTAAAAGCGGGTTATTGTATGATTAACTTAAATTACATTTTAGATATAGTTTCTATCTACATTATGGAACTTTCCATACACTGATAGGTTTAATAGTTTATGAATTAGAGGCTATTGAGTAGACCACGGCCGAATGAAATTATGCGGAAATCCATCAACTTGAAGGTTTTAATTTCTTTAAAGAAAACTTCTGAACAAATTTAAATAATATTTCGTGCATTTATTGGCAACATATCAAGAAATAATATACTTAAGTTATAAGGTTGTAACTTGCTTCGCCATTTTGTAAAAAAATCATTTGTTTATTATTAAGGTATTTTTTTTTTTTTAAAGAGAAAGATGATATGCAAATGATTTATTTGATTTGATACATTAAACAAATCGCTCATCTGTCAACGCGGAGCGTTTTCCTAGTTATCATGACAGTTTGTCAAAACGTTTGTTCTGACTGGCTCAGACGTAAGCTGTTATTAGATGAGCGTAGCGAAGCGGAGTGAATCTCTCCATACAACTCGATCGGCGCTTTGTCTGTGTGTATGTCTGTATGTATGTCTGTATGTGCGCTAAATTTTGTTCGTCGCGCACAGGTCAAACGGCTTGACGTATTTGGCTGAAAATTTCTGGCAACATTTGTGACTATTAAACTCGATGCTGTTAACATAACCAGCAAAATTCGTCAAGATGCCAACCTACAAAAAATTAATTTCTAAAAAATAAAATTTGTTTATTTATTTAATTAAATTAAAACATACGCGCGGATTTAAATAATGTTTCACCTGTACATTACCATTAACGTTTTCAACACTTGGAAAAAGTTTCAAAATTGTAAGTTTATCCTCCATGTTATAAAAAAATATTGTTTATTTCCGACGATACTTTCTACATTCTTACAGTGTTCCACCGATATGATTCGCATTTGCGGACTATTGCATTTAGCTGCACATAGTATACACCAAACATAGCGTACGTAACAATACCTATGGAGTTTTATTTGGAATTACGATAGCTGTCATAGAATGGCTACAATGACGTAAGATGCCAACCTACAAAAACTTAACAACTGAAACACATGTTTTGTTATTTATTTAATTAAATTAAAACTTACACACCGATAAAAATAATCTTTTATATGTGAGTCCACATCAATAGAACCAACACTCGACAACAGTTTCGTAATTGTAGCTTCAACCGCCATGTTATAAACAAATATTGTTTATTTACGGCAGTAATTTTCTTCGTTTTTACAGTGTTCCACCGATATGATTCGCATTTGCGGATTATTGAAGTAAGATACACATACTATGCTGCCGAAATGGCTTACGCAGTCAGACCTTTCTCACTATGTATTTGGAATTTTGATAGCTATCATAGAATGGCTACAATGACGTGTTATATATTTAATGACGTTCACGGCAAATATGCAAAAGTAACAACGAACTTGGTCGACAAATTAAAAAGCTTGTATTATGATTTAAAAGCGGGTTATTGTATGATTCAACAATATTACATTTTAGATACAGTTTGTATCTACATTATGGAACTTTCCATTCACAGGTAGGCTTAATAGTTTATGAATAAGAGCCTATTAAGTAGACCACGGTCGAATGAAATTTTGCGAAAATCCATTGAAAAATCAACTTACAGGTTTTTATTTATTTAAAGAAACCATCTTAACAGATTAAAATAACATTTCGTGCATTTATTAGCAACATATCGAGCAATATTATACACAAGTAACAAGGTTGTTACTTGATTCGCCATTTTGTAAAAAATTCATAAGATTACTAAAAAGGCATTTTTTGTTGTTGAAATAGTAATATGATATGCAAATGATTTATTTCATTTGATACATTGAAAAAAATCGCTCATCTGTCAACGCGGAGCGTTTTCCTAGTTGAAATTGTGTAGGAAAAAATGAGAAAACCGGTTTAAACCGGATTCTTAAACGATTAACTGGTTCATAAAAAATACTATTCGGTGTAGTCCTTAAGTTGGGTATATAGTAAATACTGCACCGAAAATCTAGAGCCCCATGAAAATGGGTTTAGTTTTCCAAATATCGTTTTAAAAATCGACGTTTTCGGTGCTTAGTGGTGTTATTATTTTCAGCTGTGTAGTGATAAAGTGTACGATATAATCAACGAACCACGCGCGCTAGGCCTACTACACACGTTCGCGCAAAGTAAAACGTGTTGGGGAAATAAATATTCTTTTTCAAGAAAAAATGGTCCAAAATTTGTTGCATTTCAAACGTGATTTATTAATTTTTAAGAAAACACGACTTTTTGTGCTAGTTTTGTTAGCAGGTTCACTGTTAAAATAATGTGAATTCAGACGTCAGTTTTCTGAGAATAAGTGGTTATTTCGCGTAAAACAGTAGATTTCGCTATTTGCGGTGCTATAATGCCAATCTCGCTAATTTCGTGTTTTAATTTTTATATTTTTGGACTCCTCTTGCTATTAAACGCCAACATTTTATCAAAATAAAGCAATATTTACAACAGTCATATGATTTCGCGGTCACGAATTTTACGGGGCTCTACGAATATCGTATGTAGCGATTATTTTTTCTTCGCAAGAGTTTGTAGTACCATGAAGTACGAGTAAGCTGTATGACACACCTGAAACAAAGGAATTCAATCCTAGCTGAATGTAGCTCAATGCTTGCTCTGTCTATGCATTCAACTGAATAGAGATAGCGCTAGAGTTAACTGAATAGAGATAGCGCTAGAGTCAACTGAATAGAGATAGAGCTAGAGTTAACTGAATAGAGATAGCTCTAGAGTCAACTGAATAGAGATAGAGCTAGAGTTAACTGAATAGAGATAGCTCTAGAGTCAACTGGATAGAGATAGCGCTAGAGTCAACTGAATAGAGATAGAGCTAGAGTTAACTGGATAGAGAAAGCGCTAGAGTCAACTGAATAGAGATAGTGCTAGAGTCAACTGAACAGAGATAACGATAGAGTCAACTGAATAGAGATAGAGCTGGGTTTGCGAAGAGGAAGTTATACATACACATGTTAATAGTATTTGCCTCGTTGACATGCCAGAGATTTCGTTTACATCCTTTAGGCCTTAAACACAAACTTGTTCCGATCAGTAAAAGTCACAACCTGGCAAGCCTGCCTAGATTTATATTATCACTTATCTTATCAGTGTACTTATAATATACTTCGCATAGCCTTTAGTATTCTTTACCCACCTATTGGTTCTCAACCACAATATGGTCGGTGTCGGGATTGAAATCGCAATCCAGAAATCGTGAAATTGCATGGTTCTTATGGCGCTGTTTACAATAACAAAGCAATGTCGACTGTCGTAATGATTTACGATGAAATAATTTACGATTGCGATCCCAATCCCGATTACAATCAAAATTCCGCCAACTGTGGTGAGTTTGAGAAACAATAGGGTGTATTCACATAAGGCGCATTGCGGTCTTAGTGATGGCCACAATAGCACGTGATTATAGTAGTTCTTCATCCGTTTAAAACGTCGCCTCTCATTGGCTGGGGTAAGAATTTTAGTTACAAGAGCTAACGTTCCTATGGTTTCCTTAAATCTTAAACCTTAAACCCTAAAAATAAAAACTACATAGAGTTTACACGGTTTTAAGCTTACTTACATTCGAGAAAGTCTCCATAGATAGCGGCACGTATCGTGCGGCCATTATCACAATGGGATCGTTTGACCTTGATATCACGATACGCATGGAGCGTTTGAACCCTTCGCTTGCGTCGGTCCAATCACATTCGTAGAGGGAGTCTTTGACGGACTCACTCTGAAAACAGTCAACAGACACCGTGTCGTAGGTTTGTTCAACATACACCCCGTGTCCCCGTCAACATAGAGACCCCGTGTCATAGGTTTGTTCAACGTCCACACCGTGTCGTACATTTGTTCAACACAGACACCGTGTCGTACGTATGTTCAACACGGCTCCAACGAGGATATTCGTACTTGAAAATTGAAGTTCTAACGTTCGAAATTTGTTTTGATACTATTTTTACTGAGTTTATAATAAAACATGGTTTGAAATAATAAATACTGTAAATGCCAACTATGATATCGATAGCATTGACAATAACGTGTACGTTGTTCACTACAACGACCAAAATGCTGTTACGGTCGGTAATAACCTTGTGATTGTGTGCCCTAAAACTCAAAGTGCTGTGAAATCGCTACTCAGAAACTAACAATAGATGATTTTAAGAATTGATCTAGGAATTGATCACTGTTGTGCATTGTTGTCATTGAAGATCTAGAGGGCCGTGATTAGCTCTATCTAAAGGTCCTAGATCAATTCTTAAAAAGGTCCATTGTACCATTCATGTCGACAGTAATAATGTAGTAAACAAATACGTAAACAAATAAATATTATAATTAAATTAATAGACGCACCTGTTGAGTAATTTCATTGGCCGCTGCACAGAAAACAAAAAGTTTACCAACACCGATAAGTAGAAGCAAAAGAAAGCTAACGAGTTTAATATCTATCTCTTCAACCTGTAACACAAGAACGTACCTTTACATTGCAAGGTCTAACTCTGAGCTGAAATTATGAGAGTATCAGTCGATACAAATATGTATACTAAATATAATTTTTAATTTGTATTAGATTAAAATTAGATGGTCACTTTATATGAGCTTGGTAATTTATACGTGGTTCAAAAATTTTAAAAAATAAAATTACGAGACATACACTTAATTGCGCAACTTTGTAGCATGCAAGGAGAATATGTGTAATATAAATAATTATTCTTTAGGATATATATAAAATTGTGAACAACAGCTTTTGGGATATGTTTTCTTTCGTTTAAGGAATTAACCTAACATTTTTTTAAAATAACAATTTAAAATTCATTATTTTTTCAAGAAAGCATCAAAATCAGTTTTATGTTGTTGCAATGAATAGACACTAAAAAAAACTTAGTAAAACAATCAATACAAACCAGAGTAATATATGTAGCAATACCTACAGTAGGTATGAGATTGGCAAGAAGTTCAATTGTAAAGAAAGGATTAAATGCAGCCTCTAAGTCCACCACGAAACTACAAAGAAAACAAGAAGACAACAGCTGTATAACATTCAGCAACCTTGCTATTTTGACAACAAAGTTGTCAGTGTCATGAAATAGAGTGGCATGTGATAATAAATACGATGGGTTTTATTTGTAGATTTGGGAATATATGGACAAATGTTTGTAAAATATGTTAAGGGCTGCTATCCATGCAAGAGAAAGGGAAGTATTTTGTTAGTTTTACTGGAGATCGAGAGAAAATTTACTTATTTTATCAAGTGGAACAGTTAGTATAAAATTTGCGCGTTTATTTTTGTTTTTTGCTGTCTTACCATATAAGCTCTTGATGATTTTTAACACAGTTCATTAACAGCGTTTCCATTTCTTGATTAATAGCAAGGTGCATCGCATTTAGCGATTCTTCCCAATGACGTGTTGGTTCGACGTCACCTTCGCGACGTTGAGACAGAGCCTCGCCATTGGTCCGCACCTGATGACGTAGTTGCTGCCACCGAAGTAGTCCGAGCGCTACTTCGGTCTCCGTCGCCTCTTCTGTGACGTCACCGGACGCAGCCGTGTGACTCGACTGCTGCTCGTTTACGTCTATATCTACCACAGTCGTTAGCTCGCCAAACACTTCTTGTTCAAATCTGTCTCCTATTGCCGCCCTTGGAATGGAAATCCCCCCATATTCTACGTCGTCGTCGACCAATGGTCTTTGAGTATGAAGACCACGTGGCAAGACTGCTTCTTCCAGGGGAATCCCCCCACTTTGTGCGTCGACCAATGGGCTCCAAGCATTCAGACTACTTGGTCTGCTCTCTGATAGTGCTTTCTGGACGTTGAGCACGGCGTGATGACGCAAGTGCTTCAAGTTGTGGCGAAGAACCTTGAACTGTGATATCGCATATATAAACTTATATGCAAGACACGTATTACAGAACATGCTGGACGAGACGTTTACGAATGCCAAGATTGTTCGGAACAGGGTTGACAGCTCGTAGTAGGGAGACACGGATACGTCGAATGGGTGGTAACCGCTAAAAGCAACACATCAAAAATGTATTATGAATATGTTACTGTGAGATCTGTCTACGTCAGATTGGTGTTCCTTCATTTCCTATCCTCTAGATAAAAATGTATATAGGGATCAAAGTTTGAATATTATTACTACTAGGAAAACGCTCTGTTTGACGCGTTGATAAGTGAGCGCGCTCATTATACACTTATTGGCGAAAAGTCTTCAAAGCTAATAAAAACAACAACTAACAACAATACAAGAATGCGCATTGCATACATATTTCTTATTTCCATAGCTATTATACTTCCCGACATTCTTAAACGTTGTGCAGTGTGCGTTGCTAAGATTTATCGTTGTCATTTTGTCTACTGTTTTCGCCGCGGTCCACTAATTGACAGCAATTGAAATGTAATTGCTACCTCTAATACGTAGATCACGTACATTCGTGACCGGACAAAAAATTTCTATAAGATATCTACCTCACATTTTGCCGTTTCAGTGTTTCAGTAACATACTTTCGAGTAACATTTGTGTGACTGAAAATATGTATCAGATCGACATTAAATGAACATATTCGTGACCTTAACAATGAATGAGGTGCAACGTGCAAGGAGTTCATTTGACTTACTTAAACAGTTGTTGCCTCTTCGATATGGCTATAGGAGTGTAAATCAACGTCAACAAAGACATAGCCGTGAAGGCAAGGAGATCCGAAGTGTTAAGCAGTTTGACTAAAAGCCTAGCCCCCTTATAGACTGACTGAACGTATTGGTCACTGCTTGTACCGGTTCCATAGATCTTCTCCATCCGTTCGGTGAGAGATCGTTGCTGTTCTTCTTGAAATATGAACGTGCTGATCTTTATAATCATCAGGAAGTTGAAGAACAGATACATGATCTGTTCGATGGCAGAAAGCATGTCCCCACGAAGGTGGAAAAGTCCCAGGCCGTTAAAGGTGAATATTTCTATGATGTTCAGAACGAGAATAAATCTACCCAAGTAGTAGAGTACATTCCGAACATTCGAGTCCCAGTTGATTTCTATATCACAAAAGAAAGTTTCTGAAATGTCAAACAAATACACATTAATAGGTGCGTGTTTTTATATTGGTTTAGGAAGTCTACGTCTACGATGCCATTGAATAATACATTTACATCACATTATTCATCACCTGACACTCCGATAAAAGAAGGGTGTGAATTGCCTGTTTACAGGGCCGGTTTTAGGATATTTCTAGTGTCCGCGAGCAGTGAAAATGCCGTCTATATGGACTTTCTAAAAGCAGTAATGTACATGGAAAGAATGTTTCGTGAGAAGCAGGACAAATAATTTGTACGCAACTGTAACTTGTCAAATTGACATTCACCCAAAAAAAAAAAACGCCTTTACTTACATACTTACTTCGTTGACACATTTAATTTATTTGCAGATAATTGGTAGAATCTGTAAAGTTTACACGAACGGTCAGAACTCAGAATATCTTGGCGAAAAGTATTTTGATGTTTATATTTCGTTGTAATTTAATTATCAGCATTTTTGCTTTATTTGTTGAAATTCTGTTGTTCCGTATCAGCGTCGCCTACCAAATTGTGCCGCCGTCTGCAGCCGCGGACGCCTAAAACCGGCCCTGCCTGTTTATCACTGGGTGGTAAAGGAGGGGGGAGGTGAGGTAATGACATGACAACGTTTCACACATGCAGACAGAAGAGATCTGGAGGGAATCCGTACCTCCGGGGGTGAAAGGTTTTAGTTTGTACTGCTAACCAAAGTGCTCGTAAAACATGTTTGTAATATTTGTAGAGAATAGAAACATTATATGTTTGTGATTCGATGTGTATAAAAGCAATTCAAAACTAGCGGTAGTGGTTAGTAGATATTTTGTGGTGTGTTTTTGGGGCATTATAGTAGTAGTCGTAGTTGTGATGACAACCGGTGGACTCCTATGATATGATATCGCATTTGGTACACGAAAATGTTCGTAACAATCTATAAATTCTATTTATGTAATTTGTATTCTATTTAAATTATTTATTTAATACATATATTATATTATAGATATATATGTTATTATTTATATATATACAAATTTCAGTTGTTTGAGTATTTTTATCCCTAGCGATGATGCTTTCCACACGCACAGGTGTAAACTATGTAATGGTGCGTTCCCATGCCCTTAAGTCGGACGTTGAACGTCGGACGTTGAACGTCGGACGTTGGAAGTCGGACGTGGGCCAACCATAGCCCGTAGTATTCTCGTTGAACGTCGAGGGGGCAAATGGCTACAATTGGCTTACGTCTGACGTCAGCGTCCGACGCAAAAGCATGGGGACGCACTATTATGCTTTGTGTAATTAAAGTCACGTACCGTAACGCTTGGACATCGTGAAAACTGAATGATTATAATAATATGTTTGGTTTCACTTTCTTCTCTCTTGATGTTTTCTAGAAAGGTTGTGAAAGAGAAATGAAAAATTGTAAATGTTACACATTAGTAAGTAAAAACACAACAGTAACAAAATATGAGTGTGGTTCGTTGGTCTAGTGTAGGGGTAGTGCAGGGCTTCTCAAACTTTTTTGCCAGCGACCCCAAATTTCTAAGTAAAACCTTTTGCGACCCCGTATTATATTTGACCTTATTTGCGTTGTTTATACACTGAAATAGACGGTCACTTGTTAGCGGACACGTGCAGCGATGCGCTTCGTTCTGTGTTGATATTTTTATAAGAGTAAGAAAGTTTTCCGCTGTGCCACTTTTTTCAACTTTTCTTTATATCTTTTGACACACTTCCTTAGGAAATTCGATTTTATATACACCTTATAATTTCCATTTTTCATAGGCTTGCGACCCCATTGTGACCCATGGTTTGAGAAGCCCTGGTCTAGTGCTGAAAATTATATGGTAGCGATTGTTTATACTTTCAATTACTGTTTGAAAAATTGTTCTTTAACAAAGATACAACTTCCACCCACGATTCTACCAGCCCTACATACATGACTACCTTCATAATTTACAATATTAAAGTATTGTTTTTCATTTTCCTTTATCCAAGTTTCTGTCACCACTACAAACAGAGTTTAACAGTCAATACTATGGAGAATAGATGAGACATCATTAATCTTGTTTCTAGGTCTACGAGCGTTACAATAAAGAAAGCTTAATTGATCATCCTTGCTATTTCTGATTCCTGTTTCGTTATTTGTACTTTTATTACGACCAATTGTAATAATAAAATGTGTTGAAATATTTTTGTTTTCAAACGTATATGGTGAGTTTGAAAGGTCCCAACAAGCATTAATGTAATTTCACCAGACATACCTATTGGAGCTCGTTAGGTCTTACGTTATCCTTGGTAGCCTCCTACCCATGTAGAACTTATCATAATCACTCACATCCTCATTGTTGCAGAGTGAACGTCATACCGAACATATATCGGTGCGTCTCTCATCCATACATAACTCTGTTCTCCTTTCGCAGCATGCGTGCTTGATAGAATAGATTTTCGTTATATGGTGTTAAATGTTCGTTGATGAACACTTGGTAGTCACGATCATTATCAATTCCTATTTTATTGATGTGAACTGTCTTCTTTACTTTACGTTTTGCTAAGAGCTCATTCTTTTTTAGCCTACGAGTAAATCGGACAATAACAGTCGTAGTTGGACTGCTGCTAAACTACGTACCCAACCTTTGAACATTGCTTGGACAATGATTTATACTTCAGTAAACTAGAACACAGGCACAAGTCTTACAATATTCAAAAGCCCAAAACATAGGCCTACACATGCGCACACATCAATTTCCAGCTTTACCGCCGTCAAAGGGGAATTCAAAGAAGTCAGTGGCGTGTGATAGTGGACGAATGGTAACATGTGGAAGCAAGTTTTTATCATGGCGTGTCCAAACGGTAACATAAACCTACTACAGTAGCCAGAAATAATACTAGCGGTGATTGGTAATTGTAGAAAATATACCGCCCCATCAATAGCATAGACGATCATTTGTCGTAAAAAAAGTATTTCTAGGCAAAGTTATGTGTGAAAAAGTCGTACCAAACGGTGGAATGAGTAGGAGGGAATAGGTGATTTAACAAAAGTTCGACTCCAAAACAAACTCATACAATGACTTTAAGTCCGGGAAAAGTATTTTAAAATAAAACACATCATAGAACGTCCAGTAACCACGTCATGAAAAAATAAAAAAAGACTCATCAAGTGCGTGGATTTTCGAGAGCGCCTCGCATCTGAGGAAGAGAACGGTCGCTCTCGAAAAGGTACGCACTTGGTGAGTGTTTTTTTTATTTTTTCATGCCCGTGGTCACTCGTGTGTGATGTGTTTTATTTAAACTCCTACATTGTTTAGTTAGTAATTTTAATTTATAAGAATCTTTTGAAATGATTGTGAAAGTGATTGTACCATGCGTACCACGAACGAGATATTTGGTTCTAGTATTCGGTCTGCAATCAACTTCATATTAGTGATTATTGATCAGATAACGCATTCTTGCTTTTTACATGCTCAAACGTTTAAGATTTCTGCAACGGTCAACAACTGACAAGATGTTTCGAAATTGACTTTTTAAAGTATTTTCATTTGAAGACACATCAGTTGCTGCAATGCACTGATACAACTGATGCCCTTGTATGTGTTCTAAGTGACTCAACTGTTTAATCGTAATGGGTATCACTATAAGACATAGACTGTCTTGGGTGGGCGGGGGGGGGGGGGGTTAATTATGTAATTTTGTGTTGTTGAATAAATATAAATAAATGTCGTGATCATTCTTGCTACTCAATACACGAAGTAGAAAAATCCACATGTTCAAAATCCCAATCGTTGAGCGAAACACTATATTTCAATGTCAAAATATTGATTCCAGTGCCCTAAAAACGTCGCTACCCAAATATGCTGCCGGCATCTATACGACGGACGCTACGCCACTGGCAAGCTTCTCGACGCATGTAAATATTTCAACTTTCAGGTGAGTGTTAGATCGTTAAAAATCATAAAATATTTATAAAATCACGTGATGATATTAGTATCGACTGACAATATATTTGTATTTTGCTACGCCAGTGCTACGGCGAACCTTCCTTCATTGATTTGTGTTAACATTTCAAGAGATGGAAACAGTATAAATCATCAAATATTGGGAAAATCATGTGATATAAAATATAACCCAAATGCTTGTGTGAGAAAAGATGCTCCAATGCCTAATCTGATGTAACTGCAACCACTACGTCAGAATTATTATCCCCTTCAGCAAGACATTGTATTTAAAACTAAAGTTTTTTTTTACGGAAAGTGAAATATAACATTGAAGTTCCAAACATGAAGTCTAACAAGCCTGTGTTTTAGGTAAAGAAAAGTTTCCTTGAAGGTTATTTCAAGTCTTGTGCGTTAGTTAGGCTAATTGAAAGTCACTTATTTGTCAAGTGTTCATTTATGTAAGCATGTGTGAAAAGTTTCTAGTGCGAGTCAATGTGTTGTGAGGTGGCAAGGCTTTGAAGCACGCGGCCGTGGTAATGGGAAAGAGAAAACGAAGGAGAGGGCCCATTAAAAAAATGTTGTTTGATGAATTAGATTTATGAAATTTTTATTGAAGAATTGAATATAAAAACATGGGCAAGAATAATCTGCCGATAAATCAATTGAAAGGATACGATAATATTATGAAGTTAAAAGTTTGGCCTCTTACAGTAAAGTATAGGCTATATCAGCTACCACGTACAATGAAACAACACATTAATAAAATTACAATTTGATGTCATATTTTCCAATAACTGGATTGTATAACAGTCACGCATGCGTATGATCGCAACGAACTTGGTGGCTGCAGCCTTTTGTTCTCTTCGTTGGACTGTGCAGTTGGCTTCTCATACTTGTTCTTATTGTAAACATATAGACGTAAGACTTGGCGAATAAAAAACACCTCAATCTGAGCCAAAGAAATACCTTCGTTAACGTGCCCCCCCCCCCCCCCCCCCCCACCACCTCTCCGACCCCCCTCTCCAAAACGTCGATTTTGGGCTCATACATTTTTTGCAGTACGACTAATGTCTAATGAGTTCATTCTGAAAACATAAACATTAACAAGTCATTTTTAAATTGAAATTTATAGGACGAAATACCAAAATATACAAAATTACTATTTTACGGTTAAGGTGAATCCACCCCCAATTTAATTTATTTTTTTAAATATGCATAAAGACAACATATGTGTTAGTATATGAAATACGCTCATTTGACAATATCAAAACTAATTTTCAAGCCCATTTTGGATGAGCCGTATGGTATTTACAACGGGTTTTATGAAAAATACGGCTAACAACTACGTTTAAACCACATACACGTTTGGTATGCGATTTTTTGTTTACACCTGACCCTCCCTATTGGCTATGAGGATTCAGTGTTTTGAAATAAGTTATTTCAATATTTGGTTTTCTACGATTTATTTAGTTCTCCGGTACGGAAATTGTATTTGTACTGGCGAGCAAAATAAATCGTAGTAAACCAAATATTGAAAACACTTATTTCAAAACACTTAATCATCATAGCCAATAGTGAGGGTAAGTTGTAAACAAAAAATCGCATACTAAACGCTTATGTGGTTTAAACGTAGTAGTTAGCCGTATTTGTCATAAAACCCGTTGTAAATACCATACGGCTTCTCCAAAATGGGCTTGAAAATTAGTTTTGATCTTCTCAAATGAGCGTCTTTAATATACTAACTCCATATATGTGTTCTTTATGCATATTAAAAAAAAAATAATATGGAGGTAGATTCACCATAAATTTACAGTGGGTCTAAAATCTCCAACAACTAAGTTAGTAGAAACACTAAATGTTGCATTCGTGCACTAGGCTATAAATTACAGTAGTAGACTAGCGTAGCATCAATATTTGAGATACTCCGTAAGCCCTCGCTGGTGACCTTCGTGTAGTTAGCCCAATGCAATAGGGGTGACTTCTGCGCGTGCGGAAAAGGACGTCTGTCTGTCTATTGATGCACAAGACCAAGAATTTCCTGCAAGTCTGGATGTAAATGCAATGCAAATATCCTTCGGGCGCGCTTCCCCTTGTTCAACAGTCTTCAGGGCACGCGAGGCATCTAGCCAGGGTAGCTCGATGGTAGCGCACGGGCTTGCGTCTAGAGGTCGAGGGTTCGATTCTCTCCAATAGATTGTGAGAGAGTAGAAGACTCCCATATCAAGCCTAGCAGTGATATTTGTAAACTCCAATGGGGGAATTGTTTCTTTACTAAGGCCTTGTTAGACTCTCTAGAAATTCGTGCGAGCTGGCGCTACAAATAATATTACATGAAAAAAATATTTTCTTTTAAAAACAACGCTTATATTTAAATGCTCATGTATTGTCATTAGGAATACGTATGTGTGAAAACTTTCAACTCGATTTGACGTTGGAAAGTGGGTTAAACATCGATTTCCATATAAAACATTAATTAATCAATTATGATGAATTACCTAATTGACAATTTAGTAAATATGGCAGTTGATTCATGTATTGACATTAGGAATACGTCTGTGTTAAACTTTCAGCTTGATTGGACATTTAGAAGTAGGTGGAATATCGATTCAAAGATTCCGTCCAGACAGACAAACAAGGCAGCTAATATAAGCGTTGTAAAAATGTGTGTGTACAGTTAATTACAGGGTTTGTTGCTATAGAATTGTTTTATTACATGCAATTTTCCATAAGAAGGACAAAATCCATAGCACCATAAACAAATCTCATACTTAACTCGACTGAGCATTCCGCCCTATAAGTCTACTAATCCTGAACTTAAAGACATTTGACTGTGCATAAGGAAACGGTCCTAAAGGCTATGTGCATGGTGCACAGTCAAGTACAGGATTTGTTGCAATGGAATTGTTTTATTATATGCTATTTTCCATAAAGAGAATGAACTCCATATGCAACCATAAGCAAATTATATACGTAACTCGACTGCATTCCGCCCTAGCATGAAACTCGCCGGCATGCAGCCTGTCACAGAGTCGAGCCAGCTCGCGCCAGCTCGAAAAATTTCCATCTTGTTCAACTTCATATATCGATTTAAGTTAGCAAATTGCAATCAAATCTCCACAACATGGATAACCGCAACAAACCAACAAAGGACACACTTACAAAAACGCTAATTTCAAAAGAGGTTCAACATTTAAAGTGGTGTTATCTGAAATTGTATCCAAGCCCATTATTTTGTTTACAATATATTATAAATATTATAGTAATTCATGCAAATAATTAATAAATGTTTATATTATTTAATTGATAAATAAACATACTAAGAACAATACAGAATTAAATTAATTTACTGAAACATTTCAAGATAGGAAAAACAAAATGATCCCACTTCATTTATAAAAGCTTGGCCGATGAATTTGCAATCTTCAAATTGATTTTTCAAGTTCTGAAATGTTTCTTGAATTACAATAATACTGAATAAACTTTATTGCCTGATGAGTAATTACTTTAATTGGATTAAAGTAGGCCTACATACTATAACATGGTCCGTCAATCCCCTGGCCGGAGGCTCTACAAGTGCCCCGCCAAGGGATGCATGTACGCACCTTGATAATATATAACACAAAGCCAAATTACAAATGTACAACATAACAAACACCTAGCCTACAGAAATACTAATGGCAATCACGATACAAAATTCTTCGTTATATGCAAACGATAAAGTTATTTTACTTTCTATGTAACTCCATATTATTGTTCATTGAGCTGTAGCGGAGGCTCGTCCAGGCGGAGATCAAGTAGATTGCAATGAATCTGTGGTCCTAGGATCCCGCCCACCTTCCTTTACTTTTCACTCCATACCTCGAATCGCCGGCTCGAGCCATCCGCGAGGGGTACCCCGCCGAGCCGGCGATTCGAGGTATGGAGTGAAGTAGGGGAAGGTGGGCGGGATCCTAGGACCACAGATTCATTGCAATACACTGTAGAGCAGAAGGAGAACGATATTTGGAAGTATAAATATTAATGCATTGTGAGTTATTCATAGTTAGCAACTTATTGTGTGAAGAGTCATGTACAAAACAAGGATCATCTTCGTTATCGCATCATGTAAGGCATCTTACATCCGTTGAGTAGCAGTATTTTCTTCTTCTTCTTATATTTAGTATGTTTTCAAATCGTACCTTGGTATACGAAGTACTTATCCATCTCTGTGGTGCCTCGATCATTATCTAGTAAACGAGGTGTTTTGATGTAGGTAATAACTTTATATATCTTGGCATGTGACTTTCTACTACTCGGGATCAAATACTAACTCCGAATCCCTTAAACCAGGGATGTCAAACTCACACGCATATCAGGCCCACTTGTAAGTAATTGGATTGGAGAGAAGGGACGCACTGAAAACTAACATTATTACTGTAGGCTAGTTCAGTAGAAATTTTTTAATGCAATTATTGGTATCTATTACAAAATGTAGTAACTGTACATTTTTTTAATTGTAAAGATGATTAATTTTAATAATGCTAAAAGGTTCATACAATAATCAATGATTTTATTTGCTTGTGGATAAAATTTCACTGATCAAGTAGGCAAAAGTGAGAAACGAGTAGTAATACAATGCTATACGAAACAAAAACAGTGAGAACAATATTCAATTTGGGACAAAGTGGGGGAAATAAGCCAAAGTATGTTAAGGGGCTTTTTTATCTAATATTATTTCCTATCACCTCGCGAGGCCGCATGAAATAGCAGCCAGGGCCGCATGTTTGACATGCCAGCCTTAATACTGTGCGGGCACGGTTTTTCAGTTTTCTAAAATATGTACAACGTACGTTAGTTAAGCTTGGAAATTGAAACCAAAACTTCTGAAAGTTACAAAATTTGTTTTTCGTAATTTTGATTGTACCGGTACCGTAGATATTGCTAGATATACGCCGCTTTATTAAAAACATAACTTCGCCCAGAAATACACATTTGTGATAGCCAACTTTTATTGCATGTAATGTACATACTTTGTTCTAGGACGTGAGGAATTTTCAGTTCGTTATCTTTAATTTTTCTCATCTACCGGTACAAAATAGCTCATTTGTACCGGTAGATGAGAAAAATCATAGCACACATACCTTTTAAGATAACGAACTGATAAATTCCTCACGTCCTAGAACAAAGTATGTACATTAACTCAGGGCTTTTTTTCGGCCGGTACGAGCCGGTACGCGTACCGGCTAACACAAGAGGCGTACCGGTAAAAGGCAATAAAGTCACACTATAGCCGGTACGCTACGATTAGCCTTGAAGCGCGTGAATAACTTTGAATTGTACAGTGTGACAGGCTTGTGACTGCAAAATATGTGACATTTGAAATATAAGGATGTTGCCACCTGCTGGTGACATAATTGTGACATATTGTAGTAAATCACTTTTTTTTAGACTCTTGGCGGCCACTCACTACAGTAATCTTTTCTATTATTTGGGTCATCAGTTCTAAGGAAAGATAATTAGGGTTGTTTTGACTAAAATGTCAACTGTCAAGAGAAGCTTCTGGGAACCGCGAAAGAGTATGTACCCATTCTTACTTTTCTGTTTTCCTTAAAAGCGCCTTTTCAATTTACAGACGACGATTGGGTTGTGTTGGGGGAGGAAGGGGGGGAGATCGGTAGTCAAGGGATTGTAAGTTGTGTGTGGCAGGGTTAGTTTCCTCTCTGTTGAGGAGTGGAGATGTCGTCGTGATTAGCGTGTTTAGTGAGAGTGTAAAAAATAAAAATAAACCGAAAAATAACTTCTTGGGTCGTCACCTCGCCACCTATACCCGAAACAGAGCAAGAGACCGACGTGTTGTTGACGAGAAAATGACTATGAGTCATGTTTGGAAAGTGCTTTGCATTCGATATCAATGATATCATTGATGATGGTGAGCTATAAATTATTTTATAACAAATGCACGTCTCGTGTATGGGTCACGTTAAACAGGGGCGGATTCAACATGAGGGGGGGGGGGGGGGGCTAAAAAAACAATTTTAGTTTCTGTCTTATAACAATGAAACCATCAATATTGGCACGTTTAAAAAAAAGATATTTTATGTTTTCTGCGGACGCTGCTCGATCGTGTGGACACAGATCTAATCCCAGTCATGAGCTGTGCAACATAAGCTTCATATTTCGTCGATATCTACGATACAAATCCGCCTTCAAAATGCGTTTTTGGCCATCAAACTTAATGCAGTACCCCAAAATTTTTTCGAAAAATTTTTTTTTGAATTTTTTTTTTTGAATTTTTTTAGAAAAAAGCACTGCTTATACTTAACCGCCAGTTGCATCACGCTGATTCTACTAAAGTAAACAGACACCTACACTCATGCTGTCAAATAACATTCTTATACTCAACCGCCAGTTGCATCACGCTGATTCTACTAAAGTAAACAGACACCTACACTCATGCTGTCATATTACATTCTTATACTCAACCGCCAGTTGCATCACGCTGATTCTACTAAAGTAAACAGACACCTACCCTCATGCTGTCATATAACATTCTAATACTCAACCGCCAGTTGCATCACGCTTATTCTACTAAAGTAAACAGACACCTACACTCATGCTGTCATATTACATTCTTATACTAAACCGCCAGTTGCATCACGCTGATTCTACTTAAGTAAACAGACACCTACACTCATGCTGTCATATTACATTCTTACACTCAACCGCCACGCTGATTCTACTAAAGTAAACAGACACCTACACTCATGCTGTCATATTACATTCTTATACTTAACCGCCAGTTGCATCACGCTGATTCTACTAAAGTAAACAGACACCTACACTCCTGCTGTCATATTACATTCTTATACTCAACCGCCAGTTGCATCACGCTGATTCTACTAAAGTAAACAGACACCTACACTCATGCTGTCGTATTACATTCTTATACTCAACCGCCCGTTGCATCACGCTGATTCTACTAAAGTAAACAGACACCTACACTCATGCTGTCATATAACATTCTTATACTCAACCGTCAGTTGCATCACGCTGATTCTACTAAAGTAAACAGACACCTACACTCATGCTGTCATATTACATTCTTATACTCAACCGTCAGTTGCATCACGCTGATTCTACTAAAGTAAACAGACACCTACACTCATGCTGTCATATTACATTCTTATACTCAACCGTCAGTTGCATCACGCTGATTCTACTAAAGAAAACAGACACCTACACTCATGCTGTCATATTACATTCTTATACTCAACCGCCAGTTGCATCACGCTGATTCTACAAAAGTAAACAGACACCTACACTCATGCTGTCATATTACATTCTTAAACTCAACCGTCAGTTGCATCACGCTGATTCTACTAAAGTAAACAGACACCTACACTCATGCTGTCATATAAGATTCTTATACTCAACCGTCAGTTGCATCACGCTGATTCTACTAAAGTAAACAGACACCTACACTCATGCTGTCATATTACATTCTTATACTCAACCGCCAGTTGCATCACGCTGATTCTACTAAAGTAAACAGACACCTACACTCATGCTGTCATATAACATTCTTATACTCAACCGCCAGTTGCATCACGCTGATTCTACTAAAGTAAACAGACACATACACTCATGCTGTTATATTACATTCTTATACTCAACCGTCAGTTGCATCACGCTGATTCTACTAAAGTAAACAGACACCTACACTCATGCTGTCATATTACATTCTTATACTCAACCGCCAGTTGCATCACGCTGATTCTACTAAAGTAAACAACCACCTACACTCATGCTGTCATATTACATTCTTATACTCAACCGCCAGTTGCATCACGCTGATTCTACTAAAGTAAACAGACACCCACACTCATGCTGTCATATTACGTTCTTATACTCAACCGCCAGTTGCATCACGCTGATTCTACTAAAGTCAACAGACCTACACTCATGCTGTCATATTACATTCTTATACTCAACCGTCAGTTGCATCACGCTGATTCTACTAAAGTAAACAGCCACCTACACTCATGCTGTCATATTACATTCTTATACTCAACCGCCAGTTGCATCACGCTGATTCTACTAAAGTAAACAGACACCTACACTCATGCTGTCATATTACGTTCTTATACTCAACCGCCAGTTGCATCACGCTGATTCTACTAAAGTAAACAGACACCTACACTCATGCTGTCATATAACCTTCTTATACTGAACCGCCGGTTGCATCACGCTGATTCTACGAAAGTAAACAGACAACTACACTCATGCTGTCATATTACATTCTTATACTCTACCGCCAGTTGCATCACGCTGATTCTACTAAAGTAAACAGACACCTACACTCATGCTGTTCTATTACATTCTTATACTTAACGTCAGTTGCATCACGCTGATTCTACTAAAGTAAACAGACACCTACCCTCATGCTGTCATATTACCTATTTATACTCAACCGTCAGTTGCATCACACTTATTCTACTAAAGTAAACAGACAACTACACTCATGCTGTCATATAACATTCTTATACTCAACCGGCAGTTGCATCACGCTGATTCTACTAAAGTAAACAGACACCTACCCTCATGCTGTCATATTACATTCTTATACTCAACCGTCAGTTGCATCACGCTGATTCTACTAAAGTAAACAGACACCTACACTCATGCTGTCATATTACATTCTTATACTCAACCGCCAGTTGCATCACGCTGATTCTACTAAAGTAAACAGACACCTACCCTCATGCTGTCATATTACATTCTTATACTCAACCGTCAGTTGCATCACGCTGATTCTACTAAAGCAAACAGACACCTACACTCATGCTGTCATATTACATTCTTATACTCAACCGGCAGTTGCATCACGCTGATTCTACTAAAGTAAACAGACACCTACCCTCATGCTGTCATATAATATTCTTATACTCAACCGTCAGTTGCATCACGCTGATTCTACTAAAAAAAAAGACACCTACACTCATGCTGTCATATTACATTCTTATACTCAACCGCCAGTTGCATCACGCTGATTCTACTAAAGTAAACAGACACCTACCCTTATGCTGTCATATAACATTCTTATACTCAACCGGCAGTTGCATCACGCTGATTCTACTTAAGTAAACAGACACCTACCCTCATGCTGTCATATTACATTCTTTTACTCAACCGTCAGTTGCATCACGCTGATTCTACTAAAGTAAACAGAGACCTACACTCATGCTGTCATATTACATTCTTATACTCAACCACCAGTTGCATCACGCTGATTCGACTATAGTAAACAGACACCTACCCTCATGCTGTCATATTACATTCTTATACTCAACCGTCAGTTGCATCACGCTGATTCTACTAAAGTTAACAGACACCTACACTCATGCTGTCATATTACATTCTTAAACTCAACCGCCAGTTGCATCACGCTGATTCTACTAAGGTAAACAGACACCTACCCTCATGCTGTCATATTACATTCTTATACTCAACCGTCAGTTGCATCACTATGATTCTACTAAAGTAAACAGACACCTACACTCATGCTGTCATATTACATTCTTATACTCAACCGCCAGTTGCATCACGCTGATTCTACTAAAGTAAACAGACACCTACCCTCATGCTGTCATATAACATTCTTATACTGAACCGCCAGTTGCATCACGCTGATTCTACTAAAGTAAACAGACACCCACCCTCATGCTGTCATATTACATTCTTATACTCAACCGCCAGTTGCATCACGCTGATTCTACTAAAGTAAACAGACACCTACCCTCATGCTGTCATATTACATTCTTATACTCAACCGCCAGTTGCATCACACTTATTCTACTAAAGTAAACAGACACCTACACTCATGCTGTCATATTACATTCTTATATTCAACCGCCAGTTGCATCACGCTGATTCTACTAAAGTAAACAGACACCTACCCTCATGCTGTCATATTACATTCTTATACTTAACCGCCAGTTGCATCACGCTTATTTTACTAAAGTAAACAGACACCTACACTCATGCTGTCATATTACATTCTTATACTAAACCGTCAGTTGCATGACGCTGATTCTACTAAAGTAAACAGACACCTACACTCATGCTGTCATATTACATTCTTATACTCAACCGCCAGTTGCATCACGCTGATTCTACTAAAGTAAACAAACACCTACACTCAAGCTGTCATATAACATTCTGATACTTAACCGCCAGTTGCATCACGCTGATTCTACTAAAGTAAACAGACACCTACACTCATGCTGTCATGATACATTCTTATACTCAACCGCCAGTTGCATCACGCTGATTCTACTAAAGTAAACAGACACCTACACTCATGCTGTCATATTACATTCTTATACTCAACCGCCTGTAGCATCACGCTGATTCTACTAAAGTAAACAGACACCTACCCTCATGCTGTCATATTTCATTCTTATACTCAACCGCCAGTTGCATCACGCTTATTCTACTAAAGTAAACAGACACCTACACTCATGCTGTCATATTACTTTCTTATACTAAACCGCCAGTTGCATCACGCTGATTCTACTAAAGTAAACAGACACCTACACTCATGCTGTCATATTACATTCTTATACTCAACCGCCAGTTGCATCACGCTGATTCTCCTAAAGTAAACAGACACCTACACTCATGCTGTCATATTACATTCTTATACTCAACCGCTAGTTGCATCACGCTGATTCTACTAAAGTAAACAGACACCTACCCTCATGCTGTCATATTACATTCTTATACTCAACCCCCAGTTGCATCACGCTGATTCTACTAAAGTAAACAGACACCTTCACTCATGGTGTCATATTACATTCTTATACTCAACCGCCAGTTGCATCACGCTGGTTCTACTAAAGTAAACAGACACCTACCCTCATGCTGTCATATTACATTCTTATACTTAACCGCCAGTTGCATTACGCTTATTTTACTAAAGTAAACAGACACCTACACTCATGCTGTCATATTACATTCTTATACTAAACCGTCAGTTGCATCACGCTGATTCTACTAAAGTAAACAGACACCTACACTCATGCTGTCATATTACATTCTTACACTTAACCACCACGCTGATTCTACTAAAGTAAACAGACACCTACACTCATGCTGTCATATTACATTCTTATACTTAACCGCCAGTTGCATCACGCTGATTCTACTAAAGTAAACAAACACCTACACTCATGCTGTCATATAACATTCTTTTACTTAACCGCCAGTTGCATCACGCTGATTCTACTAAAGTAAACAGACACCTACACTCATGCTGTCATGATACATTCTTATACTAAACCGCCAGTTGCATCACGCTGATTTTACTAAAGTAAAAAGACACCTACACTCATGCTGTCATATTACATTCTTATACTGAACCGCCAGTTGCATCACGCTGATTCTACTAAAGTAAACAGACACCCACACTCATGCTGTCATATTACATTCTTTAACTCAACCACCAGTTGCATCACGCTGATTCTACTAAAGTAAACAGACACCTACACTCATGCTGTCATATAACATTCTAATACTCAACCGCCAGTTGCATCACGCTGATTCTACTTAAGTAAACAGACACCTGCACACATGCTGTTATATTATATTCTTATACTAAACCGCCAGTTGCATCACGCTGATTCTACTAAAGTACACAGACACCTACACTCATGCTGTCATATTACAAATTTATACTCAACCGCCAGTTGAATCACGCTGATTCTACTGTGGCGGATTGCCAGGCGGTGGGTCTGCAACAATCAAAGAAGAAAAAATCAATGTTTGGCTATTCAGTTTGTAACCAGGGGCTGAGATAAATATACGATGATAAATTTGGTTCTATATAATTATTTCTTTTAAAAACCATATTGGTGACCCCGACGTGATTTGAATATTAAGACTTATACCTTCTGTCTATCGGTAATCAATTTAAATGGAAGCACAACTTCAGGAGTTGACACAACGGTTGAAGTCGCTGACTGCCATCGTCGCCGCGCTCAGTAATGATCGATTCCAGGGCCGTCGTCAGCCTTCAAGGTCACACAACAGGGCTCCATCACCAGCAGGCACGACCACTGACAGAGGATTTTGTTGGTACCACGCTACTTTCGGCAACCGCGCTCGCCACTGTGTGCCTCCATGTAAGTACCAGGAAAACATTCGGGGCAGTCAGTAATGGCGGCTGGCTATGGCCCCACTGCAAATCGCCTTTTTGTAACCGACAGGTTGACGCGCACAGAGTTCCTTATTGATACTGGGTCCGACCTTTGTGTTTACCCGAAAAGCAAAGTTTTCGGTCATCCCGGTAAAACCGACTACACATTGTTCGCTGCCAATGGATCCCCAATTTGCACATACGGTCCTCTGACTTTATCTCTGGATCTTGGTTTGCGCCGAGATTTCACATGGCGTTTCATTGTCGCCGACGTCGTTCAGCCTATCATCGGTGTAGATTTTTTGGCGCATTTCTGTCTACTCATTGACGTGCGTCGACGGCAATTGGTTGACAACGTCACTACATTAACAACTCCAGGAAAACTATCTACTGGCGCGCTAGTACACGTCAAGGTAATTTCGCGCAACAACGATCTTCAGTCCCCCTTTCACGCGTTACTCGCACAGTTTCCGGAAGTCACACGCCCAAGAGGCAATCCTACAATGCCAAAACACCAAACGCAACACCACATCAATACGACGCCCGGGCCACCGGTTTCGTGCAGGCCCAGACGTCTTGCGCCAGACCGCCTAAAAATCGCGAAACGGGAGTTTGACAGTATGATGAAAACAGGCGTCGCGCGACGGTCATCTAGCAGTTGGTCCGCAGCTCTCCACCTTGTTCCCAAGAAAGGTGATCAGTGGAGGCCTTGTGGAGATTACCGCCCTTTGAACGCCAGGACTATTCCGGATCGGTATACAGTTCCACATATCCAGGATTTCACGCAGAATCTTTCAGGCAAGTGTATCTTTTCTACCATTGACTTAGTGCGAGCGTACAATCAAATTCCTGTTGCTGCTGAAGACATTCCCAAGACGGCGATCACTACTCCCTTCGGATTATTTGAATTTCCGTTTATGAGTTTTGGCCTACGAAACGCGGCTCAGACATTTCAACGTTTTATCGATGAGGTATTACGGGACCTCGATTTTTGCTACGTCTATATCGACGACATCCTTGTCGCTTCCTCCAACCCAACACAACATGAAGAACATCTTCGCCTCCTGTTCACGCGACTTTCAGAATACGGCGTTTTGATCAACTCCTCCAAATCTGTATTCGGTGTTCCAAAAGTCAAGTTTCTAGGGTACACAGTCAGCGCCAGTGGCACCTGCCCTCTTCCGGAGAAGGTTGAGGCCATCCACTCTTTTCCCTTACCTTCCAACGTCAAGCAGCTTCGCCAATTCCTTGGAATGATAAACTTTTACCGCCGTTTTCTTCCATCTGCAGCTAGGATACAGGCCCCCCTTAACAACCTCCTTGCCGGTGACGAAACTTCCGCCAAAACAATCATTGTTTGGACACCGGAACTCCAGGCTGCGTTTCAAGAATGCAAAAACAGCCTCTCCCAGGCTACGCTTCTGGCGCACCCAGATATCAACGCCGAATTAGCAATCATCACCGACGCCTCTGATACCAGCGTTGGAGCCGCACTCCAGCAGCGTACGAGCCGTGGATGGGAACCTCTCGCTTTTTTCTCACGAAAATTAAATACTGCCCAGCGTAACTACGGTGCGTACGACCGTGAACTTCTTGCAGTGTACGACACCATAATTTTCTTTCGCCATATGTTGGAAGCGCGCACTTTCACTGTGTACACCGATCACAAACCGTTGACTTTCGCATTTACACAGCGCCCTGAAAAATGTTCACCTAGACAGTTTCGCCACCTTGATTTAATCGGGCAATTCACAACAGACATACGTCATATTCCTGGTAAAGACAACGTCGTAGCCGATGCCCTGTCTCGTGTTGACGCCATCTCTTTTCCAGTCGGCTACGCTGATATTGCCCGTGCTCAACTGGACAACGCCGAATTACGTGATCTCTTACATGCTAACTCTACCCTGCAGTTGCATCCACAGCAGCTCAATGACGCAGATTTGCCTCTCTACTGTGACATGTCACAATCACTTCCGCGGCCATTCGTACCACAGACTTTACGTCGACAAGTTTTCGATAGCCTGCACAGTTTGTCTCATCCAGGTGTCAAAGCAACGACCAAACTCGTCACTCAACGTTTTGTATGGCCCTCTATAAATAAAGATTGCCGTGACTGGGCCCGCGCATGTATCACGTGTAAGCGTTCCAAAGTTACGCGTCACACCACAGCACCGCTTGCACGTTTTTCTCCAACCGCCACCAGGTTCGAACACATACACCTCGACTTGGTCGGGCCACTACCAATTTCCGATGGTTTCCGATATCTCCTCACTTGCGTGGACCGTTTCACGAGGTGGGCGGAAGCCATACCGCTTTCCGATATCACTGCCGAGACGGTGGCTACCGCACTCGTCACAGGTTGGATCTCACGGTTCGGAACACCGCTTAAGGTTACAACGGACTTGGGCCGCCAGTTCGAGTCCCACCTCTTCCGTGCACTCAGTAACATTACTGGCATGACTCACCTCCGGACCGCAGCCTACCACCCTCAATCCAACGGTATGGTGGAACGACTTCACCGTCAGCTGAAGGCAGCACTTCGATGCCATGGAGATGACCGCTGGACGGACGCTTTGCCATGGGTAATGCTCGGCATCCGTGCCTCATGGAAGGAGGACCTCAAGGCCACCCCCGCTGAGCTCGTGTACGGCACAACACTCCGTCTACAGGGCGAATATCTCTCGCCCCCTCCAGCGACGCCAGAATCCACATCAGCATACGTTGACCGCCTTCGACGTCGCCTTTCCCAGTTGCGTCCGGTTCAACCGTCTCACCACGGCCAACACGCGGTATTTGTTTTTCGAGATCTTGCAACCTGCTCGCATGTATTCGTGCGTCATGATGCGGTCCGTACTCCTCTTCAACAACCGTATGATGGCCCATACGAAGTCATTTCACGTAACGATAAACTTTTCACCATCCACCGTGCCGGCAAGAGTGTAAAGGTCTCCATCGACCGGCTCAAACCTTCATATGTGGATGCAGACAGCATCTTGGCTGTCAACGCACCTTCCAAACCGACGCCAGGCCACACTTTTCCTGGCAACGTATTGCCTATTGCAGCCCACTACAACAACAACAACAACAACAACAACAACAACAACAACAACAACAACAACAACAACAACAACAACAACAACAACAACAACAACAACAACAACACACCCTCATCAACCACCATCATCGGTACACCCACCGCTCCGTTAAATGCAAAAGCATCCGTCAAGCGCGTTCACTTTCCCGCCCAGCTGGTCCACACTTCTCCGTATCGTCACAACCCTCCGATACTGGGGGGAGGTACTGTGGCGGATTGCCAGGCGGTGGGTCCGCAACAATCAAAGAAGAAAAAATCAATGTTTGGCTATTCAGTTTAAAACCAGGGGCTGAGATAAATATACGATAATAAATTTGGTTCTATATAATTATTTCTTATAAAAACCATACTACTAAAAAAAACAGACACCTACACTCATGCTGTCATATAACATTCTAATACTCAACCGCCAGTTGCATCACGCTGATTCTACTAAAGTAAACAGACACCTACACTCATGCTGTCATATAACATTCTTATACTCAACCGCCAGTTGCATCACGCTGATTCTACTTAAGTCAACAGACACCTACAGTCATGCTGTCATATTACATTCTCACACTAAACCACCAGTTGCATCACGCTGATTCTACTAAAGTAAAAAGACACCTACACTCATGCTGTCATATTTTATTCTTATACTCAACCGCCAGAGGCATCACGCAGATTCTACTAAAGTAAACAGACACCTACACTCATGCTGTCATATTACGTTCTTATACTCAACCGCCAGTTGCATCACGCTGATTCTACTAAAGTAAACAGACACCTACACTCATGCTGTCATATCACATTCTGATACTCAACCGCCAGTTGCATAACGCTGATTCTACTAAAGTTAACAGACGCCTAAACTCATGCTGTCATATTACATTCTTTTACTCAACCGCTAGTTGCATCACGCTGATTCTACTAAAGTAAACAGACACCTACACTCATGCTGTCATATTACATTCTTATACTCAACCGCCCAGTTGCATCACGCTGATTCTACTAAAGTCAACAGACACCTACACTCATGCTGTCATATTACATTCTTATACTCAACCGCCAGTTGCATCACGCTGATTCTACTAAAGTAAACAGACACCTACACTCATGCTGTCATATTACATTCTTATACTCAACCGCCAGTTGCATCACGTTGATTCTACTAAAGTAAACAGACACCTACACTCATGCTGTCATATAACATTCTTATACTTAACCGCCAGTTGCATCACGCTGATTCTACTAAAGTAAACAGACGCCTACACTCATGCTGTCATATTACATTCTTATACTGTACCGCCAGTTGCATCACGCTGATTCTACTAAAGTAAACAGACACCTACACTCATGCTGTCATATTACATTCTTATACTGAACCGCCAGTTGCATCACGCTGATTCTACTAAAGTAAACAGACACCTACACTCATGCTGTCATATTACATTCTTATACTCAACCGCCTGTTGCATCACGCTGATTCTACTAAAGTAAACAGACACCTACCCTCATGCTGTCATATTACATTCTTATACTCAACCGCCAGTTGCATCACGCTTATTCTACTAAAGTAAACAGACACCTACACTCATGCTGTCATATTACTTTCTTATACTAAACCGCCAGTTGCATCACGCTGATTCTACTAAACAGACACCTACACTCATGCTGTCATATTACATTCTTATACTCAACCGCCAGTTGCATCACGCTGATTCTCCTAAAGTAAACAGACACCTACACTCATGCTGTCATATTACATTCTTACACTCAACCGCTAGTTGCATCACGCTGATTCTACTAAAGTAAACAGACACCTACCCTCATGCTGTCATATTACATTCTTATACTCAACCCCCAGTTGCATCACGCTGATTCTACTAAAGTAAACAGACACCTTCACTCATGGTGTCATATTACATTCTTATACTCAACCGCCAGTTGCATCACGCTGATTCTACTAAAGTAAACAGACACCTACACTCATGCTGTCATATTACATTCTTATACTAAACCGCCAGTTGCATCACGCCGATTCTTAAAGTAAACAGACACCTACACTCATGCTGTCGTAATTACTTCTTTTACTCAACCGCCAGTTGCATCACGCTGATTCTACTAAAGTAAACAGACACCTACACTCATGCTGTCATTTTACATTCTTATACTCAACCGCCAGTTGCATCACGCTGATTCTACTAAAGTAAACAGACACCTACACTCATGCTGTCATATTACATTCTTATACTAAACCGCCAGTTGCATCACGCTGATTCTACTAAAGTAAACAGACACCTACACTCATGCTGTCATATTACATTCTAACACTCAACCGCCACGCTGATTTTACTAAAGTCAACAGACACCTACACTAATGCTGTCATAAAACATTCTTATACTCAACCGCCAGTTGCATCACGCTGATTCTACTAAAGTAAACAGACACCTACACTCATGCTGTCATATTACATTCTTATACTCAACCGCCAGTTGCATCACGCTGATTCTCCTAAAGTAAACAATCACCTACACTCATGCTGTCATATTACATTCTTATACTAAACCGCCAATTGCATCATGCTGATTCTACTTAAATAAACAGACACCTACACTCATGCTGTCATATTTCATTCTTATATTCAACCGCCAGTTGCATCACGCTGATTCTACTAAAGTAAACAAACACCTACCCTCATGCTGTCATATAACGTTCTTATACTCAACCGCCAGTTGCATCACGCTGATTCTACTAAAGTACACAGACACCTACACTCATGCTGTCATATAACATTCTTATATTCAACCGCCAGTTGCATCACGCTGATTCCTCAAAAGTAAACAGACACCTACACTCATGCTGTCATATTACATTCTTATACTCAACCGTCAGATGCGTCACGCTGATTCTACTAAAGTAAACAGACACCTACACTCATGCGGTCATATTAGTTTCTTATACTCAACCGGCAGTTGCGTCACGCTGTGTCTACTAAAGTAAACAGACACCTACACTCATGCTGTCATATAACATTCTTATACACAACCGCCAGTTGCATCACGCTGATTCTCCTAAAGTAAACAGACACCTACACTCATGCTGTCATATTACATTCTTTTACTAAACCGCCAGTTGCATCATGCTGATTCTACTTAAGTTAACAGACACCTACACTCATGCTGTCATTATACATTCGTTTACTCAACCGCCAGTTGCATCACGCTGATTCTACTAAAGTTAACAGACACCTACCCTCATGCTGTCATATTACGTTCTTATACTCAACCGCCAGTTGCATCACGCTGATTCTACTAAAGTAAACAGACACCTACACTCATGCTGTCATATTACATTCTTATACTGAACCGCCAGTTGCATCACGCTGATTCTACTAAAGTAAACAGACACCTACACTCATGCTGTCATATTACATTCTTATACTCAACCGCTAGTTGCATCACGCTGATTCTACAAAAGTAAACAGACACCTACACTCATGCTGTCATATTACATTCTTATACTGTACCGCCAGTTGCATCACGCTGATTCTACTAAAGTAAACAGACACCTACACTCATGCTGTCATATTACATTCTTAAACTGAACCGCCAGTTGCATCACGCTGATTCTACTAAAGTAAACAGACACCTACACTCATGCTGTCATATTACATTCTTATACTGAACCGCCAGTTGCATCAAGCTGATTCTACTAAAGTAAACAGACACCTACACTCATGCTGTCATATTACATTCTTTAACTCAACAGCCAGTTGCATCAAGCTAATTCTACTAAGATAAACAGACACCTACACTTATGCTGTCATATAACATTCTATTACTCAACCGCCAGTTGCATCACGCTGATTCTACTAAAGTAAACAGACACCTTCACTCATGCTGTCATATTACATTCTAATACTCAACCGCCAGTTGCATCACGCTGATTCTACTAAAGTAAACAGACACCTGCACACATGCTGTTATATAACATTCTTATACTAAACAGCCAGTTGCATCACGCTGATTCTACTAAAGTAAACAGACACCTACCCTCATGCTGTCATATAACATTCTTATACTCAACCGCCAGTTGCATCACGCTGATTCTCCGAAAGTAAACAGACACCTACACTCATGCTGTCATATTACATTCTTATACTAAACCGCCAGTTGCATCACGCTCATTCTACTAAAGTAAACAGACACCTACACTCATGCTGTCATATTACATTCTTAAACTGAACCGCCAGTTGCATCACGCTGATTCTTCTAAAGTAAACAGACACCTACACTCATGCTGTCATATTACATTCTTATACTGAACCGCCAGTTGCATCAAGCTGATTCTACTAAAGTAAACAGACACCTACACTCATGCTGTCATATTACATTCTTTAACTCAACAGCCAGTTGCATCAAGCTAATTCTACTAAGATAAACAGACACCTACACTTATGCTGTCATATTACATTCTATTACTCAACCGCCAGTTGCATCACGTCGATTCTACTAAAGTAAACAGACACCTACACTCATGCTGTCATTTTACATTCTTATACTCAACCGCCAGTTGCATCACGCTGATTCTACTAAAGTAAACAGACACCTACACTCATGCTGTCATATTACATTCTAACACTCAACCACCACGCTGATTTTACTAAAGTAAACAGACACCTACACTAATGCTGTCATAAAACATTCTTATACTCAACCGCCAGTTGCATCACGCTGATTCTACTAAAGTAAACAGACACCTACACTCATGCTGTCATATTACATTCTTATACTCAACCGCCAGTTGCATCACGCTGATTCTCCTAAAGTAAACAGACACCTACACTCATGCTGTCATATTACATTCTTATACTAAACCGCCAATTGCATCATGCTGATTCTACTTAAGTAAACAGACACCTACACTCATGCTGTCATATTAGTTTCTTGTACTCAACCGGCAGTTGCGTCACGCTGTGTCTACTAAAGTAAACAGACACCTACACTAATGCTGTCACAATACATTCTTATACTCAACCGCCAGTTGCGTCACGCTGATTCTACTAAAGTAAACAGACACCTACACTCATGCTGTCATATTACATTCTTATACTCAATCGCCCCGGTGATTTTACTAAAGTAAACAGACACCTACACTCATGCTGTCATATAACATTCTTATACACAACCGCCAGTTGCATCACGCTGATTCTCCTAAAGTAAACAGACACCTACACTCATGCTGTCATATAACATTCTTTTACTAAACCGCCAGTTGCATCATGCTTATTCTACTTAAGTTAACAGACACCTACACTCATGCTGTCATTATACATTCGTATACTCAACCGCCAGTTGCATCACGCTGATTCTACTTAAGTAAACAGACACCTACCCTCATGCTGTCATATTACATTCTTATACTCAACCGCCACGCTGATTCTTCTAAAGTAAACAGACACCTACACTCATGCTGTCATTATACATTCGTATACTCAACCGCCAGTTGCATCACGCTGATTCTACTAAAGTTAACAGACACCTACCCTCATGCTGTCATATTACGTTCTTATACTCAACCGCCAGTTGCATTACGCTGATTCTACTAAAGTAAACAGACACCTACACTCATGCTGTCATAATACGTTCTTATAGTCAACCGCCAGTTGCATCACGCTGATTCTACTAAAGTAAACAGACACCTACACTCATGCTGTCATTTTACATTCTTATACTCAACCGCCAGTTGCATCACGCTGATTCTACTAAAGTAAACAGACACCTACACTCATGATGTCATATAACATTCTTATTCTCAACCGCTAGTTGCATCACGCTGATTCTACTAAAGTAAACAGACACCTACCCTCATGTTGTCATATGACATTCTTATACTCAACCCCTACTTGCATCACGCTGATTCTACTAAAGTAAACAGACACCTACACTCATGCTTTCATATTACATTCTTATACTAAACCGCCAGTTGCATCACGCTGATTCTACTAAAGTAAACAGACACCTACACTCATGCTGTCATATTACATTCTTATACTCAACCGTCAGTTGCATCACGCTGATTCTACTAAAGTAAACAGACACCGACACTCATGCTGTCATATTACATTCTTATACTGAACCGCCAGTTGCATCACGCTGATTCTACTAAAGTAAACAGAAACCTACACTCATGCTGTCATATTACATTCTTTTACTTAACAGCCAGTTGCATCACGCTGATTCTACTAAAGTAAACAGACACCTACACTCATGCTGTCATATTACATTCTTATACTTAACCGCCAGTTGCATCACGCTGATTCTACTAAAGTAAACAGACACCTACACGCATGCTGTCATATTACATTCTTATACTCAACCGCCAGTTGCATCACGCTGATTCTACTAAAGTAAACAGACACCTGCACTCATGCTGTTATATTACAGTCTTATACTAAACCGCCAGTTGCATCACGCTGATTCTACTAAAAAAAACAGACACCTACCCTCATGCTGTCATATTACATTCTTAAACTCAACCGCCACGCTGATTCTACTAAAGTAAACAGACACCTACACTCATGCTGTCATATTACATACTTTTACTAAACCGCTAGTTGCATAACGCTGATTCTACTAAAGTTAACAGACACCTACACTCATGCTGTCATATTACATTCTTATACTCAACCGCCAGTTGCATCACGCTGATTCTACTAAAGTAAACAGACACCTACACTCATGCTGTCATATTACATTCTTATACTCAACCGCCAGTTGCATCACGCTGATTCTCCTAAAGTAAACAGACACCTTCTCTCATGCTGTCATATTACATTCTTATACTTAACCGCCAGTAGCATCACGCTGATTCTACTTAAGTAAACAGACACCTACACTCATGCTGTCATATTACATTCTTATACTAAACCGCCAGTTGCATCACGCTGATTCTACTAAAGTAAACAGACACCTACACTCATGCTGTCATATTACATTCTTATACTGAACCGCCAGTTGCATCACGCTGATTCTACTAAAGTAAACAGACACCTACACTCATGCTGTCATTTTACATTCTTATACTCAACCGCCAGTTGCATCACGCTGATTCTACTAAAGTAAACAGACACCTACACTCATGCTTTCATATTACATTCTTATACTAAACCGCCAGTTGCTTCACGCTGATTCTACTAAAGTAAACAGACACCTACACTCATTCTGTCATATTACATTCTTTTACTAAACCGCCAGTTGCATCACGCTGATTCTACTAAAGTAAACAGACACCTACACTCATGCTGTCATATTACATTCTTATACTTAACCGCCAGTTGCATCACGCTGATTCTACTAAAGTAAACAGACACCTACCCTCATGCTGTCATATTACATTTTATACTCAACCGCCAGTTGCATCACTCTGATTCTACTAAAGTAAACAGACACCTACACTCATGCCGTCATATTACATTCTTATATTAACTACAATTAAAGTTGGCTATCACAAATGTGTATTTCTGGGCGAAGTTATGTTTTGAATGAAGCGGCGTATATCTAGCAATATCTACGGTACCGGTAAAATCAAAATTACGAACAAAATAATTTTGTTACTTTCAGAAGTTCTGGTTTCAATTTCCAAGCTTAACTAGGGTACGTTGTACATATTTTCGAAAACTGAAAAACCATGTCCTACAGCCTTAAACACAACTTAAATAAATGATAATAACATCATGCATTAGTTATAAGTATGGAAATAAATTCACATCAAACATGTAAGTGTACTTGCCTATACTTGATTATCGCATTGCTTAACTCTCTACAAGTGAACTAAACAATTTTATTCTTATTAAAATAAATTATTAATACAATTAATTTTATATTGTGTCTTATTTTATTAATATAATTCAAAAATGTGGTTAGAGTTATATACATTTTCTTTTCATTTGCAGATCATCGGGAGGTGTTTTTGTTAGTTCTACGTAAGCTTGCATCGTCGATTATTTTTTCTTCGCCAGAGTTTGTAGCACCATGAAGTACGAGTAAGCTGTATTACACACCTGTAACAAAGGAATTCCACCCTAGATGAATGTAGCTCAATGCTTGCTCTGTCTATGCATTCAACTTAAATAGAGCTAGTCAACTGAATAGAGATAGCGCTGGGTTTGCCAAGAGGAAGTAATACATACACATGGTTATAGTATTTGCCTCGTTGATATGCCAGATATTTCGTTTACATCCTTTAGGCCTTAAACACAAACTTGTTACGATCAGTAAAAGTCACAACCTGGCTGTACCTGCCTAGATTTATACTATCACTTATCTTATCAGTGTACTTATAATACACTTCGCATAGCCTTAACTATTCTTTGGCCACCTATTGGATCTCAACCACAATATTGTCGGTGTCGGGAATGAAATCGCAATCCCGATATCTTGAAAAAGTTAACTTGCATGGTTCTTATGGCGCTGTTCACAATAACAAAGCAATGTAGACTGTCTTAATGATTTACGATAAAAAAAACTGTACGATTGAGATCCCAATCCCGATTACAATCAAAATTCCGACAAATGTGGTCAGTTTGAGAAACAATAGGGTGTATTCGCGTATTGCGCATTGCGGCCATAGTGGAGGCCACAATAGCACGTTAATAGTAGTTCATGCGTTTGGTGCAAACATTGGTTTGCTAATATTGGTTGCAAGCAACATAAATAAACTCTTTTGTCTCGATTACTCTTTTAATCGTTTACAATGGCATACAATAATCCCTTTCGTAAACTTTATCGGGGGAGTTTAAACTCTCATATTTCCCCGTAAACATATTAATCTTCTATTGGCAGCTAAATTATCAACATACATTCCCAATAGGTTCGTTTGTTTTACCTACACTGACCTACACTTTACACTAGTGTAGGCTCATTCGCTGTAGAAGGCGTTTGGGTATTAAGTGTTGTTAATTATTGTAGGGCGTTTGTTTTACTTTCTACAACTGCTTTTCGGCTCATGCAGCTAGTGTAGTGTAATTAAAAGGCACCAAATAAGTGTGTCAGTTCAAAATAAGGAGATTACTAATAATGAAAATCGCATTCTATTTCCACCGATGGTAAAACCGTAGTCCGTAGCACTTTCATAATACATTTATGCATTTAAAATTGACATTTTATATATATTAGGGTTCTTTTGGACTATATACGCACAGACAACCAATTTGATTTACGGAAATAAAGTGAGCATGCGTACTATATCCTCAAAACGTAAGTAGATCAGTGAAAAGCTTAGTGTAACGTGTAGACAAAAAGCGTTTTCTTATTCTGGGTGATGCGATGCAACATCAAGTGTAAAAGCCTACAATTGGCCTACACTCACTTACACGTTACACTACACTATGCATGACACACCCAATGATGTTGAAACTTGAAATATTACTACAGGTGGCCATCAAAATGGCCGAAGTGAAGTCACGTGAATACTCCCCATAGCGTAAACGTATACCGTATAGTATAGACGATGTAACAGTTTACTAGATCAAGAAGTTTTTAGGTAGAGATTTCGATAAGAGATGATAAAGTTTTGAGTTTTCATGGAAAGAATCAATTCAGTCTTACAGAACTTCGGGGGCAAATACGGCATATACGAGTTTTTCTAATTGATCAAGAATATTGCAATCTTTCCTTGTAACCATCTGTAAATACACAACCTGGTGCAGCGCGGCGTGATGTGATGTTCAGTAAAAGTGGGCAGTGGCGGCTGTGGAATTATTTTGCTGATGACGCGTAGAATAAGAGTTAAGGTGAATTCACGACCTTGCATGGCCGTGCATGCAGCGCCGTCCGTGCTGCTGCAGTAGTGCGTGGGAAGTTCTATGTGTTCACGACCCGGCCGGCACAGATGCGGTTTCACTGCCTAGGCCTATTGTATCACTAGGACTGCCGTATTACTAGGCCGATACATATACATTCAGTGTTAAGAAATAATTAGATATTGGCGTAGGCCTAGGCATTACCTTGTAGGCTTTCTAGAACATAGAGAAATTCCTAGAATAGAGAAATATAGCATTCTAGGTTGCTTTTTGTGTTGTAAAAGACGCGTTCATGTAACTGTGTGTAGGGTTATGTTTGTTTTGATTTGAGCCGTGTTGCAGTTTGGTTGCAGTGATCACGGCCATCTAAATCGTGATATTGTCTGTTTCTCATTGGCTTAAAGCCTCGGTGGCTCAGTCGCCTTGTGATGTTCTCCCAAAGCGTACATACACATTTCAGGCGCCGTTATAGAATCGCTATTTTGTTCATCTTTGGCGACGGCTGAAACGGGCAAATAATTTCTGCCTGCATTCGTTTCGGCTGCTTTCATTTCAGGCAGAAATGGGAAAGTTACCGAATAGGGGTCCAGAGTAGGCGTACCATGCAGACGAAAAATGTCACAGCCAGTGTGAGCCATCAGAATATATACGATCTATGGAGGTATGACTTGCGTGCAGTGCTGCAAAAGTTGAATGTCGACCAACTTCGGCAGCGCTGCACTGCACTGCATGCAAGTCGTTTCTGATTGGTCTACCAGCCGCTGCACCGCGCTGCATGCACGGCCACGCAAGGTCGTGAATTCACCTTTACTAATAGAGAGAAGGATTAAGTCGTACTTTGCCAATAGTAATCATATAGTACGATGAAAACATGCCAGATTCCATGGTGGGGCTCAGCCCCACTTGCTTCACCGACGAGCCGCCACTGGTAGGGGGTCCATGGAAACATAGTGCTAGGTGACTGTTGCTACTGCTCTGAGATTACAATAATAACAACATGTTGGAGTCACCATTGACGCATTACTTTTTGGAATCAAAGATGAGTGTGGGTAGTCATGAAATTTAATTGGATGTATTTATCAGGGAGGGGTAGTCTCACTTATAAAACCACTCAAAATGAGCTGTTTTGGTTAAGTAATATCTGGAGAACGCTGCACAATATTTAAAGAGTGGTTACCATTCAACATTTTAGTTCTGTGAGAACTATAGACACTGGATTAAAATTATTATGGTTGTTATTTTGAACACAAATTAAATAATTATTAATCAATTGTTTTTAAAATGATATCCGTAGCCTTACGATTGCAATATTTTTAAGTTTTAGTTCTTATAAAACGAAATGTTTTTTAGTTTAGCGTTTTTGGTCGGTTTACACACTTTTTTCAAGATATAAGCTTTAAGATTTTATTTTCCAAACTGTTTTACTTAGGATCGCTTCCATTGGCCGGATTTTTAGAACGTCGCTCTCAGTGGCTGGGGTAAGAACTTTACGTATCAAAGCTAACGTCCTATGGTTTCCTTTAATCTTACTCTAAGGAAAGTGTTTAAACGCAATAATCCTTTCGGCCTGATTTGATTTTGTTAACCCTTGAATCTGAAATAAATGTTTAAACCGACCTTTAGAAAAAAACATTGAGTTTACACGGTTTTAAGCGTACTTACATTCAAGAAAGTCTCCATAGATAGCGGCACGTATCGTGCGGCCGTTATCACAATGGGATCGTTTGACCTTGATATCACGATACGCATGGAGCGTTTGAACCCTTCGCTTGCGTCGGTCCAATCACATTCGTAGAGGGAGTCTTTGACGGATTCACTCTGAAAACAGTAAACAGTTCCCGTGTCGTAGGTTTGTTGAACGCACCCTCCGTGTCGTAGGTTTGTTGAACGCACCCTCCGTGTCGTAGGTCTGTTCAACATACACCTCGTGTTGTAGGTTTGTTAAACACATCTCCAAGGAGGATATTCAACTTGAAAATTGTTGTTCTAACTTTCGAAATTTGTTTTCAAACTTTTCTTACTAACTTCATAATAAAACAGGGTTTGAAATAAAAAATATTGTTAACTATTTGCACTGAAAATGCCAACAATGAAATCGATAACATTGTCAATAACATACGTTGCTCACTTTCCACTAATTAGTTAGTGTAAAACCAAAATGCTGTGACGGTCAGTGATAACCTTGTTGTTGTGTGCCCTAAAACTCGAGTAAGGGCTGTGAAATGAAGCTAAAACTGGTATATTTTACCGGTATGGTTTTACTGGAAGTGAATCACAGAACGTCAGCGCCATGCTGTGCCTAGCATACACGTGGCATCCTACTTTCACGCGATTAATAATATTAGTATTTTAGAACAGTTGGCTCTTGGAAGACTACGAAATAATTTTAATTCACTTTCCTAAATGATAGACAATTTGAGTTGTTTTCAGATGGATCTCTCGAGGGTCAAGCGATTTAGAGTTCTTATAGTACTGAGGTGTTAGTACAATAGCCCTCCTTATAATATAATATTAATAAAAATGATATATATTCGATTTTTGTACTTGTACTTGTTTCGATATTTGTGTTGTCATAAGTAAAATCGCTTCAAGACCGATTTTATATTGCATTGGTTTTTTTAATATCACTATATGATATGATCACTCATTCGCTACTCAGAAACTAACAATTGTATCAATCATGTCGACAGTAATAATGTAGTAAACAAATACGTAAGTAAATTAAAGTAAAGACGCACCTCTTGAGTAATTTCATTTGCCGCCGCACAGAAAGCAAAAAGTTCAAAAACGAAGACAAGCAGAAGCAAAAGTAGGCCGACAAGTTTCACATCTATCTCTTCAACCTAAAACACACGAGCGTACATTTACGTTGCAAGGTCTGACTCTGAGCTGAAATTATGAGAGTATCAGTCGCTACAAATATTCATATTTAATATAATTTTACAACTTGTATTAGATTAAAAGTATATCATTACTTTACAGGAGCTTAAAGGCACTTATACATGGTTCACAATTTTCAAAAAAATAACGAGTCATACACTCAATTGCGCAACTTTGTAGCATACAAGGAGAATGTGTATAAGGTAATATTCTTTAGGCCAAATATAAAATTGTGATCAACAGTTTTTGGGATATGATATTTTCTTTCGTTCAATGAATTAACTTAACTTTTTTAAATTCAAATTCAAAATTCATTAAGTTTTCAAAAAAGTGTCAAAATCAGTTTTATGTTGTTGTATTGAATTGACACTAGAACGTGCTTTTAGTAAAACAATCAATACAAACCAGAGTAACATACGAAGCAATGGCCACAGTAAGTATGAGATTGGCAAGAAGTTCAATTGTAAAGAAAGGATTAAATGCAGCCTCTAAATCCACCACGAAACTACAAAGAAAACAAGAAGACAACTGTATTGCATTCAACAACCTTGCTACTTTGACAACAAAGTTGTCAGTGTCATGAAATAGAGTGGCATGTGATAGAAAATACGAAGCTGGTTTAATTTGTAGATTTAGGAACATCTAGACAAATGTTTGTAAAATATGTAAAGGGTGGCGATCCAAGCAAGAGACAGAGCAGTGTTTTGTTAGTATTACTGGTGAATGGTGATTGAGAGAATATTCACTTATTTTATCAAGTGAAACTTTTAGCAAAATATGCTCGTTTTTGTTTGTTTTTGCTGTCTTACCATATAAGCTCTTGATGATTTTTAACACAGTTCATTAACAGTGTTTCCATTTCTTGATTAATAGCAAGTTTCATCGCATTTAGCGATTCTTCCCAATGACGTATTGGTTCGACGTCACCTTCGCGACGTTGAAACAGAGCCTCGCCATTGGTCCGCTCCTGATGACGTAGTTGCTGCCACCGAAGTAGTCCGAGCGCTACTTCGGTCTCCGTCGCCTCTTCTGTGACGTCACCGCACTCAGCCGTGTGACTCGACTGCTGCTCGTTTACGTCTATATCTACCACTGTTACTAGCTGGGCGAACGCATCTTGTTCAAATCTGTCTCCTATTGCCGCCCTTGGAATGGAATTTCCCCCACATTCTACGTCAACACATTGGTTTGGAGCATGAAAACCACGAGGCAAGACCTCTACATCCAGGGGAATACCCCAACGTTCTACGTCGACCAATGGGCTCCAGGCATTCAGACCACGTGGTCTGCTCTCTGACAGTGCTTCCTTGACGTTCTGCACGGCGTGATGACGCAAGTGCTTCATGTTGTGGCGAAGAACCTTGAACTGTGCTATCGCATATATAAACTTATATACAAGACACGTATTACAGATCACGTAGGACGAGACATTGAAGAAAGCCAAGCATTGTCGGAACAGAGTTGTCAGCTCGTAGTAGGGCGACAAGGTTACATCGTATGGGTAGTAACCGCTAGAAGAACACATCATAGTTGCATTATGAAGGTGTTACTGTGAGATCTGTCTACATGGCATATTAAGTAACAAACTTGATAATTACATTGGTGTTCATACATTCCCTATCCTCAAAAATAAGAATGTAAGTGGGAATCAAAGTTTGTATATTATTATAACTAGGAAAATGCTCTGTTTGACGCGTTCATAAGCGAGTGCGTCCATATCTACGAACTTGCTGCCGAAAAGTTTTCTAAGCTAATAAAAACGGCAATTAACAATTATACAAGGATGCGCATTGCAAACAAATTTATATATTCCATAGCCATTATACTTCCCGACATTGTTAAACGTTGTGCAATGTGCCGTGCTAAGATTTTTCGTTGTCATTTTGTCTACTGTTTTCGCCGCGGTCCGCCACCGTTACTAACACTTAGGTCCAGGCTAACAATGTCCCAATAACTACTTATTCGTCGAATCGCTTGTTTTCTCCATGGCAACCACCAATCAAAACTCTTAAAATCTTTCAAATAGCTTTATTGCTACAAATAACTTTCCTATTAGGAGATTGTAAGACCGGCCCTTATTGACAGCAATATAAATGTAATTTCTACCTCTAAAACGCATCAGATCGCTTTTAAGTTAGTACATTCGTGACCGGACAAAAATTTACTATTAAATATCCACCTCATATTTTGCCGTTACTGTGTTTCAGAAACATATTTTCGAGAAACGTTTGGGTAACTTTACAAATTCTAATCAGATCGCCATAAAATGAACATATACGTGACCGGAATAATATTATAAACAATATGGCTATCTCACATTTTGCCACCATTTTGTTTTAGAAAAATATTTAACAGTAACTATGGTGTAACGAATAACATTTCGAACGATTTTGTCAAAAAACTATATATCTTCAATCCACATCGAGGCCTGTGGAGTGTGGATGGTCCAAATTCAAAATGGATCGGCCTTTCCGTTCGACCGCTATCGACAGACATAAAAAGAAAAAGAAAAGAAAAGAAAAACAAAAACAAACAAACAGAACTAAGTGCCAAAAAGGTCTAATGGAGACTCTCGCTTCGCTCGCTTAACCATGAGGTACATATAAAATTCAAATTGTGCTTGCACAGCACAATGTTCATTTGACTTACGGAAACAGCTGTTGCCTCTTCCATATGGCTATAGGAGTGTGAATCAACATCATTGAAGACAAAGTCGTGATGACGAGGAGATCGAAAGAGTTGAGCAGTTTGACTAAAAGCCTTGCCCCCTTATAGACTGACTGAACGTATTGGTCACTGCTTGTACCGGTTCCATAAAGCTTCTCCATCCGTTCGGTGAGAGATTGTTGCTGTTCTTCTTGAAATATGAACGTGCTGATCTTTATTATCGTCAGAAAGTTGAAGAACAGATACATTGTCTGTTCGATGGCAGAAAGCATATCCCCACCAAGGTGGAAAAGTCCCAGGCCGTTTAAGGTGAATATTTCGAATATGTTCAGACCAACAATTAACCTACCCAAGTAGTAGCGTACATTCCGAACATTCGAGTCCCAGTTGATTTCTATATCACAAAAGAAAGTTTCTGAAATGGTAAAGGAATACAAATTAATAGTTTTGTGTTTTTGTATTGGTTTGGGAAGTGTATGCTGCCACTGAATAATTCATTTACATCACATTATTAATCACCTGACACTCTGTTAAAAGAAGGGTGTGAACTGTGAATTGCCGGTTTACAGGGGCCGGTTTAAGGATATTTTCTAGTGTCCGCGAGCAGTGAAAATGCCGTCTATATGGACTTTCTAATAGCAGTAATGTACATGGAAAGAATGTTTCGTGAGAAGCAGGACAAATAATTTGTACGCAACTGTAACTTGTCAAATTGACGTTTACCAAAAAAAAAAACGCCTTTTCTACATACTTACAATGTTTCACACATGCAGACAGAACAGGTCTGGAGGGAATCCCTACCTCCGGGGGTGAAAGGTTTTAGCATGCACTTTGTAACCAAAGTGCTCGTAAAACATGTTTGTAAAATTTGTGGGGAATAGGAACATGATATGTTTCTTGTTCGATACTATTGGTGTATTTAAGCGGTTCAAAACTAGCGGTCGTGGTTAGTAGATATGTTGTGGTGTGTTTTGGGGGCATTGTAGTAGTAGTCGTAGTTGTGATTACAACCGGTGGACTCCTATGATATGATTTGGTACTCGAAAATGTTCGTCACAATGTATAAATCATATTTATGTTATTTTTATTCTATTTAAATTATTTATTATATAAATTATATTATGTTATCATTTATATACATATAAAAATGTCAGTTGTTAGGGTATTTTTATCCCTAGCGATGATGCTTTCAACACACCGTGGTTCAAACTATGTTATGGTGCGTTCCCATGCCCTTACGTCGGACGTTGGACGTCGGACGTCGGACGTTGGACGTTGGACGTTGGCCAACCATAGCCCGTAGTATTCTCTACGAACGTCGTGGGGGCAGTGCCAGCGATTGTAATAAATGGCTACAATTGGCCAATGTCTGACGTCAGCGTCCGACGCAAGAGCGTAGAGTTTACTATGGTGTATATTATGCTTTGTGAACTTTTAGTGACGTACCGTAACGCTTGGCCATCGTGAAAACTGAAGATTATAATAATATTTTTGTTATCTTCTCTCTTGATGTTTACTATAGAAAGGATGGGAAAGAGAAATGAAAAATTGTAAATGTTACACATTAGTAAGTAAAAACACAACAGTTACAAAATATTTGTGTGGTTCGTTTGTCTTTTTATATCGGACCTTATTTGCGTTGTTTATACACTGAAATAGACGGTCACTTGTTAGCGGACACGTGCAGCGATGCGCAGTTTTCCGCTGAGCCTCTTTTTTCAACTTTTCTATATATCTTTTGACACTTTTCCTTAGGAAATTCGATTTTATACACACCTTATATTTTCCATTTTTCATAGGCTTGCGACCCCATTTTGACCCATAGTTTGAGAAGCCCTGGTCTAGTGGATTTATTCCTGCTTCCTATGCAAAAGGTCCAGGTTTCGATTCCTGGTTCACGCTGGGGTTTTTTAACTTTGCATCTTGACTTTAAATATCTATATGATATGATGACCGTCTTAGATTTTAAATATTTATATTCCAGGTATGCAACACTTTACAGTCGCCGACGCAAAACAGTCGTAGCTGGACTGCTGCTAAACTACGTACCCAACCTTTGAACAGTGCTTGGACAATGTTGTATAATATACTTCAACAACCTGAATCATGATCGCAAGTCGTACAATATTCAAAAGCCCCCACATAAACATTGCACACAGATCAATTTCCAGTTTTACCGTGGTAAACGGGAATTTTAAGTACTCATGGGCGTGTAATAGTGGCCGAATGGTAACATGTGGAAGCAATTTGTTATCAGGGCGTGTCCAAACAGTAGCGTAGGCCTATGGACACCAGAAAAAGTATTAGCGGTTATTGGTAATTATAAGAAATATACCGCCCCACTAAAAAAAATTAGCATAGACGATCATTTGTCGTGTACAAGCGTATCTAGGCGAATTAATGAGTGAAAAATGTTGTTCCAAACGAGGGGAGGAGGATCGAGGAAAGCAAAGTGGGTTCCACCCATGCGGGAATAGGCAATTTAATGAATATTGCCCATTGCATATAAAGAACCAATGTTATTGTTTTAGTACTGTTAATTTCAACTTAAATGAAAATTATATGGTAGCGATTGTTTATACTTTCAATTACTGTTTGGTAAAATTGTTATTTAAAAAAGATACAAATTCCACCCCCGATTCTACCAGCCCTACATACATGACTTCCTTCATAATTTACAATATTATAGTATTGTTTTTCATTTTCCTTTATCCAAGTTTCTGTCACCACTACAAACTGAGTTTAACAGTCAATACTATGAAGAATAGACGAAACATTATCAATCTTGTTCATAAGACTACGAGCGTTACAATAAAGAAATCTTTATTGATCATCCTTGCTATTTCTGTTTCCTGTTTCGTTATTTGTACTTTTATTTAGACACATTGTAATCATATAATGTGTTGAAATATTTGTTTAAAACGTATATGGTGAGTTTAAAAGGTCCCAACAGGCATTAATGTAATTTCACCAGACATACCTATTGGAGCTCGTTAGGTCTTACGGTATCCTTGGTAGCCTCCTACCCATGTAGAACTTATCATAATCACTCACATCCTCATTGTTGCAGAGTGAACGTCATACCGAACATATATCGATGCGTCTCTCACCCATACACAACTCTGTTCTCCTTTCGCCGCATGCGTGCTTGATAGAATAGATTTTCGTTGTATGGTGTTAAATGTTCGTTGATGAACACTTGATAGTAACGATCTTTATGGATTCTTATTTTACTGATGTGAACTGTCTTCTTTACTTTACGGTTGGCTAAGAGCGCATTCTTTTTTAGCTTGCGAGTAATTCGGACACTAACAATCGTAGCTCGACTGCTGCTAAACTAGGTATCCAACATTTGAACATTTGTTGGACAATGTTTTATACTTCAGCAATCTGGAAGACAGGCACAAGTCTTAAAATATTCAAAAGCCAAAAACATAGGCCTACACATGCATACACATCAATTTCCAGCTTTACCGCCGTCAAACGGGAATTCTAAGAACTCAGTGGCGTGTGACAGTGGCCGAATGGTAACATGTGGAAGCAAGTTTTTATCATGGCGTGTCCAAACGGTAACATAAACCTACTACGGTAGCCAGAAAACATACTAGCGGTGATTGGTAATTGTAGAAAATATACCGCCCCACTAAAAGTAGCGTAGACGATCATTTGTCGTAAAACAAGTATTTCTTGGCAAAGTTAGGTGTGAAAAATGTCATACCAAACGGTGAAAGGAGTAGGAGGGAATAGGTGATTTAACTAAAGTTCGACTCCAAAACAAACTCATACAATGATGAAACTAAGACTTTAAGTCCGGGAAAATATTCTAAAATAAATCACATCATAGAACGTCAAGTAACCACGTCATGAGAAAATAAAAAAATACTCATCAAGTGCGTGGATTTTCGAGAGCGCCTCGCATCTGAGGAAGAGAACGATCGCTCTCGAAAAGGTACGCACTTGGTGAGTGTTTTTTTTTCTCTTTCTTCTTTTTTTTCGCATTCTTGCTTTTTACATGCTCAAACGTTTAAGATTTCTGTAACAGTTAACAACTGACAAGATGTTTCAAAATTGACTTTTTAAAGTATTTTCATTTGAAGACACAGCAGTTGCTGCAATGCACTGATACAACTGATGCCCTTGTATGTGGTGATGTGGTGACTCAACTGTTCAATCGTAATGGGTTTCACTATAAGACATAGACAGTCTTGGGGGGGGGGGGGGGGGGTTATTTTTTAATTTTGTATTGTTGAATAAATATAAATAAATGTCGTGATCATTCTTGCTACTCAATACACGAAGTAGAAAAATCCACATGTTCAAAATCCCAATCGTTCAGAAGAAACACTATATTTCAATGTCATAATATTGATTCTAGTGCCCTAAAAACGTCGCTACCCTAATATGCTGCCGGCATCTATACGACGGACGCTACGCCACTGGCAAGCTTCTTTACGCATGTAAATATTTCAACTTTCAGGTGAGTGTAAGATCGTTAAAAATCATCAAATATTTATAAAATCACGTGATGATATTAGTATCGACTGACAATATGTTTTATTTCGCTACGCCAGGGCTACGGCAAACCATTCTTCATTGATTTGTGTAAACATTTCAAAAAATAGAAACAATTTATATCATCAAATATTGGGAAAATCATGTGATATAAAATATAACCCCAATGCTTGTGTGAGAAAAGATGCTCCAATGCCTAATCTGATGAAACTGCAACCACTACGTCAGAATTATTATCCCCTTCAGCAAGACATTCTATTCAAAACTAAAGTTTTTTTTTACGGAAAGTGAAATATAACATTGAAGTTCCAAACATGAAGTCTAACAAGCCTGTGTTTTAGGAATAGGAAAGTTTCCTTGAAGGTTATTTCAAGTCTTTTGCGTTAGTTAGGCTAATTGAAAGTCACTTATTTGTCAAGTGTTCATGTATGTAAGAGTCTCAGTCACACGCATGTGTGAAAAGTTTCTGGTGCGAGTAAATGTGCTGTGAGGTGGCAAGCACACGGCTGTTGTTATGGGAAAGAGAAAATGAAGGAAAGGGCCCATTAAAAAAATGTTGTTTGATGAATTAGATTTATGAAATTTGCTTTGAAGAATTGAATATAAAGACATGAGCAAGAAGAATCTGCCGATAAATCAATTGAAAGGATACGATAATATTATGACGTTAAAAGCTTGGCCTCTTGCAGTAAGGTATAGGCTATATAAACTACCACGTTCCATGAAACACCACATTAATAAAATTACAATTTGATGTCATATTTTCCAATAACTGGATTGTATAACAGTCACGCATGCGTATGAACGCAAAGAACTTGGTGGCTGCAGCCTTTTGTTCTCTTCGTTGGACTGTGCAGTTGGCTTCTCACGTAAAACATGGCGAAAAAAACCACCTCAATCTGAGCCAGAGAAATACCTTCTTTCACGTGCCTCCCCCCCCCCCCCGCCCACCCCTCCACCACCCCTCTCCCAAACGTCGATTTTGGGCTCATACATTTTTTGCCGTACGACTAATGTCTAATGAGTTCATTCTGAAGACATAAACATTAACAAGTAATTTTTAAATTGAAATTTATAGGACGAAATACCAAAATATACAAAATAACTATTTTACGTTGCGTTAAGTTGTGTGCATACTACGTACAGCTGAATAACTACACGTCATTACAAATTTACAGTGGGTCTAAAATCTCCAACAACTAAGTAGAAACACTAAATGTTGCATTCGTGCACTAGGTTATAAATTACAGTAGTAGACTAGCGTAAACATCAATATTTGAGATACTCCGTATGTCCTCGCTTCGTGTAGGTAGCCCAATGCAATAGGGGTGACCTGTGCGCTTGCGGAAAAGGACGTCTGTCTGTCTGTCGATGCACAAGACGAAGAATTTCCTGCAAGTCTGGATGTAAATGCAATGCAAATATCCTTCGGGCGCGCTTCCCCTTGTTCAACAGTCTTCAGGGCACGCGAGGCATCTAGCCAGGGTAGCTCGATGGAAGCGCATGGGCTTGTGTCTAGAGGTCAAGGGTTCGATTCCCTCCAATAGATTGTGAGAGAGTAGAAGACTCCCATATCAAGCCTAGCAGTGATATTTGTAAACTCCAATGGGGGAAATGTTTCTTTACTAAGGCCTTGTTAGACTCTCTAGAAATTCGTGCGAGCTGGCGCTTCAAATAATATTACATGAAAAAAATATTTTTCTTTTAAAAACAACGCTTATATTTAAATGCTCATGTATTGTCATTAGGAATACGTATGTGTGAAAACTTTCAACTCGATTTGACGTTGGAAAGTGGGTTAAACATCGATTTCCATATAAAACATTAATTAATCAATTATGATGAATTACCTAATTGACAATTTAGTAAATATGGCAGTTGATTCATGTATTGACATTAGGAATACGTCTGTGTTAAACTTTCAGCTTGATTGGACATTTAGAAGTAGGTGGAATATCGATTCAAAGATTCCGTCCAGACAGACAAACAAGGCAGCTAATATAAGCGTTGTAAAAATGTGTGTGTACAGTTAATTACAGGGTTTGTTGATATAGAATTGTTTTATTACATGCAATTTTCCATAAGAAGGACAAAATCCATAGCACCATAAACAAATCTCATACTTAACTCGACTGAGCATTCCGCCCTATAAGTCTACTAATCCTGAACTTAAAGACATTTGACTGTGCATAAGGAAACGGTCCTAAAGGCTATGTGCATGGTGCACAGTCAAGTACAGGATTTGTTGCAATGGAATTGTTTTATTATATGCTATTTTCCATAAAGAGAATGAACTCCATATGCAACCATAAGCAAATTATATACGTAAATCGACTGCATTCCGCCCTAGCATGAAACTCGCCGGCATGCAGCCTGTCACAGAGTCGAGCCAGCTCGCGCCAGCTCGAAAAATTTCCATCTTGTTCAACTTCATATATCGATTTAAGTTAGCAAATTGCAATCAAATCTCCACAACATGGATAACCGCAACAAACCAACAAAGGACACACTTACAAAAACGCTAATTTCAAAAGAGGTTCAACATTTAAAGTGGTGTTATCTGAAATTGTATCCAAGCCCATTATTTTGTTTACAATATATTATAAATATTATAGTAATTCATGCAAATAATTAATAAATGTTTATATTATTTAATTGATAAATAAACATACTAAGAACAATACAGAATTAAATTAATTTACTGAAACATTTCAAGATAGGAAAAACAAAATGATCCCACTTCATTTATAAACGCTTGGCCGATGAATTTGCAATCTTCAAATTGATTTTCCAAGTTCTGAAATGTTTCTTGAATTACAATAATACTGAATAAACTTTATTGCCTGATGAGTAATTACTTTAATTGGATTAAAGTAGGCCTACATACTATAACATGGTCCGTCCATCCCCTGGCCGGAGGTTCTACAAGAGCCCCGCCAGGGGATGCATGTACGCACCTTGATAATATATAACACAAAGCCAAATTACAAATGTACAACATAACAAACACCTAGCCTACAGAAAGACTAATGGCAATCTAGATACAAAATTCTTCGTTATATGCAAACGATAAAGTTATTTTACTTTCTATGTAACTCCATATTATTGTTCATTGAGCGGTAGCGGAGGCTCGTCCAGGCGGAGATCAAGTAGATTGCAATGATACTGTGGTCCTAGGATCCCGCCCACCTTCCTTTACTTTTCACTCCATACCTCGAATCGCCGGCTCGAGCCAACCGCGAGGGGTACCCCGCCGAGCCGGCGATTCGAGGTATGGAGTGAAGTAGGGGAAGGTGGGCGGGATCCTAGGACCACAGATTCATTGCAATACACTGTAGAGCAGAAGGAGAACGATATTTGGAAGTATAAAAATTAATGCATTGTGAGTTATTCATAGTTAGCAACTTATTGTGTGAAGAGTCATGTACAATACAATGATCATCTTCGTTATCGCATCATGTAAGGCATCTTACATCCGTTGAGTAGCAGTATTTTCTTCTTCTTCTTATATTTAGTATGTTTTTAAAGCGTACCTTGGTATACGAAGTACTTATCCATCTCTGTGGTGCCTCGATCATTATCTAGTAAACGAGGTGTTTTGATGTAGGTAATAACTTTATATATCTTGGCATGTGACTTTCTACTACTCGGGATCAAATACTAACTCCAAATCCCTTAAACCAGGGATGTCAAACTCACACGCACATCAGGCCCACTTGTAAGTAATTGGATTTGAGAGAAGGGACGCAATGAAAACTAACATTATTACTGTAGGCTAGTTCAGTAGAAACTTTTTAATGCAATTATTGGTATCTATTACAAAATGTAGTAACTGTACATTTTTTTAATTGTAAAGATGATTTATTTTAATAATGCTAAAAGGTTCATACAATAATCAATGATTTTATTTGCTTGTGGATAAAATTTCACTGATCAAGTAGGCAAAAGTGAGAAACGAGTAGTAATACAATGCTATACGAAACAAAAACAGTGAGAACAATATTCAATTTGGGACCAAGTGGGGGAAATAAGCCAAAGTATGTTAAGGGGCTTTTTTATCTAATATTATTTCCTATCACCTCGCGGGCCGCATGTTTGACATGCCAGCCTTCATACTGTGCGGGCACGGTTTTTCAGTTTTCTAAAATATGTACAACGTACGTTAATTAAACTTGGAAATTGAAACCAGAACTTCTGAAAAATAATTTTTTTTTTTCGTAATTTTGATTGTACCGGTACCGTAGATATTGCTGAATATACGCCGCTTCATTCAAAACATAACTTCGCCCAGAAATACACATTTGTGATAGCCAACTTTTATTGCATGTAATGTACATACTTTGTTCTAGGACGTGAGGAATTTTCAGTTCGTTATCTTTAATTTTTCTCATCTACCGGTACAAAATAGCACATTTGTACCGGTATGAGAAAAATCATAGCACACATACCTTTAAAGATAACGAACTAATAAATTCCTCACGTCCTAGAACAAAGTATGTACATTAAATACTTAACCGCCAGTTGCATCACGCTCATTCTACTAAAGTAAACAGACACCTACACTCATGCTGTCATATTACATTCTTATATTCAACCGCCAGTTGCATCACGCTGATTCTACTAAAGTAAACAGACACCTACACTCATGTTGTCATATTACATTCTTATATTCAACCGCCAGTTGCATCACGCTGATTCTACTAAAGTAAACAGACACCTACACTCATGCTGTCATATTACATTCTTATACTCAACCGCCAGTTGCATCACGCTGATTCTACTAAAGTAAACAGACACCTACACTCATGCTGTCATATTACATTCTTATACTCAACCGCCAGTTACATCACGCTGATTCTACTAAAGTAAACAGACACCTACACTCATGCTGTCATATTACATTCTTATACTCAACCGCCAGTTGCATCACGCTGATTCTACTAAAGTAAACAGACACCTACACTCATGCTGCCATATTACATTCTTATACTAAACCGCCAGTTGCATTAGGCTGATTCTACTAAAGTAAACAGACACCTACACTCATGCTGTCATATTACATTCTTATACTCAACCGCCAGTTGCATCACGCTGATTCTACTAAAGTAAACAGACACCTACACTCATGCTGTCATATAACATTCTTATACTCAACCGCCAGTTGCATCACGCTGATTCTACTAAAGTAAACAGACACCTACACTCATGCTGCCATATTACATTCTTATACTAAACCGCCAGTTGCATTATGCTGATTCTACTAAAGTAAACAGACACCTACACTCATGCTGTCATAATACATTCTTATACTCAACCGCCAGTTGCATCACGCTGATTCTACTAAAGTAAACAGACACCTACACTCATGCTGTCATAATACATTCTTATACTCAACCGCCAGTTGCATCACGCTGATTCTACTAAAGTAAACAGATACCTACACTCATGCTGTCATAATACATTCTTATACTCAACCGCTAGTTGCATCACGCTGATTCTACTAAAGTAAACAGATACCTACACTCATGCTGTCATAATACATTCTTATACTAAACCGCCAGTTGCATCACGCTGATTCTACTAAAGTAAACAGATACCTACACTCATGCTGTCATAATACATTCTTATACTAAACCGCCAGTTGCATCACGCTGATTCTACTAAAGTAAACAGACACCTACACTCATGCTGTCATAATACATTCTTATACTCAACCGCCAGTTGCATCACGCTGATTCTACTAAAGTAAACAGATACCTACACTCATGCTGTCATAATACATTCTTATACTAAACCGCCAGTTGCATCACGCTGATTCTACTAAAGTAAACAGATACCTACACTCATGCTGTCATATTACATTCTTATACTCAACTGCCAGTTGCATCACGCTGATTCTACTAAAGTAAACAGACACCTACACTCATGCTGTCATAATACATTCTTATACTAAACCGCCAGTTGCATCACGCTGATTCTACTAAAGTAAACAGACACCTACACTCATGCTGTCATAAAACATTCTTATACTAAACCGCCAGTTGCATCACGCTGATTCTACTAAAGTAAACAGACACCTACACTGATGCTGTCATATTACATTCTTATACTCAACCGCCAGTTGCATCACGCTGATTCTACTAAAGTAAACAGACACCTACACTCATGCTGTCATATTACATTCTTATACTCAACCGCCAGTTGCATCACGCTGATTCTACTAAAGTAAACAGACACCTACACTCATGCTGTCATATTACATTCTTATACTCAACCGCCAGTTGCATCACGCTGATTCTACTAAAGTAAACAGACACCTACACTCATGCTGTCATATTACATTCTTATACTCAACCGCCAGTTGCATCACGCTGATTCTACTAAAGTAAACAGATACCTACACTCATGCTGTCATATTACATTCTTATACTCAACCGCCAGTTGCATCACGTTGATTCTACTAAAGTAAACAGACACCTACACTCATGCTGTCATAAAACATTCTTATACTCAACCGCCAGTTGCATCACGTTGATTCTACTAAAGTAAACAGACACCTACACTCATGCTGTCATAAAACATTCTTATACTCAACCGCCAGTTGCATCACGCTGATTCTACTAAAGTAAACAGACACCTACACTCATGCTGTCATAATACATTCTTATACTCAACCGCCAGTTGCATCACGCTGATTCTACTAAAGTAAACAGACACCTACACTGATGCTGTCATATTACATTCTTATACTTAACCGCCAGTTGCATCACGCTGATTCTACTAAAGTAAACAGACACCTACACTCATGCTGTCATATTACATTCTTATACTCAACCGCCAGTTGCATCACGCTGATTCTACTAAAGTAAACAGACACCTACACTCATGCTGTCATATTACATTCTTATACTCAACCGCCAGTTGCATCACGCTGATTCTACTAAAGTAAACAGACACCTACACTGATGCTGTCATATAACATTCTTATACTCAACCGCCAGTTGCATCACGCTGATTCTACTAAAGAAAACAGACACCCACACTCATGCTGTCATATTACATTCTTATACTCAACCGCCAGTTGCATCACGCTGATTCTACTAAAGTAAACAGATACCTACACTCATGCTGTCATATTACATTCTAATACTCAACCGCCAGTTGCATCACGCTGATTCTACTAAAGTAAACAGACACCTACCCTCATGCTGTCATATTAAATTCTTATACTCAATCGCCAGTTGCATCACGCTTATTCTACTAAAGTAAACAGACACCTACACTCATGCTGTCATATTACATTCTTGTACTAAACCGCCAGTTGCATCACGCTGATTCTACTAAAGTAAACAGACACCTACACTCATGCTGTCATATAACATTCTTACACTCAAACGCCACGCTGATTCTACTAAAGTAAACAAACACCTACACTCATGCTGTCATATTACATTCTTATACTTAACCGCCAGTTGCATTACGCTGATTCTACTAATGGCGTTTTCCACTGGGCCGCACTGAGTGCGCCCTGAAACGTCACAGTCACGTGATGCACGGCACCAGTGTTGCCCTCAGTGCAACTCCCAGTGGAACATATTTATTTTTTCAGTGCAACAAATTGGCGGTAAAAGTGATAAAAATCAAGATGTTTAAACGATATGAAAGGCATTTTAGAGGATAACAAAGCAACTTAACTCAAGTTACTGCAGCTAGAAGGTACAGTCGTTAACTAGGCTACATAAGAAGTACTAGAAATTAAGCTCCATTAAATAGTCTAGGTAAAGGGTAAACATAACCTCAAACTTAATAACGCCGTACTGCGTCTATATCAGAATAGTGGTAAACAACATCTTCCAGTTGTGTGTTTATGTTTGGTTTAGATGTTGGTTCGATTTTAGCTTCACTATCTGACGAAAATACTTGGAAGTTCCATTTACGCGTAATATTTTCCTGCGTTTATGGCCGCCATATTTGCACTGAAAATACCGCACTGACCCCCGAAGCCAGTGCGGTTCAGTGCGCACTCGAGTGCACTGCGTCAGTGCAAGTTCGCCAGTGGAATACGCGAAACCCGCACGAGTGCAATTTATCGTTACCAGTGGAACGTGCGACTCGCACTGAGTGCGCACCGGTGCGGCCAGTGGAAAACGCCATAAAGTAAACAGACACCTACACTCATGCTGTAATATTACATTCTTATACTCAACCGCCAGTTGCATCACGCTGATTCTACTAAAGTTAACAGACACCTACCCTCATGCTGTCATATAACATTCTTATACTCAACCGCCAGTTGCATCACGCTTATTCTACTAAAGTAAACAGACACCTACACTCATGCTGTCATACTACATTCTTATACTAAACCGCCAGTTGCATCACGCTGATTCTACTAAAGTAAACAGACACCTACACTCATGCTGTCATATTCATTCTTATACTAAACCGCCAGTTGCATCACGCTGATTCTACTAAAGTAAACAGACACCTACACTCATGCTGTCATATAACATTCTTACACTCAACCGCCACGCTAATTCTACTAAAGTAAACAGACACCTACACCCATGCTGTCATATAACATTCTTATACTCAACCGCCAGTTGCATCACGCTGATTCTCCTAAAGTAAACAGACACCTACACTCATGCTGTCATATTACATTCTTATACTCAACCGCCAGTTGCATCACGCTTATTCTACTAAAGTAAACAGACACCTACACTCATGCTGTCATATTACATTCTTATACTAAACCGCCAGTTGCATCACGCTGATTCTACTAAAGTAAACAGACACCTACACTCATGCTGTCATATTACATTCTTATACTAAACCGCCAGTTGCATCACGCTGATTCTACTAAAGTAAACAGACACCTACACTCATGCTGTCATATTACATTCTTATACTAAACCGCCAGTTGCATCACGCTGATTCTACTAAAGTAAACAGACACCTACACTCATGCTGTCATATTACATTCTTATACTCAACCGCCAGTTGCATCACGCTTATTCTACTAAAGTAAACAGACACCTACACTCATGCTGTCATATTACATTCTTATACTCAACCGTCAGTTGCGTCACGCTGATTCTACTAAAGTAAACAGACACCTACACTCATGCGGTCATATTAGTTTCTTATATTCAACCGTCAGTTGCACCACGCTGATTCTACTAAAGTAAACAGACACCTACACTCATGCTGTCACATTACATTCTTATACTGAACCGCCAGTTGCATCACGCTGATTCTACTAAAGTAAACAGACACCTACACTCATGCTGTCATATTACATTCTTATACTTAACCGCCAGTTGCATCACGCTGATTCTACTAAAGTAAACAGACACCTACACTCATGCTGTCATATTACATTCTTATATTCCACCGCCAGTTGCATCACGCTGATTCTACTAAAGTAAACAGACACCTACACTCATGCTGTCATATTACATTCTTATACCCAACCGCCAGTTGCATCACGCTGACTCTACTAAAGTAAACAGACACCTACACTCATGCTGACATATTACATTCTTATATTCCACCGCCAGTTGCATCACGCTGATTCTACTAAAGTAAACAGACACCTACACTCATGCTGTCATATTACATTCTTATACCCAACCGCCAGTTGCATCACGCTGACTCTACTAAAGTAAACAGACACCTACACTCATGCTGTCATATTACATTCTTATATTCCACCGCCAGTTGCATCACGCTGATTCTACTAAAGTAAACAGACACCTACCCTCATGCTGTCATATTACATTCTTACACTCAACCGCCAGTTGCATCACGCTGATTCTACTAAAGTAAACAGACACCTACACTCATGCTGTCATATTACATTCTTATATTCCACCGCCAGTTGCATCACGCTGATTCTACTAAAGTAAACAGACACCTACACTCATGCTGTCATATTACATTCTTATACCCAACCGCCAGTTGCATCACGCTGACTCTACTAAAGTAAACAGACACCTACACTCATGCTGTCATATTACATTCTTATATTCCACCGCCAGTTGCATCACGCTGATTCTACTAAAGTAAACAGACACCTACACTCATGCTGTCATATTACATTCTTATACCCAACCGCCAGTTGCATCACGCTGACTCTACTAAAGTAAACAGACACCTACACTCATGCTGTCATATTACATTCTTATATTCCACCGCCAGTTGCATCACGCTGATTCTACTAAAGTAAACAGACACCTACACTCATGCTGTCATATTACATTCTTATATTCCACCGCCAGTTGCATCACGCTGATTCTACTAAAGTAAACAGACACCTACACTCATGCTGTCATATTACATTCTTATACTCAACCGCCAGTTGCATCACGCTGATTCTACTAAAGTAAACAGACACCTACCCTCATGCTGTCATATTACATTCTTACACTCAACCGCCACGCTGATTCTACTAAAGTAAACAGACACCTACCCTCATGCTGTCATATTACATTCTTACACTCAACCGCCACGCTGATTCTACTAAAGTAAACAGACACCTACACTCATGCTGTCATATTACATTCTTATACTCAACCGCCACGCTGATTCTACTAAAGTAAACAGACACCTACACTCATGCTGTCATATTACATTCTTATATTCCACCGCCAGTTGCATCACGCTGATTCTACTAAAGTAAACAGACACCTACCCTCATGCTGTCATATTACATTCTTACACTCAACCGCCACGCTGATTCTACTAAAGTAAACAGACACCTACACTCATGCTGTCATATTACATTCTTATATTCCACCGCCAGTTGCATCACGCTGATTCTACTAAAGTAAACAGACACCTACACTCATGCTGTCATATTACATTCTTATACTCAACCGCCACGCTGATTCTACTAAAGTAAACAGACACCTACACTCATGCTGTCATATTACATTCTTATATTCCACCGCCAGTTGCATCACGCTGATTCTACTAAAGTAAACAGACACCTACCCTCATGCTGTCATATTACATTCTTACACTCAACCGCCACGCTGATTCTACTAAAGTAAACAGACACCTACACTCATGCTGTCATATAACATTCTTATATTCCACCGCCAGTTGCGTCACGCTGATTCTACTAAAGTAAACAGACACCTACACTCATGCTGTCATATTACATTCTTATATTCCACCGCCAGTTGCATCACGCTGATTCTACTAAAGTAAACAGACACCTACACTCATGCTGTCATATTACATTCTTATATTCCACCGCCAGTTGCATCACGCTGATTCTACTAAAGTAAACAGACACCTACACTCATGCTGTCATATTACATTCTTATACTTAACCGCCAGTTGCATCACGCTGATTCTACTAAAGTAAACAGACACCTACACTCATGCTGTCATATTACATTCTTATATTCCACCGCCAGTTGCATCACGCTGATTCTACTAAAGTAAACAGACACCTACACTCATGCTGTCATATTACATTCTTATATTCCACCGCCAGTTGCATCACGCTGATTCTACTAAAGTAAACAGACACCTACACTCATGCTGTCATATTACATTCTTATATTCCACCGCCAGTTGCATCACGCTGATTCTACTAAAGTAAACAGACACCTACACTCATGCTGTCATATAACATTCTTATATTCCACCGCCAGTTGCATCACGCTGATACTACTAAAGTAAACAGACACCTACACTCATGCTGTCACATTACATTCTTATATTCCACCGCCAGTTGCATCACGCTGATTCTACTAAAGTAAACAGACACCTACACTCATGCTGTCATATTACATTCTTATATTCCACCGCCAGTTGCATCACGCTGATTCTACTAAAGTAAACAGACACCTACACTCATGCTGTCATATTACATTCTTATATTCCACCGCCAGTTGCATCACGCTGATTCTACTAAAGTAAACAGACACCTACCCTCATGCTGTCATATTACATTCTTACACTCAACCGCCACGCTGATTCTACTAAAGTAAACAGACACCTACACTCATGCTGTCATATTACATTCTTATATTCCACCGCCAGTTGCATCACGCTGATTCTACTAAAGTAAACAGACACCTACACTCATGCTGTCATATTACATTCTTATATTCCACCGCCAGTTGCATCACGCTGATTCTACTAAAGTAAACAGACACCTACACTCATGCTGTCATATTACATTCTTATATTCCACCGCCAGTTGCATCACGCTGATTCTACTAAAGTAAACAGACACCTACACTCATGCTGTCATATTACATTCTTATATTTCACCGCCAGTTGCATCACGCTGATTCTACTAAAGTAAACAGACACCTACCCTCATGCTGTCATATTACATTCTTACACTCAACCGCCACGCTGATTCTACTAAAGTAAACAGACACCTACACTCATGCTGTCATATAACATTCTTATATTCCACCCTCAGTTGCATCACGCTGATTCTACTAAAGTAAACAGACACCTACACTCATGCTGTCATATTACATTCTTATATTCCACCGCCAGTTGCATCACGCTGATTCTACTAAAGTAAACAGACACCTACACTCATGCTGTCATATTACATTCTTATATTCCACCGCCAGTTGCATCACGCTGATTCTACTAAAGTAAACAGACACCTACCCTCATGCTGTCATATTACATTCTTACACTCAACCGCCACGCTGATTCTACTAAAGTAAACAGACACCTACACTCATGCTGTCATATTACATTCTTATATTCCACCGCCAGTTGCATCACGCTGATTCTACTAAAGTAAACAGACACCTACCCTCATGCTGTCATATTACATTCTTACACTCAACCGCCACGCTGATTCTACTAAAGTAAACAGACACCTACACTCATGCTGTCATATTACATTCTTATATTCCACCGCCAGTTGCATCACGCTGACTCTACTAAAGTAAACAGACACCTACACTCATGCTGTCATATTACATTCTTATATTCCACCGCCAGTTGCATCACGCTGATTCTACTAAAGTAAACAGACACCTACACTCATGCTGTCATATTACATTCTTACACTCAACCGCCAGTTGCATCACGCTGATTCTACTAAAGTAAACAGACACCTACCCTCATGCTGTCATATTACATTCTTATATTCCACCGCCACGCTGATTCTACTAAAGTAAACAGACACCTACACTCATGCTGTCATATTACATTCTAACACTCAACCGCCAGTTGCATCACGCTGATTCTACTAAAGTAAACAGACACCTACCCTCATGCTGTCATATAACATTCTTATATTCCACCGCCACGCTGATTCTACTAAAGTAAACAGACACCTACACTCATGCTGTCATATTACATTCTTACACTCAACCGCCAGTTGCATCACGCTGATTCTACTAAAGTAAACAGACACCTACCCTCATGCTGTCATATTACATTCTTACACTCAACCGCCACGCTGATTCTACTAAAGTAAACAGACACCTACACTCATGCTGTCATATTACATTCTTATATTCCACCGCCAGTTGCATCACGCTGATTCTACTAAAGTAAACAGACACCTACACTCATGCTGTCATATTACATTCTTATATTCCACCGCCAGTTGCATCACGCTGATTCTACTAAAGTAAACAGACACCTTCACTCATGCTGTCATATTACATTCTTATACTCCACCGCCAGTTGCATCACGCTGATTCTACTAAAGTAAACAGACACCTACACTCATGCTGTCATATTACATTCTTATATTCCACCGCCAGTTGCATCACGCTGATTCTACTAAAGTAAACAGACACCTACACTCATGCTGTCATATTACATTCTTATATTCCACCGCCAGTTGCATCACGCTTATTCTACTAAAGTAAACAGACACCTACACTCATGCTGTCATATAACATTCTTATATTCCACCGCCAGTTGCATCACGCTGATTCTACTAAAGTAAACAGACACCTACACTCATGCTGTCATATAACATTCTTATATTCCACCGCCAGTTGCATCACGCTGATTCTACTAAAGTAAACAGACACCTACACTCATGCTGTCATATAACATTCTTATATTCCACCGCCAGTTGCATCACGCTGATTCTACTAAAGTAAACAGACACCTACACTTATGCTGTCATATTACATTCTTATACTCAACCGCCAGTTGCATCACGCTGATTCTACTAAAGTAAACAGACACCTACACTCATGCTGTCATATAACATTCTTATATTCCACCGCCAGTTGCATCACGCTGATTCTACTAAAGTAAACAGACACCTACACTCATGCTGTCATATAACATTCTTATACTCAACCGCCAGTTGCATCACGCTGATTCTACTAAAGTAAACAGACACCTACACTCATGCTGTCATATTACATTCTTATACTCAACCGCCAGTTGCATCACGCTGATTCTACTAAAGTAAACAGACACCTACACTCATGCTGTCATATTACATTCTTATACTCAACCGCCAGTTGCATCACGCTGATTCTACTAAAGTAAACAGACACCTACACTCATGCTGTCATATAACATTCTTATATTCCAACGCCAGTTGCATCACGCTGATTCTACTAAAGTAAACAGACACCTACACTCATGCTGTCATATTACATTCTTATACTCCACCGCCAGTTGCATCACGCTGATTCTACTAAAGTAAACAGACACCTACACTCATGCTGTCATATTACATTCTTATACTCAACCGCCAGTTGCATCACGCTGACTCTACTACAGTAAACAGACACCTACACTCATGCTGTCATATTACATTCTTATACTGAACCGCCAGTTGCATCACGCTGATTCTACTACAGTAAACAGACACCTACACTCATGCTGTCATATTACATTCTTATACTGAACCACCAGTTGCATCACGCTGATTCTACTAAAGTAAACAGACACCTACACTCACGCTGTCATATTACATTCTTATACTAAACCGCCAGTTGCATCACGCTGATTCTACTAAAGTAAACAGACACCTACACTCATTCTGTCATATTACATTCTTATACTGAACCGCCAGTTGCATCACGCTGATTCTACTAAAGTAAACAGACATCTACACTCATGCTGTCATATTACATTCTTATACTAAACCGCCAGTTGCATCACGCTGATTCTACTACAGTAAACAGACACCTACACTCATGCTGTCATATTACATTCTATTACTCAACCGCCAGTTGCATCACGCTGATTCTACTAAAGTAAACAGACACCTACACTCATGCTGTCATATTACATTCTTATACTAAACCGCCAGTTGCATCACGCTGATTCTACTACAGTAAACAGACACCTACACTCATGCTGTCATATTACATTCTTATACTAAACCGCCAGTTGCATCACGCTGATTCTACTACAGTAAACAGGCACCTACACTCATGCTGTCATATTACATTCTATTACTCAACCGCCAGTTGCATCACGCTGATTCTACTAAAGTAAACAGACACCTACACTCATGCTGTCATATTACATTCTTATAAACACGGCTCCAAGGAGGATATTATTCAACTTGAAAATTGTTGTTCTAACTTTCGAAATTTGTTTTCAAACTTTTCTTACTAACTTCATAATAAAACAGGGTTTGAAATAAAAAATATTGTTAACTATTTGCACTGAAAATGCCAACAATGAAATCGATAACATTGTCAATAACATACGTTGCTCACTTTCCACTAATTAGTTAGTGTAAAACCAAAATGCTGTGACGGTCAGTGATAACCTTGTTGTTGTGTGCCCTAAAACTCGAGTAAGGGCTGTGAAATGAAGCTAAAACTGGTATATTTTACCGGTATGGTTTTACTGGAAGTGAATCACAGAACGTCAGCGCCATGCTGTGCCTAGCATACACGTGGCATCCTACTTTCACGCGATTAATAATATTAGTATTTTAGAACAGTTGGCTCTTGGAAGACTACGAAATAATTTTAATTCACTTTCCTAAATGATAGACAATTTGAGTTGTTTTCAGATGGATCTCTGGAGGGTCAAGCGATTTAGAGTTCTTATAGTACTGAGGTGTTAGTACAATAGCCCTCCTTATAATATAATATTAATAAAAATGATATATATTCGATTTTTGTACTTGTACTTGTTTCGATATTTGTGTTGTCATAAGTAAAATCGCTTCAAGACCGATTTTATATTGCATTGGTTTTTTTAATATCACTATATGATATGATCACTCATTCGCTACTCAGAAACTAGCAATTGTATCAATCATGTCGACAGTTATAATATAATAAACAAATACGTTAGTAAATTAAAGTAAAGACGCACCTCTTGAGTAATTTCATTTGCCGCCGCACAGAAAGCAAAAAGTTCAAAAACGAAGACAAGCAGAAGCAAAAGTAGGCCGACAAGTTTCACATCTATCTCTTCAACCTAAAACACACGAACGTACATTTACGTTTACAATGCAAGGTCTGACTCTGAGCTGAAATTATGAGAGTATCTGTCACTACAAATATTCATACTTAATATAATTTTACAACTTGTATTAGATTAAAAGTATATCATTACTTTACAGGAGCTTAAAGGCACTTATACATGGTTCACAATTTTAAAACAATAACGAGACACACACTCAATTGCGCAACTTTGTAGCATACAAGGAGAATGTGTATGAGTTTATGTTCTTTAGGCCAAATATAAAATTGTGATCAACAGTTTTTGGGATATGATATTTTCTTTCGTTCAATGAATTAACTTAACTTTTTTAAATTCAAATTCAAAATTCATTGATTTTTCAAAAAAGTGTCAAAATCAGTTTTTTATGTTGTTGTATTGAATTGACACTAGAACGTGCTTTCAGTAAAACAATCAATACAAACCAGAGTAACATACGAAGCAATGGCCACAGTAAGTATGAGATTGGCAAGAAGTTCAATTGTAAAGAAAGGATTAAATGCAGCCTCTAAGTCCACCACGAAACTACAAAGAAAACAAGAAGACAACATCTGTATAACATTCAACAACCTTGCTACTTTGACAACAAAGTTGTCAGTGTCATGAAATAGAGTGGCATGTGATAGAAAATACGAAGCTGGTTTAATTTGTAGATTTAGGAACATCTGGACAAATGTTTGTAAAATATGTTAAGGGTGGCGATCCAAGCAAGAGATAGAGCAGTGTTTTGTTACTATTACTTTTGAATGGTGATTGAGAGAATATTTACTTATTTTATCAAGTGAAACAATTAGCATAAAGTTTGCGCGTTTATGTTTGTTTTTTGCTGTCTTACCATATAAGCTCTTGATGATTTTTAACACAGTTCATCAACAGCGTTTCCATTTCTTTATTAATAGCAAGTTTTATCTCATTTAGCGATTCTTCCCAATGACGTGTTGGTTCGACGTCACCTACGCGACGTTGAAACAGAGCCTCGCCATTGGTCCTCTCCTGATGACGTAGTTGCTGCCACCGAAGTAGTCCGAGCGCTACTTCGGTCTCCGTCGCCTCTTCTGTGACGTCACCGGACGCAGCCGTGTGACTCGACTGCTGCTCGTGTACGTCCATATCTACCACTGTTATTAGCTCGCCGAACGCCTCTTGTTCAAATCTGTCTCCTATTGCCTCCCTTGGAATGGAATTTCCCCCACATTCTACGTCAACACATTGGTTTGGAGCATGAAAACCACGAGGCAAGACCTCCACATCCAGGGGAATACCCCAACGTTCTACGTCGACCAATGGACTCCAAGCATTCAGACCACTTGGTCTGCTCTCTGACAGTGCTTCCTTGACGTTCTGCACGGCGTGATCACGCAAGTGCTTCATGTTGTGGCGAAGAACCTTGAACTGTGCTATCGCATATATAAACTTATATGCAAGACACGTATTACAGAACATGTAGGACGAGACGTTGACGAAAGCCAAGCAGATTCGGAACAGGTTTGTCAGCTCGTAGTAGGGCGACACGGTTACGTCGTATGGGTAGTAACCGCTAGAAGAACACAACATAGTTGTATTATGAAGATGTTACTCTGAGATCTGTGTACATAGCATATTAAGTAACAAACGTGATAAATACATTGGTGTACGTTCCATCATTTCCTATCCTCTAAATAAGAACTTAGGGGGGATCAACGTTTGAATATTATTATTTTATTTCATGTATGACATACAAATCTCGGTCAAAACTGGGGTTGACATCTTATACGGGCGTAGTGTCACCTACTTCCATGAGGTAATATTATTAACATCATTTATAATTTATGATATAAATGCATTTGTATTAAATTGTACCCACTCAGTTGCAAGACTGATTTTTAGTGGGGGATATCCATACTATTTATTAGGCCTATGTGCTTCGTTGCTACGACGGCCCCAAAGTCACCGTTTACATAAACACCAGTATCATATCGATATTATGTAATTATTTATAATTTACAACTATTTACAGCGTATGTTAAGAATGGCCCCTGGCATAGGTATTTTGAGCATACTCTCACGGCTGCTTTATCTACTTCAGCTTTGACCTGATACGCCTATTGATGATTTCTCCTTCAAAGTCATGACATGTTGGGTACTAGTATTATGTCTAAGACAATGTGGTACAACGTGCAAGCACAATGTTCATTTGACTTACGGAAACAGCTGTTGCCTCTTCGATATGGCTATAGGAGTGTGAATCAACATCATTGAAGACATAGTCGTGATACCGATGAGATTCAAGGAGTTTAGCAGTTTGACTAAAAGCCTAGCCCCCTTATAGACTGACTGAACGTACTGGTCACTGCTTGTACCGGTTCCATAAATCTTCTCCATACGTTCGGTGAGAGATTGTTGCTGTTCTTCTTGAAATATGAACGTGCTGATCTTTACAATCGTCAGGAAGTTGAAGAACAGAAACATTGTCTGTTCGATAGCAGAAAGCATGTCCCCGCGAAGGTGGAAAAGTCCCAGGCCGTTTAAGCTGAATATTTCGATGATGTTCCAAACGACAATAAATCTAGCCAAGTAGTAGCGTACATACCGAACATTCGAGTCCCAGTTGATTTCTATATCGCAAAAGTAAGTTTCTGAAATGGCAAACGAATACTAATTAATAGTTTTGTGTTATTGGTTTGGGAAGTACACGCTGTTACTGAATAATACATTTACATTAAATTATTAATTACCTGACACCCCGATAAAAGGTGTGTGTGAATTGTCTGTTTATCACTGGGTGGTATTGGTGGGGTGGAGAGGGGGGGGTAATAACATTACAATGTTCCACACATGAAGGCAGAAGAGGTATGGAGGGAATCTCTACCTACCTACGGGGGTGAAAGGTTTTAGTTTGTACTTTCTAACCTAAGTGCTCGAAAAACATGTTTGTAATATTTGTAGGGAATAGAAACATTATGCTACAAACAATAATGTGTTCTGGACAAAACTAGCGGTAGTGGTAGTAGACTATATTTTTGCGTGCGTTTTGGGGGCAGTAGTAGTAGTAGTATAGTAGTAGTAATTATAACTGGTGGACTCTTGAGATATAATATCACATTTGGTACACGAAAATATTCGTCCCAATGTATACATTATAATATTATATTATATGTTACATTTAAATAATTTATTAAATGCATATATATTATATGTGTGTTATTATTATTTACGTGTTATTATATATTCATAGTTCCCACGTGACGTCACAGCGGCCATGATTGCGACACAATTGATGAGGACCAATCCTAGATACCTGGCAAATACTATTCAAATTTAATAAATAAGCCTAGTTTTGAATTTAAAATGTAAACATAAGTAATGAAATAATTAAAAATTACCACACATACCCATTTTATTATTTTATTTAAAAAAAAACGGCTGAATTTTAAAAGCGTTCAATTGTTTTTTCATGGCAACGTCAACGTTTGATCACAAATGTGGCCGCCACGCGCAAATATGTGACGTACGTGCACGCTATGAATACATATTTATATATATATATATATGTATAAATTTCAGTTAGGATATTTTCATCCCTATATAGTTATGCTTTCTGCACACACAGGTGTAAACTGTGTTATGGTGCGTTCCCATGCCCTTATGTAGGACGTTGGACGTCGGACGTTGGCCAACCATACCGTAGAATTCTCGACGAACGTCGTGGGGGCGGTGGCCAATTGGCCAACGACCAACGTCAGCGTCCGACGCAAGAGCAGAGTTTATTATGGGGAATATTATGCTTTGTGTAATTTTAGTGACGTACCGTAACGCTTGGCCATCGTGAAAACTGAAGATTATAATAACATGTTAGGGTTTCTTCTTTCTTGATGTTTACTAGAAAGGAAGTGAAATAGAAATGAAAAATTGTGAACATTATTTATGTTTTCAGTCATTAAATACAGTTGCAATTTGTAGGGTGTCTATAAATTGAATAAGTGATACAATAGTCAATCATAGCCTCAGCTCAGACTCTGGTCTGGTTGCATATGAGTTGGCTTAATGAAAGCCATTCTCGTGGCACAGATTGATAAAACTGTGTACGTTGTTGTCTTGATTTTTAGTATGCAATGATGCCATTTTTAGATTGGCATGCCCAAATAAAAATACATTTTTATTCCTGTTTGTACATGAGGTTACCCATATCATTTAGAAATTGATTATTTTGGTCTGCATTAACATTTGGTGGTTTGTAAAGGGTACCTATAATTATTGTTTTAGTACTGTTAATTCCAACTTTAAAGAAAATTATATGGTAGCGATGGTTTGTACTTTCAATTACTGTTTGGTGAAATTGTTCTTTAACAAAGATACTAATTTAGCCCCCCCCCCCCCCCCCACCCACCCCCCGATTCTACCAGCCCTACCTACCTTCATAATTTACAATATTGTAGTATTGTTTTTCATGTTCCTTTATCCAAGTTTCTGTCACCACTACAAACTGAATTTAACAGTCAATACTATGGAGAATAGATGAGACATCATTAATCTTGTTTCTAAGTCTACGAGCGTTACAATAAAGAAAGCTTAATTGATCATCCATCCTTGCTATTTTTGTTTCCTGTTTCGTTATTTGTACTTTTATTTAGAAACATTGTAATCATAAAATGTTTGAAATATTTGTTTTCAAACGTATATGGTGAGTTTGAAAGGTCCCAACAGGCATTAATGTAATTTCACCAGACTTACCTATTGGAGCTCGTTAGGTCTTACGTTATCCTTGGTAGCCTCCTACCCATGTAGAACTTATCATAATCACTCACATCCTCATTGTTGCAGAGTGAACATCATACCGAACATATACTGATGCGTCTCTCACCCATACACAACTCTGTTCTCCTTTCGCAGCATGCGTGCTTGATAGAATAGATTTTCGTTATATGATGTTAAATGTTCGTTGATGAACACTTAATCACGATTATGATTGATTCCTATTCCACTGATGTGAACTGTCTTCTTTACTTTACATTTTGCTAAGAGCTCTTTCTTTTTTAGCTTACGAGTAAATCGGACAATAACAGTCGTAGTTGGACTGCTGCTAAACTACGTACCCAACCTTTGAACATTGCTTGGACAATGTTTTATACTTCAGTAAACTGGAACACAGGCACAAGTCTTACAATATTCAAAAGCCCCCACATAGTCCTACACATACACACACATCAATTTCCAGCTTTACCGCCGTCAAACGGGAATTCAAAGAAGTCAGTGGCGTATGATAGTGGCCGAATGGTAACATATTGTGGAAACAAGTTTTTATCATGACGTGTTCAAACGGTAACATAGGCCTACGGTAGCCAGAAAACATATAAGCGGTGATTGATAATTGTAAGAAATATACCGCCCCACTAAAAGAAGCATAGACGATCAATTGCTCTGATTCTGTGTAAATAAAGGCATAATAATAATGATGATAATAATAATAATAATAATAATAATAATAATAATAATAATAATAATAATAATAATAATAATAATAATAATAATAATAATAATAATAACAATAATAATAATAATAATAATAATAATTTATTATTAAACTATATTTGATTTATGTGTAATATAATAATCTTTGTGATATGTAAAATCTTTTTAAAATGTAATTATTTTTGTAATGTGTAAAATCTTTGTAATGTCATTTTTTATACTGTGTGGTTGCAGCACCTAAGAGGTGAGGATCACCTTTGGTGCTGTAGACTAATAATGTACCTGCCATCTGGTGATGTGATAAATAAAGATAATAATAATAGTAATAATAATAATAATAATAATAATAATAATAATAATAATAATAATAAAAATAATAATAATAATAATAATAATAATAATAATAATAATAATAATAATAATAATAATAATAATAATACTAATAATAATTTGTCGTAAAACAAGTGTTTCTAGGCAAAGTAATGTGTGAGTTATGTCGTTCCAAACGGTGGAAGGAGGTGGAGGGAATAGGTGATTTAACTAAAGTTCGACTCCAAAAAAAACTCATACATTAATGAAACTAAGACTTTAAGTCCGGAAGAATATTTTAAAATAAAACACATCATTGAACAGTTACCACGTCACGAAGAAATAAAAACAAATTCTCAGCAAGTACGTGTATTTTCGAGAGCGCCTCGCGTTTGACGAAGAGAATGGTCGCTCTCGAAAATTTACGCACTTTGTGAGTGTTTTTATTTTTTCATACCCGTAGATACTGTTCGTGTGATGTGTTTTACTTAAACTTAAACAATCTTTTACCTTGTAAGGAGATATTGGTTCTAATATTCGTCTGCTATTCACGACACATTAGTGATTACTGATCAGATTACGCTTTCTTACTTTTGACATGCTTAAAAGTTTGATCTTTGTAACGGTTGGCAACTGACAAGATGTTTCAAAATTGGCTTTTTAAATTATTTTTTATTTGAAGACACAACCGTTTCTGCAATGCACTGATGCAAGTCTATGTGCTCTAAGTGACTCAACTGTTCAATCGTAGTGGGTTCGAATCCAGACTAAGATAATCATATGGTATTTGAATCGACTGTACCGTTGTTATGACGACACTATTGTAGCGTATGCATGGATGCTTCAAGACAAAGAGAGTCATTAGGAGGGGGGGGGGGGGGGGGGGGGAATTTTTTAAATTTTGTATTGTTGAAAAATATAAATAAATGTCGTGATCATTCTTTGCCACAATACACGAAGTAGAAAAATCCACATGTTCAAAATCCCAATCGTTGAGAAGAAAGACTATTTCAATGTCAAAATATTGATTCCAGTTCCCTAAAAGCGTCGCTTCCCAAATATGCTGCCGGCATCTACCACGGACGCTACGCCACTGGCAAGCTTCTCTACGCATGTAAATATTTCAAGTGAGTGTAAGATCGTTAAAAATCATCAAATATTTATAAAATCACGTGATGATATTAATATTGACTGATGGTATATCTATTATCTTTATCTTTTATATCGCTACGCTACTGCTACGGCGGTCAAGTTAAATACAGGATTTGTTGCTATTGAATTGTTTTATTACATGCTATTTTACATAAGAGGAAAAAACTCCATACCAACCATAAACAAATCACATACTTAACTCGACTGTGCATTACGCTTAACAGTATAAATCATCTAAAATTAATAAAATCATGTGATATAAAATATAACCCCAATGCTTGTATGAGAAAAGAAGCTCCAATGCCTGTTCTGATAAAACTGCAACTACTACGCCAGCTTATTATCCCCTCAAGCAAGACAGACATTCTATTCAAAACTAAAGTTTTTCTTACAAAACGTGAAACATAATTGAAGTTTAAATCATCAAGTCCAACAAGCCTGTATTTTAGGTATAGGAAAGTTTCCTTAATTGTAATTTCAAGTCTTTTGCGTTAGTTAGCCTAATTGAAAGTCACTTATTTGTCGAGGGTTCATGTATGTACGAGTCTCAGTCACATGCATGTGACTGACTGCACGGACGCGTTTTTTTGTGCGAGTCAATGTGTTGTGAGGTGGCAAGGATTTCAAGCACGCGGCCGTTACCGAAAATAGAAAAGGAAGGAGGGGGCTCATTTAAAAAATATTTGATGAATTAGATTTATGAAATTTTCTTTGAAGAATTGAATATAAAGACATGAGCAAGGATATGCCGATAAATCAATTGAAAGGATACGATAATATTATGACGTTACATGTCTGGCCTCTTGCAGGTAGGTATAGGCTACATAAACTACCACGTACAATGAAACACATTACAATTTGATGTTATATTTTCCAATAACTGGATTTTATAACAGACATGCGTCACGCATGCGTATGAACATAGAGAATTTGGTGGCTTCTGAAGACATAAATATTAACAAGTCATTTTTAAATTGAAATTTATAGAACGATATACCAAAATATACAAAATAACTATTTGACGTGCGTTAACATGTATGCATACTACGTATAACCACTCGTCGTTACAAATTTAGAGTGGGTCTAAAATCTCCAACAACTAAGTAGGCCTACAAACACTAAATGTTGCATACGTGCACTTGGCTATAAATTACAGTAGTAGACTAGCGTAAACATCAATATTTGAGATACTCCGTAAGCCCTCGCTGGTGACCTTCGTGTAGTTAGCCCATGGAATAGGGGTGACCTCTGCACGTGCGGAAAAGGACGTCTGTCTGTCTGTCGATGCACAAGACGAAGAATTTCCTGCAAGTCTGGATGTAAATGCAATACAAATATCCTTCGGGCACGCTTCCCCTTGTTCAACAGTCTACAGGGTACGCGACGCATCTAGCCAGGGTACCTCGATGATGCCGTTCTGGTCAATGGTGGAGCTGCCGGAGCCAGACATTGTGACATTCAAATTTTGAGAGCCGATTAATGCAAAAATCGATGATCTATCCCCTGGCCGGACGTTCTACACGAGCCCCCGCCAGGGGATGGACGGACCTTGATAATAATATATGACCTAAAGCCAAATTACAAATTTACAATATTACAAACACAGCCTACAAAAAGACTAATGGCAATCACAATACAAAATTCTCTATATGCAAACGATAAAGTTCAGTGGCGCCGGAATAGAAGGGGGGGCAGGGGGGGCACCTGCCCCCTTGGACTTCGAGAAGGGGGGCAATAATATCGATTTGCTCCCCATAGAAGTAGAAAATTCTGCTAATATTCAGTGCTAAAAAATGTTAAATGCTGTTAACTTAATGTTTTATTAGCATATCTTATTACAGTTGTGTATGTGCTTTTAAAAGCTCCCGCAGACGAAACACATTCTTCTTCGAAATCTGAAGGTGTGAGACCTTTTGCACGTGCGTGCCATTGTTTGTTGTACTGGTTGCAGTGAACACATTTGTAGGAATATTAGGAATATGACAGAACAAGACACCATGTCCGTAATAATAATATTACAGTGTTGATATGAAGTGTTACTTTTTAGTGGTACAAGTAGTAGTAGGCCTAGTCGGATGTGCGCATGTTTTGGTGTAACAATCATTGCGCAATTAGTTTATTTTGTATGCTGAATTTCCAGAGAATATAATTTCTACCTTTCTTGTTATTTTACACAGTGGCATAATTAGAGTAACATCGGAATGCAGCCTAGCCAGAGCCACCCCTTACCTCCCGTGGTTAAAGTGGGGCGGTATGAGCCAGTATTCATATTGTTACTAAAAATACCGTCTATATATCATACTGGCACTAACTTTTATCGATTTTAATTTTATGTGTATTTGCGATTTATGTTGAACGTTTTGTTGTACTTGGTATTTGCTCATCCAATGTGTTTATTTATAAATACATAAATGTTTTAACGTTTGGTTTTCCACACCAAAGTATCATTTTAGGACGGGTCGTCACGACCCCTCTCAAAAGCCATTTGAACGTGTTCGTGTCAAACCACCCTAAAAAATTCCCTGCGGGGAAAAACTGAGGGGCCGTGTCCCCCCAACCCCCGGTTGCCCGCATTGTCTATACTTTACACTTGCAATCGTGCAACCAAACCCTCTGTATATGTCATTCATAACACAACTATAGTCACTCCGGCGGCTTAGGCAGAACCGTATACGTCGAGAACACGCGCTTGACGCACGTCAACTTCGTGCAGTGGCATATCCAAGCATATCCCCTCCCCCCCCCCCCCCACAAAAAAAAGTACACGAAGAGAAGGAACCGTTTCCAATCTTAATAGTCCTTTGCATAACGCTCGAAAATGGCCTGGTCGGTATAAAATTTGGGTCAAAGGATGACATATATCAAATGAAAGCTTGAGACGAGTTCTTTTCAAAAAACCATGATATACCTCTGGCAAGTCCAGCTTTCCACGTCAAAACCAGGGTCAAAGGTCAAATTTGTAATTTTTTTAATAATTTTTAATTAAATAATGAAAAACGTTTGCAAGTTTAAACATACACTTTGAGTAAGATAAATGTATAATATTTATTTAAAAAAAAATTAAATTACCTACTTAACCTTTTTTTACCTTGATTGGGGTCAATTTTCTCAAAATGGGTAATTTCTAAAGTTTTCTTCGATTTATTGGCCAATATTCATTATATCAACGTACTTACTCATAAATACGTTAAAATGAATAGTTCTTATTGTTATCACATTGCTTGCATGGTATTCATTGAAAATAGCGGTCAAAGGTCGATTGGTAAGTATCGTCAAACTAAGTCTAGTAACTAAAATATTACTTGTGGGTACTCTAAAGACGTAGAATTTTAATTGCAATTGCAAAAACGAATAATAATATTTTGTCTTAATCTAAGATAATGTAATTGTCATACAACTTATAAACTATTTTAGGTTATTACTAAATTTGTATTAAATGTCTTCAGCAATCAGGATATTCTTTAATTGGTGTGCTACCGTAACAAAATACGGTTTTAGAAAAGAGCCGGACTATGTTCAGATACGTGATATGATACTAGTATTATGTTATATCTACCTTAGCAGTCACTGTCCAAGTCGTCAGATTAATCACCTTCTGACTCACTGGAATTCTCATGCTGGCTACTGGTACTGGTACTGATGGTACTGGTAATGGTATTAAATAAATAAATAAATTCACTTTTAGAGTCTACCCACTCAGTAATGAAACTGATTTTCAGTGGAGGACTTTAATTTAAAGTGACTAAACAAACCCTGTAGGCTCTAAGCACCATCGATGAGTGAGCGATAACCAATTAAAGATCGATATTACAAATACGAAACGTACGAATCAGTGATTGGACAGTGCGAACACCTGCGGACAAGTGTCATAATCAAAAGAACATTTTTGAAGTTGCCCCAGGGCCATAGTATAAACATTTATAATCTAAATTTGATTTATTTGTCATTTACAGGATAAGATCTTACATTTGACAAAGTATCAGCGTTATCGAAGGGGCAAGCTATTTCGAAAATTTTCAAGGGGTCTTAGTCGAAACTCGAAGGGAAATATTATTTTTGGATTTTGATAAATTTTATAATCTTATCGTAATCTTGGGATCATTTTAAATCGAAATACACCATCAGTTCCTAGATCCATTGATATTTGGTCTTGCAATCACAAAAAGAATAATTTGGGGGACATTTTTGAAGTGGCCCTAGGGAAAAAGTATAAACATTTATAATCTATATTTCATTTATTTGTCATTTCCTGTATAGGATCTTTCGTTTTACGAAAAATCAGCCAAATCGAAGGGGCAAGCTATTTCGAAAATTTTCAAAGGGTTCAACCAAAAAATGTAAGCGCGGGGAAGTAAAGAGAAAAGATTGTATTATTAGAACTGAAAGTGGACTGTATATTATTTTGAATGTACTGACCGAGAATGCAGTGAGGTGGAGAATAGTGTGATGCCGAAGTGCAGAGACTAGAAGTTTGCCTGGCTCGAAGGGTAAAGAAAAGATTAAAGAACCCAGGGTTGAAAGGAAAAGAAAGAAAGAGTAAGAAAAAAGCCTCAAGAGAGGCTCGAACCACAAGCAGCAGACTATAGGAGAGCTCGACGCTCGGAGTCCGCAGCAGTTCGAAGTCGAGATGACAGGCACGTAGGAGAGATGAAATCAGACATATACCTAGTCTTAGTCGAAATTCGGAGGGAAATATTATTTTTGGATTTTGATAAATTTTATAATCTTATCGTAATCTTTGGATCATTTTGAATCGAAATACACCATCAGTTCCTAAATCAATTGGTATTTGATCTTGCAATCACAAAAGGAATAATTTGGGGACATTTTTGAAATGGCCCCAGGGCCATACTATAAACATTTATAATCTAAATTTCATTTATTTGTCATTTCCTGGATAAGATTTTTCGTTTAACAAAGGATCAGCCAAATCGAAGGGGCAAGCTATTTCGAAAATTTTCAAAGAGTATAGGCTTAGTCGAAATTCAGAAGGAAATATTATTTTTGGGATTTTAATTAATTTTAAAATCTTGTCGTAATCTTTGGATCATTTCAAATCGAAATACACCATCAGTTTCTAGATCCATTGATATTTGGTCTTGCAATCACAAAAAGAATAATTTGGGGGACATTTTTGAAGTGGCCCCAGGGCCATAGTATAAACATTTATAATCTAAATTTCATTTATTTGTCATTTCCTGGATAAGATCTTTCGTTTTACGAAAGATCAGCCAAATCGAAGGGGCAAGCTATTTCGAAATTTTTCAAAGAGTATAGGCTTAGTCGAAATTCAGAAGGAAATATTATTTTTGGGATTTTAATTAATTTTAAAATCTTATCGTAATCTTTGGATCATTTCAAATCGAAATACACCATCAGTTTCTAGATCCATTGATATTTGGTCTTGCAATAACAAAAAGAATAATTTGGGGGACATTTTTGAAGTGGCCCCAGGGCCAAAGTATAAACATTTATAATCTATATTTCATTTATTTGTCATTTCCTGTATAGGATCTTTCGTTTTACGAAAAATCAGCCAAATCGAAGGGGGAAGCTATTTCGAAAATTTTCAAAGGGTTCAACCAAAAAATGTAAGCGCGGGGAAGTAAAGAGAAAAGATTGTATTATTAGAACTGAAAGTGGACTGTATATTTTGAATGTACTGACCGAGAATGCAGTGAGGTGGAGAATAGTGTGATGCCGAAGTGCAGAGACTAGAAGTTTGCCTGGCTCGAAGGGTATAGAAAAGATTAAAGAACCCAGGGTTGAAAGGAGAAGAAAGAAAGAGTAAGAAAAAAGCCTCAAGAGAGGCTCGAACCACAAGCAGCAGACTATAGGAGAGCTCGACGCTCGGAGTCCGCAGCAGTTCGAAGTCGAGATGACAGGCACGTAGGAGAGATGAAATCAGACATATACCTAGTCTTAGTCGAAATTCGGAGGGAAATATTATTTTTGGATTTTGATAAATTTTATAATCTTATCGTAATCTTTGGATCATTTTGAATCGAAATACACCATCAGTTCCTAAATCAATTGGTATTTGGTCTTGCAATCACAAAAGGAATAATTTGGGGACATTTTTGAAATGGCCCCAGGGCCATACTATAAACATTTATAATCTAAATTTCATTTATTTGTCATTTCCTGGATAAGATTTTTCGTTTAACAAAGGATCAGCCAAATCGAAGGGGCAAGCTATTTCGAAAATTTTCAAAGAGTATAGGCTTAGTCGAAATTCAGAAGGAAATATTATTTTTGGGATTTTAATTAATTTTAAAATCTTATCGTAATCTTTGGATCATTTCAAATCGAAATACACCATCAGTTTCTAGATCCATTGATATTTGGTCTTGCAATCACAAAAAGAATAATTTGGGGGACATTTTTGAAGTGGCCCCAGGGCCATAGTATAAACATTTATAATCTAAATTTCATTTATTTGTCATTTCCTGGATAAGATCTTTCGTTTTACGAAAGATCAGCCAAATGGAAGGGGCAAGCTATTTTGAAAATTTTCAAACGGTATATATAGGCTTGTCGAAATTCGGAAGGAAATATTATTTTTGGATTTTGATAAATTTTATTATCTTATCGTAATCTTTGGATCATTTCAAATCGAAATACACCATCAGTTCCAAGATCCATTTATATTTGGTCTTGCAATCACAAAAAGACTAATTTGGGGGACATTTTTGAAGTGGCCCCAGGGCCAAAGTCTAAACATTTATAATCTAAATTTCATTTATTTGTCATTTCCTGGATAGGATCTTTCGTTTTACGAAGGATCAGCCAAATCGAAGGGGCAAGCTATTTCGAAAATTTTCAAAGGGCTTGGTCGAAATTCGGAAGGAAATATTATTTTCGGATTTAGATAAATTTTATAATCTTATCGTAATTTTTGGATCATTTTAAATTAAAATAGTCCATCAGTTTCTAGATCTATTGATATTTGGTCTTGCAATCACAAAAAGAATAATTTGGGGGACATTTTTGAAGTGGCCCCAGGGCCATAGTATAAACATTTAAAATCCTAATTTCAATTATTTGTCATTTCGTGGATAAGATCCTTCGTTTAACGAAGGATTAGCCAAATCAAAGGGGCAAGCTATTTCGAAAATTTTCAAAGGGTATAGGCTTGTCGAAATTCGGAAGGAAATATTATTTTTGAATTTTGATAACTTTTATAACCTTATCTTTGACATCTTTGGATCATTTCAAATCGAACTACACCATCAGTTTCAAGATCCATTGATATTTGGTCTTGCAATCACAAAAAGAATAATTTGGGGGACATTTTTGAAGTGGCCCCAGGGCCATAGTATAAACATTTTTTATTCAAATGTTATATATTTGTCATTTCCTGGATAAGATCTTTCGTTTTACGAAGGATCAGCAAAATCGAAGGGGCAAGCTATTTCGAAAATTTTCACTTAGTCTAAATTCGGAGGGAAATATTATTTTTAGATTTTGATAAATTTTATAATCTTTTCGTAATCTTTGGATCATTTTGAATCGAAATACACCATCTGTTCCTAAATCCATTGATATTTGGTCTTGCAATCACAAAAATAATAATTTGGGGGACATTTTTGAAGTGGCCCCAGGGCCAAAGTATAAACATTTATAATCTAAATTTCATTTATGTCATTTCCTGGATAAGATCTTTCGTTTTACGATGGATCAGCCAAATCGAAGGGGCCAGCTATTTCAAAAATTTTCAAAGGGTATAGGCTTAGTCGAAATTCGGAAGGAAATATTATTTTTAGATTTTGATAAATTTAAAAATCTTATCGTAATCTTTGGATCATTTCAAATCGAAATACACCATCAGTTCCAAGATCCATTTATATTTGGTCTTGCAATCACAAAAAGACTAATTTGGGGGACATTTTTGAAGTGGCCCCAGGGCCATAGTATAAACATTTATAATCTAAATTTCATTTATTTGTCATTTCCTGGATAAGATCTTTCGTTTTACGAAAGATCAGCCAAATGGAAGGGGCAAGCTATTTTGAAAATTTTCAAACGGTATAGGCTTGTCGAAATTCGGAAGGAAATATTATTTTTGGATTTTGATAAATTTTATTATCTTATCGTAATCTTTGGATCATTTCAAATCGAAATACACCATCAGTTCCAAGATCCATTTATATTTGGTCTTGCAATCACAAAAAGACTAATTTGGGGGACATTTTTGAAGTGGCCCCAGGGCCAAATTCTAAACATTTATAATCTAAATTTCATTTATTTGTCATTTCCTGGATAGGATCTTTCGTTTTACGAAGGATCAGCCAAATCGAAGGGGCAAGCTATTTCGAAAATTTTCAAAGGGCTTGGTCGAAATTCGGAAGGAAATATTATTTTCGGATTTTGATAAATTTTATAATCTTATCGTAATTTTTGGATCATTTTAAATTAAAATAGTCCATCAGTTTCTAGATCTATGGATATTTGGTCTTGCAATCACAAAAAGAATAATTTGGGGGACATTTTTGAAGTGGCCCCAGGGCCATAGTATAAACATTTATAATCTTAATTTCAATTATTTGTCATTTCGTGGATAAGATCCTTCGTTTAACGAAGGATTAGCCAAATCAAAGGGGCAAGCTATTTCGAAAATTTTCAAAGGGTATAGGCTTGTCGAAATTCGGAAGGAAATATTATTTTTGAATTTTGATAACTTTTATAACCTTATCGTTATCTTTGGATCATTTCAAATCGAAATACACCATCAGTTTCAAGATCCATTGATATTTGGTCTTGCAATCACAAAAAGAATAATTTGGGGGACATTTTTGAAGTGGCCCCAGGGCCATAGTATAAACATTTTTAATTCTAATGTTATATATTTGTCATTTCCTGGATAAGATCTTTCGTTTAACGAAGGATCAGCAAAATCGAAGGGGCAAGCTATTTCGAAAATTTTCACTTAGTCTAAATTCGGAGGGAAATATTATTTTTAGATTTTGATAAATTTTATAATCTTTTCGTAATCTTTGGATCATTTTGAATCGAAATTCACCATCTGTTCCTAAATCCATTGTTATTTGGTCTTGCAATCACAAAAATAATAATTTGGGGGACATTTTTGAAGTGGCCCCAGGGCCATAGTATAAACATTTATAATCTAAATTTCATTAATGTCATTTCCTGGATAAGATCTTTCGTTTTACGATGGATCAGCCAAATCGAAGGGGCCAGCTATTTCAAAAATTTTCAAAGGGTATAGGCTTAGTCGAAATTCGGAAGGAAATATTATTTTTGGATTTTGATAAATTTAAAAATCTTATCGTAATCTTTGGATCATTTCAAATCGAAATACACCATCAGTTTCAAGATCCATTTATATTTGGTCTTGCAATCACAAAAAGACTAATTTGGGGGACATTTTTGAAGTGGCCCCAGGGCCAAAGTCTAAACATTTATAATCTAAATTTCATTTATTTGTCATTTCCTGGATAGGATCTTTCGTTTTACGAAGGATCAGCAAAATCGAAGGGGCAAGCTATTTCGAAAATTTTCAAAGGGCTTGGTCGAAATTCGGAAGGAAATATTATTTTCGGATTTTGATAAATTTTATAATCTTATCGTAATTTTTGGATCATTTTAAATTAAAATAGTCCATCAGTTTCTAGATCTATTGATATTTGGTCTTGCAATCACAAAAAGAATAATTTGGGAGACATTTTTGAAGTGGCCCCAGGGCCATAGTATAAACATTTATAATCTTAATTTCAATTATTTGTCATTTCGTGGATAAGATCCTTCGTTTAACGAAGGATTAGCCAAATCAAAGGGGCAAGCTATTTCGAAAATTTTCAAAGGGTATAGGCTTGTCGAAATTCGGAAGGAAATATTATTTTTGAATTTTGATAACTTTTATAACCTTATCGTTATCTTTGGATCATTTCAAATCGAAATACACCATCAGTTTCAAGATCCATTGATATTTGGTCTTGCAATCACAAAAAGAATAATTTGGGGGACATTTTTGAAGTGGCCCCAGGGCCATAGTATAAACATTTTTTATTCTAATGTTATATATTTGTCATTTCCTGGATAAGATCTTTCGTTTTACGAAGGATCAGCAAAATCGAAGGGGCAAGCTATTTCGAAAATTTTCACTTAGTCTAAATTCGGAGGGAAATATTATTTTTAGATTTTGATAAATTTTATAATCTTTTCGTAATCTTTGGATCATTTTGAATCGAAATACACCATCTGTTCCTAAATCCATTGATATTTGGTCTTGCAATCACAAAAATAATAATTTGGGGGACATTTTTGAAGTGGCCCCAGGGCCATAGTATAAACATTTATAATCTAAATTTCATTTATGTCATTTCCTGGATAAGATCTTTCGTTTTACGATGGATCAGCCAAATCGAAGGGGCCAGCTATTTCAAAAATTTTCAAAGGGTATAGGCTTAGTCGAAATTCGGAAGGAAATATTATTTTTGGATTTTGATAAATTTAAAAATCTAATCGTTATTTAAGGATCATTTTAAATCAAAATACTTCATCAGTTCCTAGATCCATTGAAATTTGGTCTTGCAATCACAAAAAGAATAATTTGAGGGGACATTTTTGAAGTGGCCCCAGGGCCATAGTATAAACATTTATAATCTTAATGTCATTTATTGGTCATGTCCTGGATAAGATCTTTCGTTTTACGAAGGATCAGCTAAATCGAAGGAGCAAGCTATTTCGAAAAATATCAATAGGCTTAGTCGAAATTCGGAAGGAAATTTTTTTTTTGATTTTGATAACTTTGTAATCTAATCGTAATCTTTGGATCATTTCAAATCGAAATACACCAGTTCCTAGATCCATTGATATTTGGTCTTGCAATCACAAAAAGAATAATTTGGGGGACATTTTTGAAGTGGCCCCAGGGCCATAGTATAAACATCTTTAATCTTAATTTCATATATTTGTCATTTCCTCAATAAGATCTTTCGTTTTACGAAGGATCAGCCAAATCGAAGGGGCAAGCTATTTCGAAAATTTTCAAAGGGTATAGTCTTAGTCGAAATTCGGAGGGATATATTATTTTGAGATTTTGATAAATTTTATAATCTTATCGTTATCTTTAGATCATTTCGAATCGGAATACACCATCAGTTCCTAAATCCATTGGTATTTGGTCTTGCAATCACAAAAAGAATCATTTGGGGGACATTTTTGAAGTGGCCCCAGGGCCATAGTATAAACATTTATAATCTTAATTTCATTTATTTGTCATTTCCTGGATAAGATCTTTCGTTTAACGAAGGATCAGCCAAATCGAAGGAGCAAGCTTTTTCGAAAAATTTCAAAAGGTATAGGCTTAGTCGAAATTCGGAAGGAAATATTATTTTTGGATTTTGATACATTTTATAATCTTATCGTAATCTTTGAATAATTTCAAATCGAAATACACCATCAGTTCCTAGATCCATTGATATTTGGTCTTGCAATCACAAAAATAATAATTTTGGACATTTTTGAAGTGGCCCCAGGGCCATAGTTTAAACATTTATTATCTTTATTTTATTTATTTGTCATTTCCTGGATAAGGTCTTTCATTTTACGAAGGATCAGCCAAATCGAAGGGGCAAGCTATTTCGAAAATTTTCAAAGGGTATAGGCTTAGTCGAAATTCGGAAGGAAATATTATTTTGGATTTTGATACATTTTATAATCTTATCGTAATCTTTGCATCATTTCAAATCGAAATACACCATCAGTTCATAGATCCATTGATATTTGGTCTTGCAATCACAAAAAGAATAATTTGGTGGACATTTTTGAAATGGCCCCAGGGCCATAGTATAAACACTGTCACACTACCCTAGCTTAACTATTCGGGTGGACATTAATATAAATGAATTTTATCTCAGTTGATCATTAGTACTCACTCTTTGCTGAGCTGCGTCTCCAAAACCGAACGCAAGCTGCCGTTGTTCAACGAAAGCACTTTCGTTGACTTAGCCAGCCTCCGTTCTGGTCACCGTCCACACGTCTGCTTCCCTTCAAACTTTATTGTCAACTGATTTAATATTGATAAACGACTTTTTAAACATTGGCTTTTCCTAAAAACATCTCTACAAATCAAACCAAACTTTCAGCTCCCAGGCTGACCCCTGCCCTCCACCGAGGCTAGACAGCAACACACTAATTTGTTTTCTTATTTTTAACATAGCAACTCAAAACCAACAATTCCATTAGAATAAAACTGAATTCTATTGTCTCAACACATAACATTGCCTTCTCAACTTCCATCTTTATAAGCCTTCTTTATACGCATGACTTTTCCATCGATGTTACAACACTTATAATCTTTATTTCATTTATTTGTCATTTCCTGGATAAGATCTTTCATATTACGAAGGATAAGCCAAATCGAAGGGGCAAGCTATTTCGGAAATTTTCAAAGGGCTTCGTCGAAATTCGGAAGGAAATATTTTTGTTTGATTTTGATAAATTTTATAATCTAATCGTAATCTTTGGATCATTTCAAATCGAAATACACCATCAGTTCCTTGATCCATTGATATTTGGTCTTGCAATCACAAAAAGAATAATTTGCGGGACATTTTTGAACTGGCCCCAGGGCCATAGTATAAACAATTATAATCTAAATTTCATTTATTTGTCATTTCCTGGATGAGATCTTTCGTTTTACGAAGGATCAGCCAAATCGAAGGGGCAAGCCATTTCGAAAATTTTCAAAGGGATAGCCTCTTCGAAATTCGGAAGGAAATATTATTTTAAAATTTTGATAAATTTGACAATCTAATCGTAATCTTTGGATCATTTCAAATCGAAATACACCATAAGTTCCTAGATCCATTGACATTTGGTCTCGCAATCACAAAAGAATAATTTGGGGGACATTTTTGATGTGGCCCCAGGGCCATAGTATAAACATTTTTAATGTAAATTTAATTTATTAGTCATTTCATGGATAAGATCTTTCGTTTAACGAAGGATCAGCCAAATCGAAGGGTCAAGCTATTTCGAAAAATTTCAAAGGGTATAGACTTAGTCGAAATTCGGAAGGAAATATTTTTTTTGGTTTTGATAAATTTTATAATCTAATCGATATCTTTGGATCATTTCAAATCGAAATACACCATCAGTTCCAAGATCCATTGATATCCGTTTTGCAATCACAAAAAGAATAATTTGGGGGACATTTTTGAAGTGGCCCAAGGGCCATAGTATAAACATTTCAAATCCAAATTTCATTTATTTTTCATTTCCTGGATAAGATCTTTCATTTTACGAAGGATCAGCCAAATCGAAGGGGCAAGCTATTTCGAAAATTCGGAAGGAAATATTCGGAAGGAAATATTTTTTTTGGATTTTGATATATTTTCTTATCTTATCCTTATCTTCGGGTCATTTCGAATAAAAATACACCATCAGTTCCTAAATCCATTGTTATTTGGTCTTGCAATCACAAAAAGAATAATTTGGGGGACATTTTTGAAGTATCCCCAGGGCCATAGTATTAACATTTATTATCTTAATTTTATTTATTTGTCTTTTCCTGGATAAGATCTTTTATTTTACGAAGGATCAGCCAAATCGAAGGGGCAAGCTATTTCGAAAATTTTCAAAGGGTATAGGCTTAGTCGAAATTCGGAAGGAAATATTATTTTTGGATTTTAATAAATTTTATAATCTTATCGTTATCTTTGGATCATTTCGAATCTGAATACACCATCAGTTCCTAAATCCATTGGTATTTGGTCTTGCAATCACAAAAAGAATAATTTGGGAGACATTTTTGAAGTGGCCCCAGGGCCATAGTATAAACATTAACAATCTCAATTTCATATAATGAATAAGATCTTTCGTTTAAATAAGGATCAGCTCAATCGAAGGGGGCAAGCTATTTCGAAAATATTTAAATGGTATAGTCTTAGTCGAAATTCGGAGGGATATATTATTTTTAGTTTTTGATAAATTTTATAATCTTATCGTTATTTTTAGATCATTTCGAATCGAAATACACCATCAGTTCCTAAATCCATTGGTATTTGGTCTTGCAATCACAAAAAGAATAATTTGGGGGACATTTTTGAAGTGGCCCCAGGGCCATAGTATAAACATTTATAATCTAAGTTTCATTTATTTTTCATTTCCTGGATAAGATCTTTCGTTTAACGAAGGATCAGCCAAATCGAAGGAGCAAGCTATTTCGAAAAATTTCAAAGGGTAAAGGCTTAGTCGAAATTCGGAAGGAAATATTATTTTTGGATTTTGATAAATTTTATAATCTTATCGTAATCTTTGAATAATTTCAAATCGAAATACACCATCAGTTCCTAGATCCATTGATATTTGGTCTTGCAATCACAAAAAGAATAATTAGGGACATTTTTGAAGTGGCCCCAGGGCCATAGTATAAACATTTATTATCTTTATTTTATGTATTTGTCATTTCCTGGATAAGATCTTTCTTTTAACGAAGGATCAGCCAAATCGAAGGGGCAAGCTATTTCGAAAATTTTCAAAGGGCTTAGTGGAAATTCGCAAGGAAATATTATTTTTGGATTTTGATCAATTTTATAATCTTATCGTAATCTTTGCATTATTTCAAATCAAAATACACCATCAGTTCCTAGATCCATTGATATTTGGTCTTGCAATTACAAAAACAATAATTTGGGGGACATTTTTGAAATGGCCCCAGGGCCATAGTATAAACACTTATAATCTTCATTTCATTTATTTGTCATTTCCTGGATAAGATCTTACATTTCACGAAGGATCAGCCAAATCGAAGGGGCAAGCTATTTCGGAAATTTTCAAAAGGCTTCGTCGAAATTCGGTAGGAAATATTTTTGTTTGATTTTGATAAATTTTATAATCTAATCGTAATCTTTGGATCATTTGGATCATTTGGTCTTGCAATCACAAAAAGAATAATTTGCGGGACATTTTTGAAGTGGCCCCAGGGCCATAGTATAAACATTTATAACCTTAATTTCATTTATTTGTCATTACCTGGATAAGATCTTTCATTTTACGAAGGATAATCAAAATCGAAGGATTTTTGGATTTTGATAAATTTTATAATCTTATCGTTATCTTTGGATCATTTCATATCGAAATACACCATCAGTTTCTAGATCCATTGATATTTGGTCTTGCAATCACAATGAGAATAATTTGGGGGAGATTTTTGAACTGGCCCCAGGGCCATAGTATAAACAATTATAATCTTAATTTCATTTATTTGTCATTTCCTGGAATAGAGCTTTCGTTTTACGAAGGATCAGCCAAATCGAAGAGGCAAGCCATTTCGAAAATTTTCAAAGGGTATAGCCTCTTCGAAATTCGGAAGGAAATACTATTTTTGGATTTTGATAAATTTTATAATCTAATCGTTATCTTTGGATCATTTCAAACCGAAATACACCATCAGTTCCAAGATCCATTGATATTCGTCTTACAATCACAAAAAGAATAATTTGGGGGACATTTTTGAAGTGGCCCCAGGGCCATAGTAAAAACATTTCAAATCTAAATTTCATTTATTTTTCATTTCCTGGATAAAATCTTTTTTTTTAACGAGGATCAGCCAAATCGAAGGGGTACGCTATTCCGAAAATTTTCAAAGGGTATAGGCTTAGTCGAAATTCGGAAGGAAATATTATTTTTGGATTTTGATAAATTTTATAATCTTATAGTTATCTTTGGATCATTTCAAATCGGAATACACCATCAGTTCTTAAATCCATTGGTATTTGGTCTTGCAATCACAAAAAGAATAATTTGGGAGACATTTTTTAATTGGCCCCAGGGCCATAGTATAAACATTAACAATCTCAATTTCATTTATTGGATAAGATCTTTCGTTTAAATAAGGATCAGCTAAATCGAAGGGGCAAGCTATTTCGAAAATTTTCAAATTTTCAAGTCGAAATTCGGAGGGATATATTATTTTTAGATTTTGATAAATTTTATCTTGTCTTAGTCGAAATTCGGAGGGATATATTATTTTTAGATTTTGATAAATTTTATAATCTTATCGTTATCTTTGGATCATTTCATATCGAAATACACCATCAGTTCCTAGATCCATTGATATTTGGTCTTGCAATCACAATGAGAATAATTTGGGGGACATTTTTGAACTGGCCCCAGGGCCATAGTATAAACAATTATAATCTAAATTTCATTTAATGTCATTTCCTGGATAAGATCTTTCGTTTAACGAAGGATCAGCCAAATCGAAGGGCCAAGCCATTTCGAAAATTTTCAAAGGGCCTCTTCGAAGCCTCTTCGAAAGCCTTTTCGAAATTCGGAAGGAAATATTATTTTTAAATTTTGATAAATTTTACAATCTTATCGTAATCTTTGGATCATTTCAAATCGAAATACACCATAAGTTCCTAGATCCATTGATATTTGGTCTCGCAATCACAAAAGAATAATTTGGGGGACATTTTTGATGTGGCCCTAGGGCCATAGTATAAACATTTATGATGTTAATTTAATTTATTTGTCATTTCATGGATAAGATCTTTCGTTTAACGAAGGATCAGCCAAATCAATTTTATTTTCTAATCGTAATCTTTGGGTCATTTCGAATAAAAATACACCATCAGTTCCTAGAACCATTGATTTTTGGTCTTGCAATCACAAAAAGAATAATTTGGGACATTTTTTAAGTGGCCCCAGGGCCATAGTATAAACATTTATTATCTTTATTTTATTTATTTGTCATTTCCTGGATAAGATCTTTTTTTTAACGAAGGATCAGCCAAATCGAAGATGCAAGCTATTTCGAAAATTTTCAAAGGGCTTAGTCGAAATTCGGAAGGAAATATTATTTTTGGATTTTGATCAATTTTATAATCTTATCGTAATCTTTGCATCATTTCAAATCGAAAAACACCATCAGTTCCTAGATCCATTGATATTTGGTCTTGCAATCACAAAAAGAATAATTTGGGGGACAGTTTTGAAATGGCCCCAGGGCCATAGTATAAACACTTATAATCTTTATTTCATTTATTTGTCATTTCCTGGATAAGATCTTTCATTTAACGAAGGATAATCAAAATCGAAGGATTTTTGGATTTTGATAAATTTTATAATCTTATCGTTATCTTTGGATCATTTCATATCGAAATACACCATCAGTTCCTAGATCCATTGATATTTGGTCTTGCAATCACAATGAGAATAATTTGGGGGAGATTTTTGAACTGGCCCCAGGGCCATAGTATAAACAATTATAATCTAAATTTCATTTATTTGTCATTTCCTGAAAAAGATCTTTCGTTTTACGAAGGATCAGCCAAATCGAAGAGGCAAGCCATTTCGAAAATTTTCAAAGGGTATAGCCTCTTCGAAATTCGGAAGGAAATATTATTTTTAAATTTTGATAAATTTTACAATCTTATCGTAATCTTTGGATCATTTCAAATCGAAATACACCATAAGTTCCTAGATCCATTGACATTTGGTCTCGCAATCACAAAAGAATAATTTGGGGGACATTTTTGATGTGGCCCCAGGGCCATAGTATAAACATTTATAATGTAAATTTCATTTATTTGTCATTTCATGGATAAGATCTTTCGTTTAACGAAGGATCAGCCAAATCGAAGGGGCAAGCTATTTCGAAAAATTTCAAAGGGCTTAGTCGAAATTCGGAAGGAAATATTATTTTTAGATTTTGATAAATTTTATAATCTTATAGTTATCTTTGGATCATTTCAAATCAGAATACACCATCAGTTCTTAAATCCATTGGTATTTGGTCTTGCAATCACAAAAAGAATAATTTGGGAGAGATTTTTTAATTGGCCCCAGGGCCATAGTATAAACATTAACAATCTCAATTTCATTTATTGGATAAGATCTTTCGTTTAAATAAGGATCAGCTAAATCGAAGGGGCAAGCTATTTCGAAAATTTTCAAAGGGTATAGTCTTAGTCGAAATTCGGAGGGATATATTATTTTTAGATTTTGATAAATTTTATAATCTTATCGTTATCTTTAGATCATTTCGAATCGGAATACACCATCAGTTCCTAAATTCATTGGTATTTGGTCTTGCAATTACAAAAAGAATAATTAGGGGGACATTTTTGAAGTGGCCCCAGGGCCTTAGTATAAACATTTATAATCTTAATTTCATTTATTTGTCATTTCCTGGATAAGATCTTTCGTTTAACGAAGGATCAGCCAAATCGAAGGAGCAAGCTATTTCGAAAAATTTCAAAGGGTATAGGCTTAGTCGAAATTCGGAAGGAAATATTATTTTTGGATTTTGATAAATTTTATAATCTTATCGTTATCTTTGGATCATTTCATATCGAAATACACCATCAGTTTCTAGATCCATTGATATTTGGTCTTGCAATCACAATGAGAATAATTTGGGGGAGATTTTTGAACTGGCCCCAGGGCCATAGTATAAACAATTATAATCTAAATTTCATTTATTTGTCATTTCCTGAATAAGATCTTTCGTTTAACGAAAGATCAGCCAAATCGAAGGGCCAAGCCATTTCGAAAATTTTCAAAGGGTACGTTGTCGTCGAAATTCGGAAGGAAATATTATTTTTAAATTTTGATAAATTTTACAATCTTATCGTAATCTTTGGATCATTTCATTCGAAATACACCATAAGTTCCTAGATCCATTGATATTTGGTCTCGCAATCACAAAAGAATAATTTGGGGGACATTTTTGATGTGGCCCCAGGGCCATAGTATAAACATTTATAATGTAAATTTAATTTATTTGTCATTTCATGGATAAGATCTTTCGTTTAACGAAGGATCAGCCAAATCGAAGGGGCAAGCTATTTCGAAAAATTTCATAGGGTATAGGCTTAGTCGAAATTCGGAAGGAAATATTTTTTTTTGATTTTGATCAATTTTATTATCTAATCGTAATCTTTGGGTCATTTCGAATAAAAATACACCATCAGTTTCTTAATCCATTGTTATTTGGTCTTGCAATCACAAAAAGAATAATTTGGGGGACATTTTTGAAGTATCCCCAGGGCCATAGTATTAACATTTATTATCTTAATTGTATTTATTTGTCATTTACTGGATAAGATCTTTTATTTTACGAAGGATCAGCCAAAACGAAAGGGCAAGCTATTTCGAAAATTTTCAAAGGGTATAGGCTTAGTCGAAATTCGGAAGGAAATTTTATTTTTGATTTTGATAAATTTTATAATCTTATAGTTATCTTTGGATCATTTCAAATCGAAATACACCATCAGTTCCTAGATCCATTGATATTTGGTCTTGCAATCACAAAAAGAATAGTTTGGGAGACATTTTTGAAGTGGCCCCAGGGCCATAGTATAAACATTAACAATCTCAATTTCATTTATTGGATAAGATCTTTTGTTTAAATAAGGATCAGCTAAATCGAAGGGGGCAAGCTATTTCGAAAATTTTCAAAGGGTATAGTCTTAGTCGAAATTCGGAGGGATATATTATTTTTAGATTTTGATAAATTTTATAATCTTATCGTAATCTTTGGATCATTTCGAATCGGAATACACCATCAGTTCCTAAATCCATTGGTATTTGGTCTTGCAATCACAAAAAGAATAATTTGGGGGACGTTTTTGAAGTGGCCCCAGGGCCATAGTATAAACATTTATAATCTTAATTTCATTTATTTGTCATTTCCTGAATAAGATCTGTCGTTTGACGAAGGATCAGCCAAATCGAAGGGGCAAGCCATTTCGTAAATTTTCAAATGTTCACTTGCCGAAATTCGGAAGGAAATATTATTTTTGAATTTTGATAAATTTTATAATCTTATCGTTATCTTTGGATCATTTCAAATCGAAATACACCATCAGTTCCAAGATCCATTGATATATGGTCTTGCAATCACAAAAAGAATAATTTGGGGGACATTTTTTAAGTGGCCCCAGGACCATAGTATAAACATTTATAATCTAAATTTCATTTATTTCTCATTTCCTTGATAAGATCTTTCATTTTACGAAGGATCAGCCAAATCGAAGGGGCAAGCTATTTCGAAAATTTTCAAAGGGTATAGGCATAGTCGAAATTCGGAAGGAAATATTTTTTTTGGACATTGATAAATTTTATTATCTTATCGTTATCTTTGGATCATTTCGAATAAAAATACACCATCAGTTCCTATATCCATTGATATTTGGTCTTGCAATCACAAAAAGAATAATTTGGGGGACATTTTTGAAGTGGCCCCAGGGCCATAGTATAAATATTAAAAATCTCAATTTCATTTATTGGATAAGATCTTTCGTTTTAATAAGGATCAGCCAAATCGAAGGGGGCAAGCTATTTCGAAAATTTTCAAGGGGTATAGTCTTAGTCGAAATTCGGAAGGATATATTATTTTAAGATTTTAATAAATTTTATAATTTTATCGTTATCTTTAGATCATTTCGAATCGGAATACACCATCAGTTCCTAGATCCATTGATATTTGGTCTTGCAATCACAAAAAGAATAATTTTGGGGACATTTTTGAAGTGGCCCCAGGGCCATAGTATAAACATTTATAATCTAAATTTCATTTATTTGTCATTTTCTGGATAAGATCTTTCGTTTTATGAAGGATCAGCCAAATCGAAGGGGCAAGCCATTTCAAAAATTTTCAAAGGGTAGGCTTGTCGAAATTCGGAAGGAAACATTATTTTTGAATTTTGATAAATTTTATAATATTATCGTAATCTTTGGATCATTTCAAATCGAAATACTTCATCAGTTCCTAGATCCATTGATATTTGGTCTCGCAATCCCAGAAAGAATAATTTGGGGGACATTTTTGATGTGGCCCCCAGGGCCATAGTATAAACATTTATGATGTTAATTTCATTTATTTGTCATTTCATGGATAAGATCTTTCGTTTTATGAAGGATCAGCCAAATCGAAGGGGTAAGCTATTTCGAAAAATTTCAATGGGTATATAGGCTTAGTCGAAATTCGGAAGGAAATATTTTTTTTGGATTTTGATAAATTTTATAATCTCATCGTTATCTTTTGATCATTTCAAATCGAAATACACCATCAGTTCCAAGATCCATTGATATCCGTTTTGCAATCACAAAAAGAATAATTTGGGGGACATTTTTGAAGTGGCCCAAGGGCCATAGTATAAACATTTCAAATCCAAATTTCATTTATTTTTCATTTCCTGGATAAGATCTTTCATTTTACGAAGGATCAGCCAAATCGAAGGGGCAAGCTATTTCGAAAATTCGGAAGGAAATATTCGGAAGGAAATATTTTTTTTGGATTTTGATATATTTTCTTATCTTATCCTTATCTTCGGGTCATTTCGAATAAAAATACACCATCAGTTCCTAAATCCATTGTTATTTGGTCTTGCAATCACAAAAAGAATAATTTGGGGGACATTTTTGAAGTATCCCCAGGGCCATAGTATTAACATTTATTATCTTAATTTTATTTATTTGTCTTTTCCTGGATAAGATCTTTTATTTTACGAAGGATCAGCCAAATCGAAGGGGCAAGCTATTTCGAAAATTTTCAAAGGGTATAGGCTTAGTCGAAATTCGGAAGGAAATATTATTTTTGGATTTTAATAAATTTTATAATCTTATCGTTATCTTTGGATCATTTCGAATCTGAATACACCATCAGTTCCTAAATCCATTGGTATTTGGTCTTGCAATCACAAAAAGAATAATTTGGGAGACATTTTTGAAGTGGCCCCAGGGCCATAGTATAAACATTAACAATCTCAATTTCATATAATGAATAAGATCTTTCGTTTAAATAAGGATCAGCTCAATCGAAGGGGGCAAGCTATTTCGAAAATATTTAAATGGTATAGTCTTAGTCGAAATTCGGAGGGATATATTATTTTTAGTTTTTGATAAATTTTATAATCTTATCGTTATTTTTAGATCATTTCGAATCGAAATACACCATCAGTTCCTAAATCCATTGGTATTTGGTCTTGCAATCACAAAAAGAATAATTTGGGGGACATTTTTGAAGTGGCCCCAGGGCCATAGTATAAACATTTATAATCTAAGTTTCATTTATTTTTCATTTCCTGGATAAGATCTTTCGTTTAACGAAGGATCAGCCAAATCGAAGGAGCAAGCTATTTCGAAAAATTTCAAAGGGTAAAGGCTTAGTCGAAATTCGGAAGGAAATATTATTTTTGGATTTTGATAAATTTTATAATCTTATCGTAATCTTTGAATAATTTCAAATCGAAATACACCATCAGTTCCTAGATCCATTGATATTTGGTCTTGCAATCACAAAAAGAATAATTAGGGACATTTTTGAAGTGGCCCCAGGGCCATAGTATAAACATTTATTATCTTTATTTTATGTATTTGTCATTTCCTGGATAAGATCTTTCTTTTAACGAAGGATCAGCCAAATCGAAGGGGCAAGCTATTTCGAAAATTTTCAAAGGGCTTAGTGGAAATTCGCAAGGAAATATTATTTTTGGATTTTGATCAATTTTATAATCTTATCGTAATCTTTGCATTATTTCAAATCAAAATACACCATCAGTTCCTAGATCCATTGATATTTGGTCTTGCAATTACAAAAACAATAATTTGGGGGACATTTTTGAAATGGCCCCAGGGCCATAGTATAAACACTTATAATCTTCATTTCATTTATTTGTCATTTCCTGGATAAGATCTTACATTTCACGAAGGATCAGCCAAATCGAAGGGGCAAGCTATTTCGGAAATTTTCAAAAGGCTTCGTCGAAATTCGGTAGGAAATATTTTTGTTTGATTTTGATAAATTTTATAATCTAATCGTAATCTTTGGATCATTTGGATCATTTGGTCTTGCAATCACAAAAAGAATAATTTGCGGGACATTTTTGAAGTGGCCCCAGGGCCATAGTATAAACATTTATAACCTTAATTTCATTTATTTGTCATTACCTGGATAAGATCTTTCATTTTACGAAGGATAATCAAAATCGAAGGATTTTTGGATTTTGATAAATTTTATAATCTTATCGTTATCTTTGGATCATTTCATATCGAAATACACCATCAGTTTCTAGATCCATTGATATTTGGTCTTGCAATCACAATGAGAATAATTTGGGGGAGATTTTTGAACTGGCCCCAGGGCCATAGTATAAACAATTATAATCTTAATTTCATTTATTTGTCATTTCCTGGAATAGAGCTTTCGTTTTACGAAGGATCAGCCAAATCGAAGAGGCAAGCCATTTCGAAAATTTTCAAAGGGTATAGCCTCTTCGAAATTCGGAAGGAAATACTATTTTTGGATTTTGATAAATTTTATAATCTAATCGTTATCTTTGGATCATTTCAAACCGAAATACACCATCAGTTCCAAGATCCATTGATATTCGTCTTACAATCACAAAAAGAATAATTTGGGGGACATTTTTGAAGTGGCCCCAGGGCCATAGTAAAAACATTTCAAATCTAAATTTCATTTATTTTTCATTTCCTGGATAAAATCTTTTTTTTTAACGAGGATCAGCCAAATCGAAGGGGTACGCTATTCCGAAAATTTTCAAAGGGTATAGGCTTAGTCGAAATTCGGAAGGAAATATTATTTTTGGATTTTGATAAATTTTATAATCTTATAGTTATCTTTGGATCATTTCAAATCGGAATACACCATCAGTTCTTAAATCCATTGGTATTTGGTCTTGCAATCACAAAAAGAATAATTTGGGAGACATTTTTTAATTGGCCCCAGGGCCATAGTATAAACATTAACAATCTCAATTTCATTTATTGGATAAGATCTTTCGTTTAAATAAGGATCAGCTAAATCGAAGGGGCAAGCTATTTCGAAAATTTTCAAATTTTCAAGTCGAAATTCGGAGGGATATATTATTTTTAGATTTTGATAAATTTTATCTTGTCTTAGTCGAAATTCGGAGGGATATATTATTTTTAGATTTTGATAAATTTTATAATCTTATCGTTATCTTTGGATCATTTCATATCGAAATACACCATCAGTTCCTAGATCCATTGATATTTGGTCTTGCAATCACAATGAGAATAATTTGGGGGACATTTTTGAACTGGCCCCAGGGCCATAGTATAAACAATTATAATCTAAATTTCATTTAATGTCATTTCCTGGATAAGATCTTTCGTTTAACGAAGGATCAGCCAAATCGAAGGGCCAAGCCATTTCGAAAATTTTCAAAGGGCCTCTTCGAAGCCTCTTCGAAAGCCTTTTCGAAATTCGGAAGGAAATATTATTTTTAAATTTTGATAAATTTTACAATCTTATCGTAATCTTTGGATCATTTCAAATCGAAATACACCATAAGTTCCTAGATCCATTGATATTTGGTCTCGCAATCACAAAAGAATAATTTGGGGGACATTTTTGATGTGGCCCTAGGGCCATAGTATAAACATTTATGATGTTAATTTAATTTATTTGTCATTTCATGGATAAGATCTTTCGTTTAACGAAGGATCAGCCAAATCAATTTTATTTTCTAATCGTAATCTTTGGGTCATTTCGAATAAAAATACACCATCAGTTCCTAGAACCATTGATTTTTGGTCTTGCAATCACAAAAAGAATAATTTGGGACATTTTTTAAGTGGCCCCAGGGCCATAGTATAAACATTTATTATCTTTATTTTATTTATTTGTCATTTCCTGGATAAGATCTTTTTTTTAACGAAGGATCAGCCAAATCGAAGATGCAAGCTATTTCGAAAATTTTCAAAGGGCTTAGTCGAAATTCGGAAGGAAATATTATTTTTGGATTTTGATCAATTTTATAATCTTATCGTAATCTTTGCATCATTTCAAATCGAAAAACACCATCAGTTCCTAGATCCATTGATATTTGGTCTTGCAATCACAAAAAGAATAATTTGGGGGACAGTTTTGAAATGGCCCCAGGGCCATAGTATAAACACTTATAATCTTTATTTCATTTATTTGTCATTTCCTGGATAAGATCTTTCATTTAACGAAGGATAATCAAAATCGAAGGATTTTTGGATTTTGATAAATTTTATAATCTTATCGTTATCTTTGGATCATTTCATATCGAAATACACCATCAGTTCCTAGATCCATTGATATTTGGTCTTGCAATCACAATGAGAATAATTTGGGGGAGATTTTTGAACTGGCCCCAGGGCCATAGTATAAACAATTATAATCTAAATTTCATTTATTTGTCATTTCCTGAAAAAGATCTTTCGTTTTACGAAGGATCAGCCAAATCGAAGAGGCAAGCCATTTCGAAAATTTTCAAAGGGTATAGCCTCTTCGAAATTCGGAAGGAAATATTATTTTTAAATTTTGATAAATTTTACAATCTTATCGTAATCTTTGGATCATTTCAAATCGAAATACACCATAAGTTCCTAGATCCATTGACATTTGGTCTCGCAATCACAAAAGAATAATTTGGGGGACATTTTTGATGTGGCCCCAGGGCCATAGTATAAACATTTATAATGTAAATTTCATTTATTTGTCATTTCATGGATAAGATCTTTCGTTTAACGAAGGATCAGCCAAATCGAAGGGGCAAGCTATTTCGAAAAATTTCAAAGGGCTTAGTCGAAATTCGGAAGGAAATATTATTTTTAGATTTTGATAAATTTTATAATCTTATAGTTATCTTTGGATCATTTCAAATCAGAATACACCATCAGTTCTTAAATCCATTGGTATTTGGTCTTGCAATCACAAAAAGAATAATTTGGGAGAGATTTTTTAATTGGCCCCAGGGCCATAGTATAAACATTAACAATCTCAATTTCATTTATTGGATAAGATCTTTCGTTTAAATAAGGATCAGCTAAATCGAAGGGGCAAGCTATTTCGAAAATTTTCAAAGGGTATAGTCTTAGTCGAAATTCGGAGGGATATATTATTTTTAGATTTTGATAAATTTTATAATCTTATCGTTATCTTTAGATCATTTCGAATCGGAATACACCATCAGTTCCTAAATTCATTGGTATTTGGTCTTGCAATTACAAAAAGAATAATTAGGGGGACATTTTTGAAGTGGCCCCAGGGCCTTAGTATAAACATTTATAATCTTAATTTCATTTATTTGTCATTTCCTGGATAAGATCTTTCGTTTAACGAAGGATCAGCCAAATCGAAGGAGCAAGCTATTTCGAAAAATTTCAAAGGGTATAGGCTTAGTCGAAATTCGGAAGGAAATATTATTTTTGGATTTTGATAAATTTTATAATCTTATCGTTATCTTTGGATCATTTCATATCGAAATACACCATCAGTTTCTAGATCCATTGATATTTGGTCTTGCAATCACAATGAGAATAATTTGGGGGAGATTTTTGAACTGGCCCCAGGGCCATAGTATAAACAATTATAATCTAAATTTCATTTATTTGTCATTTCCTGAATAAGATCTTTCGTTTAACGAAAGATCAGCCAAATCGAAGGGCCAAGCCATTTCGAAAATTTTCAAAGGGTACGTTGTCGTCGAAATTCGGAAGGAAATATTATTTTTAAATTTTGATAAATTTTACAATCTTATCGTAATCTTTGGATCATTTCATTCGAAATACACCATAAGTTCCTAGATCCATTGATATTTGGTCTCGCAATCACAAAAGAATAATTTGGGGGACATTTTTGATGTGGCCCCAGGGCCATAGTATAAACATTTATAATGTAAATTTAATTTATTTGTCATTTCATGGATAAGATCTTTCGTTTAACGAAGGATCAGCCAAATCGAAGGGGCAAGCTATTTCGAAAAATTTCATAGGGTATAGGCTTAGTCGAAATTCGGAAGGAAATATTTTTTTTTTATTTTGATCAATTTTATTATCTAATCGTAATCTTTGGGTCATTTCGAATAAAAATACACCATCAGTTTCTTAATCCATTGTTATTTGGTCTTGCAATCACAAAAAGAATAATTTGGGGGACATTTTTGAAGTATCCCCAGGGCCATAGTATTAACATTTATTATCTTAATTGTATTTATTTGTCATTTACTGGATAAGATCTTTTATTTTACGAAGGATCAGCCAAAACGAAAGGGCAAGCTATTTCGAAAATTTTCAAAGGGTATAGGCTTAGTCGAAATTCGGAAGGAAATTTTATTTTTGATTTTGATAAATTTTATAATCTTATAGTTATCTTTGGATCATTTCAAATCGAAATACACCATCAGTTCCTAGATCCATTGATATTTGGTCTTGCAATCACAAAAAGAATAGTTTGGGAGACATTTTTGAAGTGGCCCCAGGGCCATAGTATAAACATTAACAATCTCAATTTCATTTATTGGATAAGATCTTTTGTTTAAATAAGGATCAGCTAAATCGAAGGGGGCAAGCTATTTCGAAAATTTTCAAAGGGTATAGTCTTAGTCGAAATTCGGAGGGATATATTATTTTTAGATTTTGATAAATTTTATAATCTTATCGTAATCTTTGGATCATTTCGAATCGGAATACACCATCAGTTCCTAAATCCATTGGTATTTGGTCTTGCAATCACAAAAAGAATAATTTGGGGGACGTTTTTGAAGTGGCCCCAGGGCCATAGTATAAACATTTATAATCTTAATTTCATTTATTTGTCATTTCCTGAATAAGATCTGTCGTTTGACGAAGGATCAGCCAAATCGAAGGGGCAAGCCATTTCGTAAATTTTCAAATGTTCACTTGCCGAAATTCGGAAGGAAATATTATTTTTGAATTTTGATAAATTTTATAATCTTATCGTTATCTTTGGATCATTTCAAATCGAAATACACCATCAGTTCCAAGATCCATTGATATATGGTCTTGCAATCACAAAAAGAATAATTTGGGGGACATTTTTTAAGTGGCCCCAGGGCCATAGTATAAACATTTATAATCTAAATTTCATTTATTTCTCATTTCCTTGATAAGATCTTTCATTTTACGAAGGATCAGCCAAATCGAAGGGGCAAGCTATTTCGAAAATTTTCAAAGGGTATAGGCATAGTCGAAATTCGGAAGGAAATATTTTTTTTGGACATTGATAAATTTTATTATCTTATCGTTATCTTTGGATCATTTCGAATAAAAATACACCATCAGTTCCTATATCCATTGATATTTGGTCTTGCAATCACAAAAAGAATAATTTGGGGGACATTTTTGAAGTGGCCCCAGGGCCATAGTATAAATATTAAAAATCTCAATTTCATTTATTGGATAAGATCTTTCGTTTTAATAAGGATCAGCCAAATCGAAGGGGGCAAGCTATTTCGAAAATTTTCAAGGGGTATAGTCTTAGTCGAAATTCGGAAGGATATATTATTTTAAGATTTTAATAAATTTTATAATTTTATCGTTATCTTTAGATCATTTCGAATCGGAATACACCATCAGTTCCTAGATCCATTGATATTTGGTCTTGCAATCACAAAAAGAATAATTTTGGGGACATTTTTGAAGTGGCCCCAGGGCCATAGTATAAACATTTATAATCTAAATTTCATTTATTTGTCATTTTCTGGATAAGATCTTTCGTTTTATGAAGGATCAGCCAAATCGAAGGGGCAAGCCATTTCAAAAATTTTCAAAGGGTAGGCTTGTCGAAATTCGGAAGGAAACATTATTTTTGAATTTTGATAAATTTTATAATATTATCGTAATCTTTGGATCATTTCAAATCGAAATACTTCATCAGTTCCTAGATCCATTGATATTTGGTCTCGCAATCCCAGAAAGAATAATTTGGGGGACATTTTTGATGTGGCCCCCAGGGCCATAGTATAAACATTTATGATGTTAATTTCATTTATTTGTCATTTCATGGATAAGATCTTTCGTTTTATGAAGGATCAGCCAAATCGAAGGGGTAAGCTATTTCGAAAAATTTCAATGGGTATATAGGCTTAGTCGAAATTCGGAAGGAAATATTTTTTTTGGATTTTGATAAATTTTATAATCTCATCGTTATCTTTTGATCATTTCAAATCGAAATACACCATCAGTTCCTAGATCCATTGATATTTGGTCTCGCAATCACAAACAGATAATTTGGGGGACATTTTGAAGTGGCCCCAGGGCAATAGTATAAACATTTATAATCTAAATTTCATTTCTTTCTCATTTCCTGGATTAGATCTTTCATTTTACGAAGGATCAGCCAAATCGAAGGGGCAAGCTATTTCGAAAATTTTTAAAGGGTCTTAGTCGAAAGTCGGAGACAATATTAATTTTTGATTTTGATAAATTTTGTAATCTTATCGTAATCTTTGGATCATTTCGAATCAAAATACACCATCAGTTCCTAAATCCATTGATATTTTGTTTATCAATCACAAAAAGAATAATTTGGGGGACATTTTTGAAATTGCCCCAGGGCCATAGTATAAACACTTATAATCTTAATTTCATTTATTTGTCATTTCCTGGATAAGATCTTTCATTTTACGAAGGATCAGCATAATCGAAGGGGCAAGCTATTTCGAAACTTTTCAAAGGGTATAGGCTTGGTCGAAATTCGGAAGGAAATATTTTTTTTTTATTTTGATAAATTTTATAATCTTATCGTAAACTTTGGATCATTTCAAATCGAAATACACCATCAGTTCCTAGATCCATTAATATTTGGTCTTGCAATCACAAAAAGAATAATTTGCGGGACATTTTGAAGTGGCCCCAATGCCATAGTATAAACATTTTTAATCTTAATTTCATATATTTGTCATTTCATAGATAAGATTTTTCGTTTTACGAAGGATCAGCCAAATCGAAGGGGCAAGTTATTTCGAAAAATTTCAAAGGGTATATAGGCTTAGTCGAAATTCGGAAGGAAATATAATTTTTGGATTTTGATAAATTTAAAAATCTTATCGTAATTTTTGGATCATTTTAAATCGAAATACACCATCAGTTCCTAGATCCATTGATATTTGGTCTTGCAATCACAAAAAGAATAGTTTGGGGGACATTTTTGAAGTGGCCCCAGGGCCATAGTATAAACATTAAAAATCTCAATTTCATTTATTGGATAAGATCTTTCGTTTTAATAAGGATCAGCCAAATCGAAGGGGGCAAGCTATTTCGAAAATTTTCAAAGGGTATAGTCTTAGTCGAAATTCGGAGGGATATATTATTTTTAGATTTTGATAAATTTTATAATCTTATCGTTATCTTTGGAACATTTCCAATCGGAATACACCATCAGTTCCTAAATCCATTGGTATTTGCTCTTGCAATCACAAAAAGAATAATTTGGGGGACATTTTTGAAGTGGCCCCAGGGCCATAGTATAAACATTTATAATCTTAATTTCATTTATTTGTCATTTCCTGGATAAGATCTTTCGTTTTACGAAGGATCAGCCCAATCGAAGGGGCAAGCTATTTCGAAAATTTTCAAAGGGCTTAGTCGAAATTAGGAAGGAAATACTATTTTTGGATTTTGATAAATTTAATATGCTTATCGTAATCTTTGGATCATTTCAAATCGAAATACACCATCAGTTCCTAGATCCATTGATATTTGGTCTTGCAATCACAAAAAGAATAATTTGGGGGACATTTTTGAAGTGGCCCAAGGGCCATAGTATAAACATTTATAATCTAAATATCATTGATTGGTCATGTCCTGGATAAGATCTTTCGTTTTACGAAGGATCAGCCAAATCGAAGGAGCAAGCTATTTCGAAAAATTTCAAAGGGTATAGGCTTAGTCGATATTCGGAAGGAAATATTTTTTTTGGATTTTGATACATTTTATAATCTAATCGTTATCTTTGGATCATTTCAAATCGAAATACACCATCAGTTCCTAGATCCATTGATATTTGGTCTTGCAATCACAAAAGGAATAATTTGGGGGACATTTTTGAAGTGGCCCCAGGGCCATAGTATAAACATTTATAATGTAAATTTCATTTATTTGTCATTTCATGGATAAGATCTTTCGTTTTACGAAGGATCAGCCAAATCGAAGGGGCAAGCTATTTCGAAAATTTTCAAGGGGTATGTATAGTCTAGTCGAAATTCGGAGGGAAATATTATTTTTGGATTTTGATCAATTTTATAATCTTATCGTAATCTTTGGATCATTTCGAATCGAAATACAAAAATTATGGAAAGATTTACAGTACATATATATTTTCTTTCCCAGGTATTTGCGGATATTTGGGAGATGTTGATGTGCGTTCTACAAACACTCGCATCGTCGGAGGGGATGAGGTTACTGACATCCGAGCCTACCAATACATGGCAACGCTTCAATCTCGGAATAAACGCACGTGGAGCCAGCGTCTTCAGCCTAACATGGCCCATTGCGGTGTGGACATTTAGGCCTACTTTTTGTCATTCTTTTTATTGCACACAAATTTTATTATTTTTTAATAATAATTACTCCCCCACCCTGCCTCTCTATATGAATTTTTTTCTAAATGGTTAATTACTAAAAGCCCAGTAACTATGGTATATCAGGGCCCAGAGTAGAATACACACAGGATATCTCACCTTGTCAATGGACGCTATATAACCTGATGACGGCATCATCTGCCTCCCGTCAGTTTGTCATTTAGGCCTACACTGAGATCAGCTAAAGGCCGTATCACATAAGGTTCCGAACTGCCCGTCTGGACAGAAAGCGTGTGGTTGTTTGTGTGCGTGGGAGTGCACAAGCAGCATCACAGCAGCAGCAGACCAAATGTTTTCAACACAGGTAGTAATATTACCAGCACGTTCTTCAACGCACTAGAGTGTGTCATTGGTGACGAGAGGTTTTATTATTCATCGACAGGTCCAAGTGGTCGCATAATAGTTAAACCAAACAGCGGGCGCTTTACTAACTTGGAGGATCTATGTGACACTGTTAAGTTTCAAACGTGCATAGGAGAGCAGGAAGTCTTTTAGCACTGACGTTATAGTCCTCCCAACGAAACTATTCTCATGCTTTCATCACAGGCCATGTCCAGAATGGCAACTTAGCTTGACATTCCTCCGTGTGCTTGAAGGAAGATTGCGTCGGATTGTTCTCAGTTCGTGAGTTGGCCAACTTGTCCGATGTTGATAAATGGTAATTCTCTCATTTGTGTAAGTTGCTATTAATAATATTAAACGATGAATATTTTTTTAAATTAAATACAAATATAAGTTTGTAGTAACAAAACCAATAAGTCGTGTTTTAAGAGAAGTGATAATTGAAAATAGATCACGGGAACCCAGCCATTCACAGCTTTCGATACCAAGAAATGGCGGAAACGCCGGTGTTTAAACGACTTTATTTCATAAAACTAAAGTAGGACGGACATATACCTTTACAGTTTAAACCTTCCTCTAGAACAAAGTGGAATATTAGAATAAATACTTGCTGCGAGTAGTTACTCCATGGATCTACTCAGTAAAGTGTGAATTTTGATACATTTTGACAGGCTTTCAATAGAAACAAAAGACTGCCAATGTTGCTCACAGCTTGCTGGATTTTGATAGTTCCTGTGAACTTTTTCGAATTCTCGAACTCTCATTGGCTACACAACAAGGTCTACTTGATCTCCGCCTAGCGGAGGCTCGTCGAACTCCCGAGTTCGACTAGCCTCCGCCAGGCGGAGATCAAGTAGACCTTGGCTAGCTGCTAATTTCGTCGTGCGCCATCTTAGTATTCGGCAATAGTGCGCGCATGAACACAGGCAGTAAACCGTCCGCGGAAGTTTACTTCGAGGCCTCACGGGTTATGACGAAAGCATGAGAATAGTTTCGTTGGGAGGACTATACTGGTCCAAAGAGGTACCAGGGACTGCATTCCTTGATTGAATCATAACAGTAACAATATTAGGGTTGGGAGTTGACATCGATAATTTGATTTGACATCGATGTCGAACCCAAAATTGACATTCGATTCGACATCGATTTGCAATCTCAAATCGTAATAATCGTTCGACATCGAAACTTCCGTGCGGTATTTAATTTTCAAATATCCCGCGTTGAGAGCGCGGAAGTTGGTCAAACTGGCAACCTTGTACACAAAGCACAAGTTGATTCCAGCGAGTGCGCGCATGCGTAGGCGCCAGGCGGTGAACATGTTTCACCCTGTGGTCCTGTCCATCCAGTTCCAGCCTGTAACGCGGCCTTGAACGTTATGTTCCGTGTTGACTTATTACTCAAGAAACAAATCAATCGTATAATATATTCGTCTCTCCGGGGTTTGAGATGTCATCTTTGCCAGTAAGGCCTGTTTTAGTGACGCCGACGGGAAAGCGAAGTGATGTGTGGAAGTCATTTGAATTTGTGGCAAATATAGACGGCCAAATAACGAACGATAAACACGTGGTTTGTCGTCAGTGTTATACATCCGTGGGAAAAAAAAACTTTTTTTTTTTGGGGGGGGGGGGGAGGGGTTGATGTCGAAAATAGTTTCGATGTCGAAATAATTTCGATTTGATGTCGAAATTTTCGGTTTGACATCGATTACGAATTTATAATCAAATCCCAACCCTAAACAATATTGAGAAAGTGTTCACACTGGGTTAGTACCCAGATCAATTAATTGGAAGCCTAAAGATTAATGTGATTTCCTTGCTCAGAAGTTTTTTGGGAAAGGTTTGGTTAACAGGGTTAGCAGTAAAACTACAGAACATTCTTGCATTTCAATTAAATTACGATCATCAAACATTTCATCAGTTCACAAACTATACATACTCAACACAAGCATCATTCAAACAAAATGATACGTAATTGTAATTGATAAAATGATACAGTACAGACTTGAATGAATCTGCAATCGGTAAAAAGAATAAAGAAAGGCTTACCTACATCGAATTATTGAACAATTCGCTTAGGTCTATAAAGTATGTACATAATATCCAAATTTTAAAATTGTTAACACTTTTAATGGTCTGTTAAACTCTTAACTTGTGCTTTTACTTAAAAGATATTTTTAACCAGAAATCTCTCCGTTCACAACCATAGCTCATGGATGGTGCATGTGTTACTGCGTGCAAGTTAAAACAAAGAAGAAAGTTATTGTGATGGAACAAGAACCAAGACATACAAAAACATTGTTTTATTAAGAATTGTTTAACATAATGGTATCTGCTGTAAAGTGAGTTTACAACCGATTACCTGTTTACCTGTTATTGTCTGAATGACGTAACGTCACAGATAACAGTTCACATGATCGGAATAAAGCTGATAGTAACAGACTGGCTAACAATTAAGAGTGTCTTACAAAACCAATGAGTTCAATGTAATAGACCTTTACATGAACTACATATTCTAACATTTATCAAAATATCAACAATTTCAATCTTTGCTTAAAGTTAAAACTGTTTACACTTAAATATAAGATTTCTTCATAATGCTGATCACTATTAACTTAACGTCAACCATTGGTTACAGGTGAAAGAATACGGTAAATGTTGTGCTGTTCGCAGTTCATCGAGACAGGGAGTGACTTCGTTCCCGCGAGTCGTCACTCCCCGCTTCCCGAAAATCCGCCAGTCGTTGGTGGGCGGGTAGTTTGTCGAAGAAAGGATGTCTTAAAGCTTCCTCGAGGGTGATTCGTGTGCTTGGTTCGTAATCCAGCATACGAGCAATGAGGTCGAACAACTGCACATGGTCTGTATCTTCGGAGTTCTGGTATCGCTGGAATAGAGAAACCAACATTAAAGATCTTCATTTAAAATGCCTCATTGGTAGAGGTGTGGGAAAAAATGATTAGGCCTAATTTGATTTTCACTTTTAGTATTAAAAAAAACGGCATATTATCGTAATTACTGCACAGTCACGAATTCATAATGAAAAACACCCATGTACTAGCCACTAGGGGTCTGCGGGGCCCCAAAATTTCAGGTAGTTTCAGGTAGTTGTATTGTTCAAAATTCAGGTACTATTTTAATAAGCAGACAGGTCAAGTCGGGCCAAAACAAAAATAACTAGGCCTACTGGTACTTGAATGCAAAGCAGTAACTTATTTAAAGGGTCCTTAATAATTTTGTGAGTTTATTGCCATGTCCGACAATTGAAGAAAATTAAAAAGAACAATTTTTGCTTGTCCGGTTGTTTTTTATCAATCTGTTACATTGCATCTTACAAGGTGTTGATGGGGCAGGGGGGGGGGGGGGCAAATTTCTGCCCCCCCGCCTCATTTTTTAAAAATATTAGTTTTAGTTATTTTTATTTATTTTGTTACCCAACCTGAAGTTATTTGTAAGTTACCCGACCCAATCCGAAGAAGTACTACCCGAGTACCCGCAGACCCTTACTAGCTATTTATTTACTTAAATTTTATTTTTATATGTATCGGTATATGCCTACTTATAAACTAGCTAAATTTTGTTACTACAGTTGGCAAAGCGTCTTTTAAGGCGAAGTCGTAAAAGAAAAGTGTTCTCAATCGCCTTTCATTGACTTCGGTGCGTCTTTTCAACTATGTAGGCTATCGATATATTTTGTATTTCCTTCTTCTTCTTCTTCTTCTTCTCAAATGCCCACATTTGGCTATTATGCCATCATGCTGGATCTGGTCAACCAGTAGAGACACACTTCTTTCTCCACCCTCTTCATGCCGCTCGGCATTGCGTCACGTTCCCCTGCCAGTTTTGGACATACAAACAGGTGGCTCCTATTCTGCTCCCCATTTCCACACAGCTTGCAGGTACTCGTCTCAAACACCCCTATTCGGTGGAGATGCTTCCCTAGAAGATCGTGCTGCGTTTTTAGCCTGAACTGGGCCGTTTCAATTTGCCGTGGAAGATGGTTGGTGGGCCTTTTTGAACTCATGGTATATTCCTGCCATGGCTTGTTTCTACCTTTCTCTACCCAGTCCTGCCTGATCTTCTTAGTGGCAAATCAATTAAAACTCGGTTCACTACGTGCTCTCAAAGGTTCCGGTGGAATGTCCAATCTGAATCAGTGCCAACTGGTGGTGCCAGCAGAAAACACCAGTGAATACAAAGTAAACATAATAGGATGTTGAAAACACATAATTAAACATGCATGCAAGCGGCATGAAGAGGGTGGAGAAAGAAGCGTGTCTCTACTGGTTGACCAGATCCAGCATAGGGATGTCAACGGGTACCCGTTACCCGCCCGGTACACACGGGTACGGTTCCAACTTTTCAATACCCGTTACCCGGTACTACCTGTTCCCTTTTCTGTTCAAAATGAAATTAATTCAACATTGCGATATTTCTCTACTGGCGTCTTTGTGCGAGCGTACGAGCCGCTCTTTTCAATTTGCCGGCATTTTACTTGATCCCCCCCCCCCCCCTCAACAGCGCCGCTGACGAATGAGACGTAAAGCCCAATTAGTATCATCTTCTGTAGGCCTATGGAAGAATGCTGCGGAACGGTTGCGAGTCCGAGGGAGCGCACCCGCCCGTCGTAGCTTTACCGGTACCGCAATCATGTTCTCGTGTTCGAGCTCGGACTATGACGTCATCGCTTTGACGCGGCCGACCACTGCCTACCGTAGCGGAGACGCAAGCTTTGAAGCTTTGTTGAATACTTCCGCGATCGTTTTTCATCGATGACAATGCAACCTGATACCGTTTAACAATATAATGTCTCTTTCCACAACTTTGCGAATCATTTGACACCCATGACGATAAAACGCATATTTAGTATTATTTACTACCCGGGTAGTCCGGGTACGGCGCGAGGGTACCCGGGTACAAATATTTCCGGGTATTGACATCCCTAATCCAGCATGATGGCATAATAGCCAAATGTAGGCTTTTGAAAAGAAGAAGAAGACATGAGGTGCATGTGAGCACTATTACATAATATTAGTTCAATAACTTACGTGCAATGGTTTACAATTTTCCCGAACATAACGACCCGCAGAACTCTTCTCATCCCAGTCTAGTTTTCCGTGGTAGAAGTATTTTGTTTTGGTCTTTCTTGCCATCCTGTAACAGAAGAAAACAATAAGGTAAGTGTGATGTAATTTATACATTTACGTAATTATACATGCATGCATGTTGAGACACAAATTATATTTTAATTTCAAGACGTCTTAAAAAGCATGAATTACAGTAGTTACAACATACAATAGGCCTACAAGACCACTATTCACAAAAAGGTTCTAGCCACAAGTAGGTTCTAGCCACTGTGGGTAATCATACAACATTATTAAGTCATTGTTATTATTATTTAGTAGTGGTGTCCAACGATATCGATAATTCGATACGATATCGATATCGCACGAAAATCGCCGTTAATTTCGATATCGATATGGTAGTGTCATATCGAAAATATCGCGATATCGTGGTCAACTTAAAATATTAAAATATTTCCGCTATGGTCTGCAGTATGCATTGCTGCAGTATGCGTTGCTGCAGCTTGTCACTGAGTACCAATCCCCCTCCCCCCCCAGCCCGCGATATCATTGTCAACTTGAAGTATTTCTCCCATGGTTTGCAGTATGCGTTGCTGCAGTTTGTAACTGGACATCTACCCCCTCCACACAGATGGCCGCAAGGGCTGGCTGGTTCCCTTTGTTTGCATCCAGACATTGGATCCATTCAACTATTTGTACCTGGAACCCCGAATTCTTTCCGAGAAGAATGTTGTTGTTCAATATTGCTTGATACTTTTACGACTGTCAATAGCCGATGCCGGAGTGACTAGACGTCATCACGCGAATTCAAGCCTTTATCGCTGTGCAGCAACTCGTACTGCAGGCAACGGGCGGAAAATATTCAAGTTGATAGTGATATCCCGGGGTAAGGGGGGGGGGGGGGTATAGACGTGAAGACACTAACTGCAGGAACGCGTACTGCTGGCCACGGCAAAAACACTTTAAATTGACTACGATTTCTTATGTATTGTTTTATTGCCGCCGAAAAAAAATTCGATATCGCGATATCGATGTCAATTTTTTAATATCGATATCGCGATACGATATCGGCAAAATGGCGCCGATATCGATATTGAAAAAAATATCGTTTGACACCACTATTATTTAGTAATCAATATTATTCTTATTATATTATTTTATTGAATGGACGACATATATATACGTAACCTCAGTCAAAACCAGCGTTAACGTGTACGTATGTAATGTCAATTATTTCCATTAGGTATAATTCAAATAGAAATTTGATAGGTTCTTTTTTGGCATTTTTAAGGTACTATTTGCCTGCCTATTTATTAATTGTAAAGGTCCTAAACATCTGGGGCCTAGCAATCACATTGATTTTTTTATCATCACATGTTAGGGGAACTACAAATTGTAGGTGATCGACTCATCGTATTCAAGTGAATTCTTTAAACTCCACACAATTGTCAAGAAAGAACTACAATCAGGCATTACTAAACTTTGACTTACCTGTAAGGAATGGGGCCCAAGATTCTCTCCATCATGGCAAGGTGTTCCCGGTTGTCGTGTGTTTGGAACAGTGTGATGCCCAGGTACAGCTCAAAGACTATACATCCAATGGACCACACATCACACGGTTGAGACCAGCCAAGTTCTAAAACAAAGGTCCATACACTGGAGGTTAGAGCCATAGATAAGATAGGAATCTTGAAATAGTATCGAGGCTTGCCCAAGTGCCTACTAGTTTCAAAAAGCAGACTAAAACCGGTCGAGCCAGAATCACACGGTGTACTGTACGATGTCGGTACCAACATCTTTTTTTTTTCCTTCTTGTGCCAAGATGGCTTTTTCAGCCATTCTTTTGTCTTACTATCGAATATAAAACTGCTTCCTTTTCTGGCCTGCTCATATCATTGGGCACATCTTAGATGCCAACACAGAAGTCACATTACTAAAAGCTGTTCAAATTAGAGAACTAACTGAATTGTCCAAAAACTGACCAGGTTTGATTAACTGCCACTCTATGTAGTATGTATGACTAATTGTGCTCAGCTACACTTCTAAGTACTTACCAAGTATAACTTCAGGTGCTCTGTAATGTCTAGTCGAAACAATGGTGCTATGGTGTTCATGGTCGAACGTGGCACTGCCAAAGTCGATCAATTTCACATCAGTCTTCTTCACACGCCTCACATCACGTTTCTGTAACAAGCGCAACCGATCATTAATTTACTAGCCCAATATATTTTATAGTAGTGTAATGTTCAAGCTCCAGATATGGGAAATTTCAAATTTTACTTACACAAGATATAATTACAATATGCCTATTTAAAGAGCTTAATCTAAATAAAATTTACTTTTATCAGTGCTTTTAAATACTAAAAAGTGAAATATTTACATGTCCTGTGATAATGGTTCAGTTTGATTTAACTTTTAAGTTTCTAAGTTTTTTAAAAGCATTTTTATGTTGGCAAATAAATGTGACAAGTGTGGTTAGTTTCACAATGAATGTTTACATAATGAAATTTTGGCAATTTCTACAAATTAACCTACCAAGTTAGGCTATTCTTGTGGACATATCAATTTTCATGGAAATCAGCAAGTTATTGATAATTTTAAATATCCAATTACTCTTCATGCAGCCTAATGTTAGGCCTCGTACGCCTAGGCTAACACGGCTCTTCTGTGCATGTGCCAAGAGTGAACATCAAATTAGAAATGGCTTCTCTTAACCGATACGTATAAAGTTTGACTTATCGCATGGTGGCAGTTGTAGAGTTGAAGTAATTAGTAAATGCAAAAATGATGGTACCAGAAATCGGTGCATTGTAAGAAGTCCGAAAATTGTTCAATGCAACTGAAAATGTAACACAAGTACAGTATTGTATTTTGACATTTTGTATCTACTAGCCCTAACCCTTTCTGGTAAATGACACATTAAACTTGACTCGGCAGTAGACTAAAACGCCATAGTTTGAATTTTTGCTACATAAACGATAGGTAGGGGCTAAAACATATTTAAGAAAATGAGTTCACAAGATACAAATTTTAATTAATACTCCTGATGCTATAAATCACCCTAATACTGTATAGTTAGAGGCATCGAATTTTCGCGTTCAGCAAAAGCACGAAAAAAATTAAAAACGTTTTTTTTCGTATTTGTGGATGAAATCACCCACTAGCAGCCTGTTGGCAGTGAAATTGAATCACGAAATATCGCGAAATTTATTTGAATTCACGAAATATCGCAATTAACTGTGTAAATACGAAATAACCGCGAAAAAACGAGATATTTATCGAGTTTTCAACAATTTGCAAAAAATCAACGTCGTAAAATGTAAAAAATAAAACTTCTCCGTCAATTTGCGTGAAAAATCGGTCAAGTAGGTTTTACTTTTATCGACTCATGTAACAGTGGAAAACTTCTTTACCGACCCGACCTTCGACTTCGATATATTTTCGACTTGCAGGTAGGGTCGATGCCGAGTGATGACATGTTTTTTCCGCTTCCTGTTCATAACAAACAACACGGGAACTGACGAGTGAACAGTTATCCACGCGAAGAAAGAAAATAAAATGCCTTGAAAAAAGAAAATAACTTGACTTGTAAATATCTACATTAAATTCATATATTTTAGTAAAAGAAAATTGACTTGAACTAAATCAGTGCCTCTTCTAGGCTTTTGGTGGCAACTTGATTTCGGTCTCGCGCTGCACTTGTTCGTTTTGGTCGTACATAACCCTACTTTTCCCTTCTGCCATATAAAACTAATTTAAAGATGCATCCCGGTGAACAAAAGGTTACAAGCCGTTGTAACTATTTTACTTGATTTTTGTTGATGACAACTACAATCATTTTCCACCTTATTCACCTACAAACAGCGTTCGTTCAAAGTTTCAGTCAGTCTGTTCTAGGCCTACTTATTTACATGAAGGACTCGGTACGGTCTTTCGGTCTAGGCCTAGGCCTAGTCTAGCTTTTTGGGCGGACCGGACCCAGTCCGTTCGGTCCCATTTTCTAGGTGTTTACATGGCGTGGACCGTACTCGGTACCGGACTCAGTCCGCCATGTAAACGGGGTTATTAAATTCGTATATTTAGTAAAAAAAACTGCATATCTTTGTTTTACTTCAAAAGGCTATTGTACGGGTGATGGACACGTAGAGAAACTGTTTTTGTGAAATGTGGTACAACAATGCAGTGTTCTTGAGCCTAAGTACAGCAAAGTGCAGTTATTTCAGCCACTCGTAGCCCTAGGTTTTCTTTGGTTTACTGTACATGGCCCCCGAATCGTAAATCAGCCTTAAAAACATACCTACTAATATCGTTCCTAATCCAATTCCTGAATAATGTGTAACAAATAGTATTTTGAAAACACCGCTGAAAGCGTTAATTTGATGGTATATTCACCGCTTTGAGGGTTTCAAAACACCGATATTTTGAATTTGAAAACACCATAAATCTGTGCCCCTATGTATAGTGTATATCATTGTTGCAGATGAAAAATGAGAATATTCCATACCAAGAATAACATACTATTAGCATCAACCACTATTAATTAAACTTCACATAGCACACACTCACACAACCCAATGGCAGCAACACATGCAGCAACTTTTAAGATATGTATTGTTGAGTGTTGTCACATTAGTTTGGAACTATCAAATCAAAACAAATCATAACAGTTCATATCAGCCAATCTTTTCGCTTGAAGAACTCCGGTACGTACAAGATGGACCAGAAAGCATGGGTAATGATGCAATAAGGAACTACTGTACGAATCATTAAAATCGTGGTTATAAGAATGCCAATAACTTGAAAGTGGGAGTTTCAGGTAATCCTTACTGGGTGAGCAATCCAGAAAGTCTTACCAATTTGACGTACAGTAAAGCCTCAGTTAGCATACGTTTTTGAAGGGATTGCTGCAAAGAAACAATTAAATAACTTTAATCTAAATAGGTGAAATTAAATTATTTAAGATGATGATTATGACCAGTGCCAAGATTTGCCTTGCAAAAAAAAAACTGAGGTTTTACTGTAATAATCAGCACTAAAACAATAGGAGACAAGACAACACAATGTGTAATCCTCAAAAATGCTATTCAAAACGTGAAACAAATTAAATTGTGTAGGTAGTCGATGTCCTGATCATGATCACCAAAGTGCTTTAAATTCAGCACAGGCACATGTCCGACAAGGTATCAGTATGGGCAATGGCAAGCATGCTATAATTATTTCGGATCAACTCGTTGTGGTTGCGGTAAAGATTAAATTCAAAAGCGAATGCCTGTCAAGATGCCTAGACCGCACACACTATTTTCTAGGCCTACATGGTACAGGGAGGGGTACACTCATTGGATTGTGTAGAAGGCCTACTCGAGTTGTTCATTGCATCCTCAACAATCTCGGAAACTAAGGTGGGCATATTTAAAGGAATCAATTCATTGTTGTACAAAGGTCAATGTTTTACTGCTAGTGTTTACTTGTATTTGAAAGATTGATTGTGGTCTCTTAATATTTTTTAATATAAATTCAGAATAGCCACATGATAAAAATGATTCAGTAATTTTATTATTAGTTACAGACCTAGTCACAATATTATACTGTATTGTGGTTTACCAGCTAATTAACAACTAGGCTTATAGTGACCAAGGTCAATATTTAATTTAAAATAGACACGCTATACTGCCATTAAAGATAATCAACTAAAAATACTTCATCAAATGGATCATTAAACACTTCAATACAAAACAAGTTGTTTGTGTATCAGCTATTTGGGGTACTAATTGGGGTACTATTTGGGGGGAAATATATATGCCGGGCAGCAGGGTATTGAAGGTACCGGCCACTTCAAAATTAAGAAAAGAATAACCTTGGTACTTCTACAGTTCAAGGTTTCAATTTTGAAGTTAAAAATGAGTATGTTGTGCATATTATAGAAAACTGAAAACCGCGACTGCACAGCCTTAAATACAGGAATACATTGATTGTGCAGATAAAGGTTGCTGGCTGAACTGTCGTTTTGTTTTTAGTCCTTGCACTTGACAAACTTGACAAGTCATTAAACAAAGCTTGTTACTGACTTTCTATAAACAGCGAATTTAAACATTCCTTAACATTGGCCCGTAATGTCCCTGTAACCAGTTTTATGATAAGCAAATACAGTCCGACCATGAAACTTCGGTAATCATAATTTGTCTTGAGTTATAAGCATCCATTAACATTCAAATTTTCAGAGAATAAGATTGAACACTGTAATAGTTTCCAGCAAGTACAACCAATACTAGACGGTACTTACCAGCCCAGGTAACTATCATCTAGTAATAAAATTTAGATTGCTTATAAATCATGATCATACCATCGAAAAGGGGTTCCTAGTTGTGCCTCTTTTGTAAGTGCAAACCTTTTTGCTGTTGTACGAGATGTCGAAGTCCGAGTCAACGAACAGGATGTTCTCGGGCTTGAGATCGGTGTGGGTCAGCTTGTTCTCGTGGAGGAACTGAACGGAATAGCTAAGCTGGTAAGCCATGTGACGAACGGCTTCTAGGGGGTACGGCTGGTAACTGTTGTCTTTCTGTAACAAAACAAAAGCGAAACCAATCGCGATAAGCGAGCATATGGCATTCTAGTCATATTTGCCTGGCTGCATGTATTGAAAACAAGTCAAAAGCGGTGAGGATGTCATGAGGAGAAAATTACACACACAGTACGTAATATACCCCGAACACATAGGTACTGTGTAAGTAGTCCAACACTACGCAATAAAATAGAATACAATACAATTGTCTAGTGCAAATTTAAATCATATCTTCCAAGTTTTAATGTTTTACAACTAGTTTTTATTTGAAGTACTTAACACTGTCAATAGTTAACAGACATGTAAAGATGCAGTACTTACCAAAAAGTCGAAAACACTGAGCCCCAGCATTTCGAAGGCTATGCACATGTGGCCGTGATAATCAAACCAGTCTAACATTTTCACACACAACCTGAAAACAATGACACAGACAATGTATAAGGACTGAAACTCATTCAAGGGAGTGAAGGGCCCAATGGGTATGAAAATGCCAGATACAGTACATATAAACAGTGGAACTTTGACTGTAGCTCTGACAAAATCAATCTTGCTTAGAAAACGCTCTTCAAATCAAGGCTGCGTTCAACTTTCATTTTTTACAAATCGTCAAATTCCAAGTCAAGTTAGAATTTCAACCATTGTGAAGAAGTCCAAAATGTGACAAAATGAGGGTATTACTTAATAAGTTAATGGGTTTCAAAAATCAATACTAAAAAAAAAAGTTTCTTGTTGAACGTCTGCTACTATTATTATACATATGCATATTGCATATATAGGCCTATACCTTTAATACGGGAAAAAACCAACAGGCTACATAGAGAAATAGCTCGACTGTGGATTTGCAGCTGCTCCACACGAAGCTGATGTTTTTATTATCTGATGTTCTCAAACAGTAGGCTATGTCATAATATGGCGTGCCCCATTTAGCATATTGACTTTAGGAACTTTAGGACCATTTATGACTAGTACAAGTGATGCCCCAATGCAACATTTATTAAACGATATCACCTAATAACTACTAGTGCTCACTGCTCAATTGACAATTTTAACATATGCATGAAGTTTGGAATGACTCAAAGTCTATGAAGATTTAATGTGCACGATTTGCTTTGTAAGGCGGTCTTGTGGTTTGATGGCTCTAAAATATATATTTTTCAATTGCAATTACATTCCTTGTATAGGCCTACTCATGCCATCTCTCTCTACTCAAACGTGGTAATTAGTTGTAGCAGTGCTATTACACAGCTTCTTGGGTTTAAGATTTAATGGTGTCAATGTCAAACAAATCCACCATCTTTAGGCGGCACCAGAGTGGAATTGATTTAAATCAATTGATTTAAATCGTTGATTTAAATCAACAAAAAAACTTACCAGCATAACTAGGTATATATCTCATTTTCAATTTCCCTCGAAGACCATAATCGCATATTATATGAAAAATGAAAATTTATTTGTTTATTTCCTGTCAATTAGTATTGTTTGTTGGCAATTGCAATTTACCAGTTGATTATCCCTTTTGTGAAACACTTCTTATTGTTGATTTAAATCAATTAAAATCTGATTTAAATCGAAAAAAAATAAAAAAAATCTGATTTAAATCAAGAAATCGATTTAAATCAAAAAAATCTGATTTAAATAGAAAAAATCATGATTTTTGATTTTTTTAATTAAAATCAAAAAAATCATCCACCCTGGGCGGCACTGACTGCCAGAGCCAAAAATCATGGTACATACTGTACAATGATTAATAGTTTTTACATTTAAAAGGTAATCCGTCAGTCATCCCATAAACTTGTGCTTGGTCATATTTTCTTGGCAGTGATATATGAGCTATAAATTACAAGTTAGGCTACTGCCACTGCATCAAAAACTACGACATAACGAATATACATAAACAAAGGATTTCAATGTTATTATTCACATTGTACTGAAAAGTGTTATTATTCACATTGTACTGAAAAGTGACATGAAATTGTGGTTAAACACGAGTTACACAATCAACATGTTGATTGCAACTTGATGAATGCAAGTGACTTTTTATGTGTAATATGTGTCTTATGTGTGTTGCCCCCTGGCAACTTTGGCAACCACCTATCCTATCACTTCATGTAGGGCCTATCTATGTTGAGATGAATTTGTTTTGACTTTTTGTCAAGGTCCAATCAACATGATTTTATTGATTTCGGATATGATAACATTATCACTGTATGCACCATGCTATCTGAATATGGCCAGTGAGCTTGAATGTATAATATGTAACAACAACTACGACAACGCAACAACTGTGGCTGCTACTCACCGTCTGCCTTCTGGATCCTTCTCGGCTATCTTCTCAAGAGCATTGATCTCCAGTTTGGCAGCCTCTCTATACTTCTCAACATTCTTGATAATCTTGACTGCCATTACAAAGTCTCGGCTAAAAAATAACATTACTATATTAGTTTAGTTGTCATAGCCTTTAAGAACATCTACATACAAATATAACCAATAGAGTATCAGCGTGAGTATCAAACGTGAGACTCTAATTCAGGAGGTCGCCAGTTCGTTTCTGGCCACCGGCAATCCTGACTGAAGGTTTTTTCCAAGGTTTTCCTCAGTCGTGAAGGCAAATGCTGGGACTGAGTCCTACTAATAGCACTCGCCACTCGGACATTCCTTTCCAGCTATCCAAACACCTTAATAACCTAGTTATAACCTAGTTAGTCACCTGACGACCCTACCCCCTTACCTATACCTTTCCCCTCACTGCTCAAGACTATAACATGTTCATTCTGATCATTCTAGTTCTTAGTTTCAATTATTATGTATTATATTATACTGTACTAGCCCTAATTATATTTGCATGTAGGATCCCAATAAGGATAGATCATATTTTTAAAATTACGAAGATACATATAGAGCAGTAACAAGTTTTCTCTTTTTAGACAAAATATATGCACAGAACTAATTTTTGCTACATGTTGAGTGTGCGAACAATTGCAGCCACAAACGTGGGAAATGCTCTTTTGCAATAAACAGTTTATTTCGTTTTTTCAATCAACTAATTTTTTCAACTACTTCATTGCAGAAATGAATAGGGTCACAAATTGTAGGATCTAGAAAACCATGTTGTTCTTAGCTCATTTCTTATTAGAACTGACACACTGGTGAACATTTGGAAACCTGGGACACACATAAATGATCAACTTCAATAAACATGGTGACTATAACAACTTTGAGCAACCATTACTACTATGGGATATCCTGCAGGACAATTATACATTTTATTGTATTTCACACACGCTCACTACTCAACATTAATATGCATTCACACCAAATTTAAATAAATCTAATTATAGTACGGTAAAGCTGTTGGTAAATTTTGTTTCAGTGTACCTTTGACAGGATATTAAAACAAATTTCACTAATAAATTGCATTTTTGTGTTTTAACATGTAGTCTTTATGACATTTCAAATTATAATTAACAGGCAAAACTAATTATTTGTCTTAATGCTATGCAGTCATGGTTTTCAGGCTCCTACACAAAAACATATTATGCTTGCAGGATAGGACATAAGTAAATTGTAAAACGTGATTACCTGTATAAGGAGTCTATGATTCCCATCTTACTATCAGTAAGCCTACAACTAACTAGCCTATGTGGATGTGAAAAGTTGTCGGAAATTGTAGGTAACTTTAGACACTCTTGTATATCTTTGCTGTTGCACTGCCACCTCAATAATCTGCTGTGTTGGCACCAATGACAATATAAAGCAAGCTGTGGTCTTACGTGAACAACAGCCCATACTTCATCTTTGTTTATGTGTATTGTAGGTCTAGCATGAAGTATGGGGTATTTTTGCTGTTCTCTACTTATGTTTATCTCCGTTACCACTTACCAGTCACAAAACAAATCGATAGAATATGTACTTGGTAAACAGCTGACCATCACCATACTAACAGTGGATCGGCAATCAAGGTACAAAGTAAGCAAGCATGAGCACATATGTTTCCGTCAGTGCAAATGTTGATGTCAATCATCAAAAGTTACGAGTTGATTTTTTAAAGCTCGCTATTCTCGATAATTACGCAACCATTCATGCCATCACATGAACCATATGTTGAGGTAGGTTTTGAATTTGAAGTTAGCTTTGACATCGATGCCAATTATTGTAAACGACATTTTACATGGAAATTTGTGTAGTAACTAGCACGAACTTTACAAAAACAAGTAATGCTTTTCCAATCCCTCTTTTGGTTTTGGAATCACAATCAATGGTCTTTGAAGAAGATCAACACAAATTAACTTTGACACAAATTTCAATAGGCTATATGAATGGCTACATAAAAAAAAAAATGCAAACATAAAAGGGATGTCTAGAGAAAACTAGGTAAATAAAAGCTCCCGCAACCATAACACGTAATTAGTATTATGTAGATGTATTTGGACAAGGCTACTTACTTTTTCAAATCTTTCACTTTGACCACTTTTCCAAAAGTGCCTTCCCCTAGGGTGGCCAGGATCTTATCTGAAAGAGTAATCGGCAAACAATTAGGATCGACTAAATATTGACTGAGACCTGAGGAATCCACCATAAATCCCATTAAAACTTGCAAGGTAAGGCAATACTCAACTTACCAACGAGTTTGCCTGTGATAGTCTAATATGCTCTGGACCCAACTGCCTTGGCCAAGTTTTAGTACTGCGGTCTAAAGATGAATTTATGTAGTCACTAGGCCTACTTTTAAATTTCTAGCTGTGCCAAAACTGCACACATTGAATTGATATTACAGTGGAATCCATCAAGTACAGCCAAGCATAGAGTGACACAGTCAACTGAAAGTTGAAGCCCCACAAGGAACAGATAAGAGATTGTCGAGGCACCCCAGGGTGGGGGGCCCCTTGTTGGCATTATCTGGTCGACGTACCCCCACTACAACAAGTTATCGTGGGAGTCTGGCAGGGGTGTGGGCAGGGAGAGGGAGAGCGGTGAGAAATTGTCAATGGAAATGGTCGTTGCAGGCACACAGAAGCAAACGATTTAGGAACTTGGATAATCGAGCAAATATTGAATAAAACATTATTTCTTTGTGAGCATGCATTTATCTGGGGAGATGTTAGATAAATTTTCTCTATGTAAAAAACTGTTTAGAACGTGACGTAAAATTGAAGTTTGATTTAAAACACAGTGAAAAATATATTTCCAAAAAGAGTTAACCTCCCCAGTTGAATCAAAAAGTAGAAAGAAATCTAATTGTGATCATGCCAAGTCTGCTGACACCCATAAGGATATGAGTACTTTATATAATACCATCATGCTTGCATATATTTGATCTGTATCCCCCAGTCCCCACCCTAAACCAGGAAGCTGAAAGAGAACACAATTGGTGACGTGATGTTATGTTTTGTTATACCCCCCATGTATGTAGTGTGACCCGTGGGTAAGTCTTAGTGTATATCTACTACATAGTTGTATTCACGAACATCTGTCTTGCAGCAAGTCGCCATGCCGGTAAATGAGGTGGCCTTCTTCATCGTCTTCGACGGAGGGCGCTCTTGAGCTCTGCAGCGGCAGTGGATGGACCCCGGAGACGACCAAATAAGGGCGAGCGAACGCACAGCGAGCGAGCGGGGGCGGGGCAAGACCGACGTCCGATCGAACACACACGGCGCAGTCCAATGATAGGTTCGGGTGAAGGTGCCAATTCATAGCCGCCAGCAATTCAAACCGAGTTGCGAGTCCAACAATCAAGAGACAAAGAGGGGAGAGGGCAAAATGGTTTGCCAGTCAACAACAGGATGTCAACAATGATTGCCAAATCAATACAAACAGGTGGCAGTAGTAGTTGTGTCTAGGAGTTTAAAAATAGCAAGTTCCTTCAAACTTAACAGCTATTTGACTAGCAAAATGAAATGGAATGTTTATGTTTAAGAGCGTTGCCACCACAGCCTTAATTAATGTGACAAGAATCATTGTTGTCAACTTGGAAAGAATCACTTATGTAATTCACTATTATTTAAAAATCCACATCTTAGAGTGTAAGCTGAAGTAATTGAATGATGCCTCTCTTAAAAATGAGAGGTTATTGTTATGACTAAGAAATAGCACGACAGGCTTGTTTGTTGCTGTTAGTACGACATAACCGGCACACGTTATAATGGTAGAAAGCATATTGTGTTAATAGTTAATTGTTGGTGTCTGTCACACAGGTATTCTATCAAGCAGGGTCAAGCAGCACCGCTACTTACGCCCGCCGTCGCCAGCAGAGACGGGAACTTGTGCCGATATTTGTTAGCTATCACGCTCGTTGCAGTAGACACTTTACTGGTTGCCGCTGATACTCTGCTGGTTGCCGCTGCCAACTTATTCACGGTGGTGGTCACCCTGGTGACGGGAGGGGGTTCCTCCTCACCGGCGGGGGGTTTGGCCACGGCCAGAACGGACGGGAACTTGCGGCCGTACTTGTTGGCTATCAGGCTGGTGGTGGACGTGGGGGTCGGGGCGAGGGGTTCGTCCTCCATCCCGGTACCCAGGCGACTGTACGCCTCGTCCATGGCAGAATACTTCTGAATCAGGCTCTGTATCTCCTTGCGCCTGGCCTCCCGCTCCCTGGTGAAAGCATCCTCCTCTGCCGGGGGCTGGGGCTGGGGCTGGGGCTCTGGGTCGACGGGGATCTCGACGGGCACCAGCCTCATCTTGTCGACACGCACCGGCCTGACCGGCCCGCGCCGGGGCTCCGAGGGCACCGGGCGCGAAGGCCTGGATATCACGCGCTCGCCATGCCGGTAGGGCGTCTTGTCGCGCTGGCTGTTGACCAACACGGGGTAGCTCTTCTCCACGAACACCGTGGAGGTCGTCGCACTCCTCGTGAGGGGGTTCCTACGCGCGGTGGAGACGGGCGGCGACCGCTGGCGCTGCGGGACGGGGGCGGGTACGGGGGCGGGTGCTGGTACTGGCGCCGGCTTCTCGGGCGAGGGCTCGCGGCGACGCGGGTACTTGTCCAGCACCGACTGGTACTTGTCCTCCAGCCGCGACCGCGTGGAGCCGAGACTGATGGCTGCCGCCGCCGCATCGGACGTGGTCGAGGTGCCTCGCACGCGCGTCGTCAGCCGCTGCAGGAGGCTGGAGCACGAGTCGCTCAGCAGCTGAGTCACGCTGGTGGTGGAGGAGCGGGTGTATCGCGCGCGACGGCTCGCGGCCGCGGGGTTGTTGTTGGGCCGAGAGGCCATCACCTCTTGCGATGTCTTCCGCGGCTCTTATCCATCTGAACTACCTTACAACGTAAACAGGTGACGCGCACTGTTTTTGAGGACAGCGGTGTTGTCACATGTCCGCCACTCGGGGCCTCTAACAAGCGCAATTCCAGCCAAAACGAACGAAACCTGAACGGGTGACGGACCGAACACAATCCTCTCTGTTGATGTTGCTCTCACTCGCGACCTCCCGTGGTTTAGTTACAGGCATGTTGAAATTACAACCGGCAGAAGAGCGGCAACGCCGCAGCCAGGTTTAATACTAAAGATACCCTGGCGAAGTTAGCCTCTCCTGCCAAAATCTGGTCGATCTATAAATATCACGCGACGCGAGCTCTTGGCGGAATGTGCAACGCACAAGTTGTCCGTTACTCCTATGCTAATCTCAATGAAAAACAGCGACACCTTACGGAACGTTTGGCCTAAAATACCTTCATCCGTGATTCTATTTTAAGCGAGTGTACGTTATTGACAATAAATGTGGGACACTGGGGACGCTTGGCCACAGATGGGAACGCAGGCCTACCACACCAGGCCGACGAAAAGGACGCTCAAGGCTAATGAAACCCTGCCTGTACCCTCGGCGAGATGTGCGAGTGCGACTTGCATTTTATCTTCCATTAACTTTCGTGTTTTCTTGTAGTGTTGGTTTACCCTCTTACTAATGATTCTGTCAAAACGCGACATGGGAACAAACACACCGTTGTCATCCAAGAATAATTTACTGTTGGGGGGAGGGAGGGGGAAGACAATGTGCTCCTTGGATTCACACAAGCCAGCCGCAGAGGAACGAAAGTATGTTTATAATAATATATTGTTTGCTTTTTCAAGTCGCAACACTCGCGGTTTTCAATAAATTTCATTATAAATCCCAAAAACGTGATTAACCTCGTGAGTACATGGTGTTGATCCGTTTGACCGTGTTAGCGCAAGAAAACGCGGATCACTTTTGGTCACATTGCCAAAAGCTATGTCACGTTTCGGTACGGACATAGATTATATTCTGCATATTAATTTTATCTTTACAATACGATAACATTTAAGTTGATCATATTTTTCCTTGCGCGTGATACGCAATTAATACGGGCGCAAATGGGGGTGGGGATAGCAACGAACTTCGTCATAAAACGATCATCATGTCAGCTCCCATAGAGAAGTGTAATTGAAGTTTTGGGGAAAACATAATATTGTATTGTCTCAATTTGAGGACTTGACCTTTCAGATGGCAACGATGTTTGTGGGACCGAGTCAAGGACGGGAATCGAACACGCGACCTCCCGAGTCTCGCGCACGCGCGTGCGCGTGAGCTACACAATGGTGACGACACGACGCAGACAGATGAGCGGATGATTCATGACCACGACGAAGGAGAAAGTCAAGTAAATGTACCCTTCTGCTGTCAGGCCTGCTTTCCGTCGCAGAATGGTTCTCCCGGGTCCCCCCGACTTGCCTATCGGGATGAGTTCACGCGACCTTGCCCTCAAGAGACGAGCAAGACACCCGAGTGCTCGTGCACCAGTCAGTATCGCTCCGTCCGAACACTTTCTAATGCATCCGAACCCAACAGATGGTGGATTGATTCTGTTGCCAACCGTGCATGAATCACCTGTCGGCTAATTAACCGTGCACTCGGTTAGTAGTTATTTCTAATTTTAATGCACCGATCATTTTGGGTACAAGGAGACCCGTCAGTCACCACTTCCTTCGACACCATAAACGTCTCGAGGCTCGTTGATATCCGCTCAAGGTTGTTTCCACCAGGTTATCATTCCGCTGCTCTAAATCTTGGCATCCCTAATCGGGAACTGCCTTATATGCTGCTGCTGCTGTGTTGATTTAGTTTCTCCTGACCTAATGTGGTTGTTATTGAGTAAACCGGTGACGTAAGTGTTGCGAATGCTTGCTTATCACACGACGGACACTCTGCGTCGTACATTGGAAGCGCGAGCATAGTGACTTGTCAATCAATTTTATGAGTTCTTTCTGCACAAGTATTGTTCCGAGGCCGGCCATTGTCAGTCACATCCAAACAAACGGCAGCCAGAAATTAACAACGCGAAACAATGGCGCCGTCAACGTTATTTACGGCGATAGTCGAGCAGTGCGGAGTGGCCACATAGCAAAACACGCACGTAATTAATGTATTCTCGGAATGTGCGAGCTGCCAAGAGTCGTCCATTACGAGTGATTTGTCGCCTGCTTCTTCTCTACAATTGTTACGGATTCACGAGCCATGCTTTGTTGTATGCACACAATCAATCGGGGGCGTTTTCACGCCCAACATTACGGTATTTATAATAATATTGTGATGATAAATCAGGCTACGCAACGAGTTCGTTGCCAAACAGTACGGCAATAGACCCATTTAAACATGCCCACAACCACACTCACTTGAAACAGGTACAGCATGCAGGGTTGTTATCCCTTCTCACATCCCCTATATCCGTGTAACTAACTATTATCTGCGTAGCATACACACGTCCACGCATGCGGGGTTGTTATCCCTCAATCCATGTAGACACAAGTAATGGTTAGGAAGGCTTTTCTCATGCAGGGCTGTTAGTGCCTCGCCAGTAACTATCTGTCCGTGTACCTCTTCGGCCTCCACAGCCTGCGTGTTCGCCTGCAAGTTGTCGGGCTCCAGCCAGGTCCACGGTACAATAGGGGGCGGTGGCTCTACCACCGGCCACCACGAGGACTGCACCATGGTAGCCTGTTGCGCCTGACCCAGCGACAACTGGCACACTTGTTGCTGCAGTTGACAGTAGGTTCGCGGCTGTGTAGGATCCATTGCTATCACACCATTCATAACACTGGTACTTCTGCGTATCACATTTGCATTCTCGAATTCGGACGGTCGCCAAACAAGAAGATATAAATAAAACGTGAAACGCAAATAGGAAGAGGTGATTACTCGCGAAGATGGAACGGATTCTAGATAAATGTCGATTGGCTTGTTCACAAATGATAAGACAACGAATCGTTCGTTTTAAACATCACGTTAGAAACTAATGAAAACTTTGTTAAATGAAACAATAGCACAAATTCTTCAGTGTCGCACGGTTAAACTCCTGGATAACAAGTGATCACACTCGAGTTTCCCGACATTTATATAAACTTTGTTACCCGGAAGTGCAGCTGTTACAACTTCCGTGCATTTGAATAGCTCCAATATTAATCACCTGTTCCTTGTACGTGTGCGGTCCTCACGTCATCTCAAGCAAGACAGTCAACTCATTACCACGTTCGCAAGACTGACGAACTACATTGCAACAATTCGGGCGTATGTCGTCGCGTTTTCGCTCTCGCAAGTTGGGGTGCCGACGACGACGACGGCGACGGCCATCCCACTCGGTTCGCTCGCACACAGAACAGTGTAACGCGGCGCGGTGACGAGGCGGCGTCGGAAATAGGTTCGCCCGACGGAAATAGACGGGCGCACATACACAACACTCATGCACTAGCACAACACGGCACGTGCTCTCGGTAGGCGGTGACCAATAATTGCGATGACGTCGCACACGGGGCTGCGCGCTTGCGACACTGCCTGGCCTTGCGGGGTTGACTAATCGCAGGTGCAGGGGTTGATCGGTTGTGACACTGCCCGGCCTTGCGGGGTTGACTAATCGCAGGTGCAGGGGTTGATCGGTTGCGACACTGCCTGGCCTTAAAGGGTTGACATCGCAGGTGCAGGGGTTGGTCGGTTGCGACACTGCCTGGCCTTGAAGGGTTGACATCGCAGGTGCAGGGGTTGATCGGTTGCGACACTGCCTGGCCTTGAAGGGTTGATATCGCAGGTGCAGGGGTTGGTCGGTTGCGACACTGCCTGGCCTTGAAGGGTTGATATCGCAGGTGCAGGGGTTGATTGGTTGCGACACTGCCTGGCCTTGAAGGGTTGATATCGCAGGTGCAGGGGTTGGTCGGTTGTTGTGGGTGCGGTGAAGCACACCCAATACACGGCCACGGGTGATGAGGACCAGTCAAACGCAGGAGTAATAGCTCTGTATTGCCTACCACTCCTCAACAAAGGCGGCTTAGATGTTTCAACTCCACTATTTCCTATATATAAATTATTGAAATAAAAAGATAGCATAATTATATGATGATTGAAACATTGTACCGAAACGGCCGTTGTCTTCAGGCATGTTGTTATTATATTAACTTACAATTAAATGTACATGTCAGATGCTAAATGGATCAGCCTACACGCCTAAGATGTGGACCCCTGAGGGAGGACGACGGGGGTGGGGGGGGAGCTGTGGTGGCCGAGGGGCGCAAAGAGAGCGACAGAGCGCGGACACTCACCTGACTGGACGAGTGCGAGCGCCGGCCCGTCTCGGGGGCAGGGGGCGCGTGACGCTCCCGATGACCGCTGCCGCCGCGACGCCGGTGACGGTCGCGGTCTCGCTCGCGGTCACGATGCTGGCGGCGGTGGATGTTGGACGTCGGCGAGCGTCGGTTGCTGCGCTTGTAGCGACGCTCGGCGCTGGTACCGCGCTCATGCTGGCGGGAGCGCTGGGCTCGCTCGCTGCTGCTGCAAGGCGCAAACAAACACACGTCACGGCCTGCATAGAGGTCACACAACACGAGGTGACGACCCCAGAGCGTCGGTTGCTGCGCTTGTAGCGACGCTCGGCGCTGGTGCCGCGCTCATGCTGGCGGGAGCGCTGGGCTCGCTCGCTGCTGCTGCAAGGCGCAAACAAACACACGTCACGGCCTGCATAGAGGTCACACACCACGAGGTGACGCGCACAGAGCGTCGGTTGCTGCGCTTGTAGCGACGCTCGGCGCTTGTAGCGACGCTCGGCGCTTGTAGCGACGCTCGGCGCTGGCACCGCGCTCTTGCTGGCGGGAGCGCTGGGCCCGCTCGCTGCTGCTGCAAGGCGCAAACAAACACACGTCACGGCCTGCCTGCACCCCGTTGTCCCCCTCCCGTCGCTAGATATCACTCAGCAAGAGGTGACGACTCCAGATGCGCACATCTCGTTGTTGCAGTTCAAGCTCAATCACTAGGCCCAATGACAACCATCGGCCTTCAGATGTGAAGGGGTCCTTATCGCTGGGAGTAGACTACATTCACAGACAGCTAAGCGATCTACGAACCTGGCAGCAGGACCAAATGAAGACATGGCCTTCCGACGAGACCTAATGGAGATGTCAATCACTGCCTAACTTGCAGGAGGCGAGCCAAGTCGGATCCAGTCTACCAATTCAAATGTGACACTAAACACATTTCATTGCCATTAACATTTACTTGCAAGTGGGCCTACAAATAGTTCACTTGAGGAGCCAACGTCTTTGGCAGCACTCATCAGCGTAACTATAGACAGGGCCGAAAACTGTGCTGTTTTGTGATGTGCTACAGAGTGCAGTGTTTAGGTGGGTGTGTGTGTCGAAGAGGGATTTATTTGGTGAACATGTGAGAAAATGGTTCAAATATTGTCCAAGAAATATTATGCCAATGTTACCAAAAACACTGCTTATTATGATGAAGTATCCGTATAGATTAAAATACAAACAAGGTATGTGCAAAAATAGTAGATAAATACTAGGCCTACATAAAGTTTTCAAAAAGTGATAAGTTATGGAATGTGTTATACATGTTAATTTAAAATGCGCCAAATAAGCGCTATTTTGATGCTGTTCAACAAATGCTATTTAAAAGTATGAATTTGATGGCAACTGGCCAAATTCTAGCCCCACCCATCTTACCATCTGAGCTAATGCTAATCGAGGGTATAGAACTCTTTCTAAATTGCTATTTTTCTTCACATGATGCTTGACTGCACGTAGCGCGCCATATTCTTCGTTTCACAACAATGTCAATAAAGCTAGGTATCTTAAAACCTGTGTTCAATTCCCATACTTTATAATACACATCAATCTTTCTAAAGGATTGCAAAAATCGTGTATTACAGTGCCTCTCGCTTCACACAATTTGGTGTCATCTATACCGAAATTATTCTATATACGCGAATATTCCGCCCGTCAAATTGACTTTTTTTGAATAAGTGCGCCAGCGTTCGTACGTCTGTGTTAAAAGACTCTGTGACCACTTGGTTATGTCTAAGCCGAAATTATTCTTAACAATATTGTTGGGTAATGTAAAATGCTGAAAGTATAAAACAATATACGTTTACTTTTTAAATTACCTACGTATGTATGTACAACCCATCCGGATCCCTAATCTATGGGCAACAAGTTTCAGTGTCATCAAGAATGCCCACTATGTGTATTCGAGACTGGTATTTAATAGAAATAAACATAGGTACCATACGAAGGAATAAACTATACGATTTCCACTTTTTTTTTTAGACATTTCAATTGTAAATTGTAATATAAAACAATAAGGAGACGAAATAAACTTGCTCAGTTTCTCCTCGCAATGACAGAGCTGATACAATGTGTACTGATAGATGTTTATGAAGAACGTTCTGAAATGTGTAACGCCTGGAGACATCACGAAACTCGAATCCAATAACACTCATACAGATGGAATAGGTTATCGAGATTTGATTACACTGTTTGAACTCTCACGCACTCCTCAAAACAACCAACCGATGGAAATTGAATGACGAAACGCGACTTTCTATACGGATAGCCCAATTCTCCTCGGAATGTTACGAAGGAGAGCCCAGTCCAGTGTAGACATTTAGGCCAAATTGTTATAAATCTATATTTGATTACGATGCTATTACCACTAACGCATTCTTCACAACAATAAACTGATTAAAATGAATGTCGAAACGGGACTTTTATCTTCTCGGAATGCCATAGGACCACTATCCCTACAACAATTCGTCGATTTGGGCCAAATTTTTACAGCTGTTTACTGTTTGGGTTGCCTTTACGAGAGAGAGCTTGATCGTTAAAAATCACCTATCTGATGCAAAGACATTGATTCATTTAGAGGTAAACTGTGTAGGGCAGGGTCAGACTCGACTGGCAGTGTACATCAACTGCCTGGGCCGAGCGTCAACGAGTAGGGGACTAAATCGGGTACTGGAACAGAACAGTGGAACCGTCTGGTTTAGGCGATGCGAGGACAATGTTGATTGGCACACACGTCTTCTCTTGCCAACCACGCGCTCAGCTGACTCACTCACTCGTGTAAACAGCGCCTGACTCAGTGACTCGCCAAGCCGAAATGCACGTATACACTCGCGGACATATATAAATGAACGACATCTTCTTTATCAGCATCTTCCTGGTGGTGTGAACACCCTTGCTTTGCTTTGCATAACTCGAGCTACAAAGAACGCGATACCCTACTCTACTTGTTAGCATTTGAGCTGAAGTTCGACCGCGCTCAGCGACGTTTCCTCTAGTCTATACACCCAGGACCAACAAATACAATCACACAACCTCAGCACGAACTAACCGAAGAAGAGGTGTCGGTGTTGATAAAGAAGATCTCTTTACTACCACTAATTTAAATAGGTCGGCGAGTGTACGTTAAAAAGGGAAGGGGGGGGGGGGGGTTATATGGTTTCACAAAAACAATCATCAGTGGGAGTGGAACAGGATCGAATCCTACACGTGAACGTGAAGTGAGCCGATACGGTCGGCCACAGTCCAGTCTCAACCGCACCCATTTCACTTACAAGTAGCAACTGTGTGTAAGTAATTGGTACACAGCTTTGCTATCTGCTGTTGACACAAGATTAGTTAGCTATCCCCCCCCCCCCCTCAGTCTGATATCTCTAAACCTGTAGCTTGATCACACGATTCGGACACAATATGTATACCTACTCTGATCAACGGGAAGACGACGAACGAACCCCGAAGTTGGTTACCCGAGTGAGCGACAGTTGGGGGAATAGGTACAGTTTCCGAGTCCCCAACCAATCGGGACAACATTACCGGACTTCTTGCGGTGTCCGCATTTACTATCAACCAATCGACACAGGGCCAACAGCCAAAACCGTCGATCGTGAATTATGACGTAAGCCTAGTTCTCCAACGTGCTTCTAGAAAATTGGCCGAGTACGTTGCGCTTCGGAAACTTGGCCGAGTAACTCGCCAATACAAGATACCAACACCCAAATACAAAACAGAATAGCTTACGCGTCTCATCGTCGATCACTTACATCAGCGATGTTCACAGCGTCGCGTGACTGTAACACGCCGTAATTACTACACTTGCGACACACGACATGTGTGTGTTTGTACGAGTGTGCGGGAGAAATCTTTACACTAATTATTCTGAACCTTATCTGGCAACATTCATTACAACCGTGGCCTTTTATCATAAAAATATTAAAATTGACAATTGATGCCATGCTAAAAGAATGTCGTGATTATAATCTTGTTGGCAATTAGAAATTAAATAACCACTTAGGAAGTAGGTAATGTGTAGTGTAGTGTGTACGCCGTTTTCAGTTCCCCTTTCATTCCAATGGATCTGTTCCTCTCAAACCAGGAGTTATGTTCATAAAATCATGACATCGTGCCCCTTTGCCCTCAAAAGATCCCCTCAATTCAACCTCAAACCAAGTCAATAAAATATTTACGTTGTACCTGGCATTACTTCGTACACCTCACTGGGAACCGAGTTCGGTTTGGCCGGTAAAGAAGTCCTACCGACCGCTAAAGGATGGGCGTAAGCCGTAATGTATTGTAAACAGTGCCTAAATTCCCTTCGGTTGTAAGCCAAGCCACCAAACCGGATGGAAAGCCGTGATATACGCGTCAATGCGGTCGGAGCATCAAATCCTAAGTTTATCAACACTATTCAACTGGCAACGAATCAACTATTTCAAACCGAGTTGATGGATGCGATTTGAAGGCAGATGGGGTAAACGCATGGAAATGCAAACATGAATTTTTACGTAAGTGATTCCAAGCGAGATAGGCTATAAATTATAAACGTAGTGAAGTTTCGTCAGCACGCATAAAAACGCCGCTCGTGGGAAGTTTCCTCTTACCGAAATCTAATACTATCGATATGGACAAGACTTGACCGTGTCATTTCAATTATCTTTGAACTGTGTTTATAACGAAGAGGGTCGAGTGTAGACGATATAAAATGTTCATTAGTTGATTGAAACTTTATTGATGCAAGGAACTTGGAAAAAATAAAGAATGAGCAGTACAATATGAGCAAAGAACAATATGATCGACTGTTCCGCCTGCCTATACTACTGGTGAAACTCGATAAAACGTGTCTACTCTTAAATATGTTAAAATAGTCGATACTTTTGTTTAAATAAATATTTTGAGGCAAGAAGGAATACTAATTGATGACAATTCAAAGGGATGCAGACCTGGCCAAGATTGGAATATACAATTAATGCAGAATAAGAATTGGTAGAAATGAAAAGCCGCAGAAGAGAGCAAAGAACCAAGAGCCGTTTCGAATCAATCCACCGATTGATTGATAACATTGGAAAAACATCAATACTGATTCCGGATTTCGAGCTTTAGTTCGACACTAATAAATAAGAAGTGTCACAAGTTACATAGTCATGGCCATTACGCGTTTTCTTGGCACCCCCATCATTCGTTGCTTTCGCTACCCAGGTCAATAGAACTGATACAATCAATGTGATTGTTATGCTGGTCACACTCGCACACTATTTGTCTTGTCAAGATACGTACGTAATCTAACGAAACAAAGAAATGCAAAAACAAAGCCATGTTTTCACTGATACATGAAACATTTAACCATGTAGATTTGAAATCTCCCAAACATCTAACAAGTCTAAATCATTTGTTTGTTTTTTTACACTTCTTGATTTGTGGTGAGTAGACATCAATGTTGCGTGTTACACACGAGTTTCGACTACAGACAAGCGGAGGTAGAGATTGAAATTATGAAGGTTGAAGATAGCGAGAAGGGTGCGTCAATGTCCACGCAACACATTACATGTAATTTCAAAGTAAAGCTTAATTATGTGGGTTAGCACCGATATTGTGTTTATATTGTAGAGGTTGGGAGTGGGATTGAACGCCGAGCGTCTCTCAACGCATCGAGGCCAATCGCGACCAAACGAGCTCCCCGTTGTAAGTAATTGTGCTACAGAACCTTCGATTGTATCATATAATCCTTTGATCACATAGAAAACTTGTAATAAGCCGACACCCTCCCGTAACTGGATTATCAAGTCGCGTTGCAGCACACGTTTCAATACACGCCCAACAACAGAGAAGACAGTTGTGCTGAACAACACCAAACACTTGACAATACTCCAACATGTGCTGTGCGGGTTTTGTGTTGTAAGGAAATATACATTGCATAACCACGGGCGATAATACTCCATTACACAGAGCTCATGTAGCTTACAGATATGCATGACAATATAAATGGCAAATTGTTGGAGAACGCGAGGTTGTGCGATGGAAATTGTGCCAACTGGAAGGATTAGTTGTGAACATCAGCGCTGAAAGCTTCATTGTACGACCCTTTATAATCTTTGATTGTACCAAGCAATAGGCCTACTACGTTACTCGGAGTGACATGCACTATTAAAAACTAGTGATGACCATATTAAAACCATGCAACAAATTCTCAGATTAACCCCTTACTAAACCACACAAGGGTGTGTGGATAATATTATATCAGAAACATGTTTTGGGGGTAGACCGAAACGCAACGAATGAGAGAAACTCCACCAAATATTACACAACGTGTGGATACGTTGGCGTGAATGATTGAGGCTTGCTTTACTACGTTTTCGTCGAACATTATTCAATCTCTGTCGGGAGCAGCAGTTCGTAACCAATCTCAGTCGACATGGACGAAATGATTGGACGTCAATCACAGTATCTACGAATAGCATTACGGGGTCCTTGAACCTACTCAAGCTCGGGCAACGCTTATCGTAGTCCTACATGGTGTTACTAGACTTATCTACTGCTGTGCTGGGCCTACTAGTCGCAATGACATGATGGCTGGGCCATCCACGCAATGACAACTCACTGGCATGTTAATTAGAGTGTAAATACCTAAATGTAGTGCTTACATGATTATTATGTTTGAGGTTTATCAACGATGCCGGTAATGCACATGAGATGAGACGAGAATACGCCCTCGCCTGGGCTCGAGCTAGAATAGGGCCACGGTAGCTCTGCCTGACGTATGAGGAGACTACAAGCAACGATAGCTATAATTAAAAGTTGGCCGTCGGGTAATGCCGCGTCCACTGAAATTACCAGATGTCGTCCGTACCCGACAGCCAAAGTTTTAAACGAGGGGCCAGCCTACAAGAAGTGTCCCTGAAAACAGGGCACAAGACATCCATGCCCAAGCCAAGATTCAGACAAACTAGCCTAATCGTTCGTTGCCTCATAGTATACGAAATGTGTGGAGCTCGAGGAACGGAGTCGTCAGGGCGAAGCGAGGGAGCCGACCTCGACACACACAAACCCAGTGTCGGTCCTTGGCGCGAAGAATCGACACCGCTCATTAGAGGCAATTGTATATCCGAAACAAAACAACGCCCTAGGCAGGCCATGCAAAGACAAGGTGAGACGAGACACTTAACCAGTTGCTGCCGAGCTTGGGCCTGTCCGTCTTCGTCTTCACGCGCAGAGAAGACCACAGACTGCATCCCATGTCGGCGACATCATTGACGAACACTGGAAGTGGCTCCGATCAAGTCTCCCGGCCCGGGGCGGAAATACCGCGGGCACTTCCTGGCACCAGCATCCGAGGGAAGCTGTCACCACGTTACACAACCAACACGATAACGCCCTTGGACTCGGAGCCGAAACAACAAGTGTTTTAATTGAGATATCGTTCACTGCCGCACAATATGTAGACTAAGGTCATGATCGGACGGAGAACGTGACTTGAATACTAAAAGCTCCTCATTCCCCGAGCCGAGATGTTATCACGAAACATGGACTTTACGCTGGCCTCATATTTTGGCAAGGAAGCTAATCGAGACGTACCTGACGAGCCACGGCGGCGTCTCGACCTCCAGCACGGGCATCTCGACGGGTCCGGCGCGGAGGTTCGACGTGAACCTCAGCAACACCACAAATCTGTATCGTACAAAAATACTCGCTCCTTACTTGACCGACCGTCTGTCAGCCCACTGATCTAGATCGACGCGACAACGACGACTGCACTGTCTCTTGCATGTCTCTCTGTAGCGACCGATCGGGACCAAGGCGAAGAGCGGTATCAACACTGAGCAAGCTAGCTGGCTGCCAAGTGGGGGTCACAGTTATCAGCCGTCTCCTCGTCGTATTGGTCGGCTCGGTGAAAGGAGATAGAGGACAACTACTACTTGGATCGACCTCCAATAAAGGAGAGTCAACTTATGTGTGCCTTTCATACCATAATCAATAACAATAATACGGTTCTATTTATAGACTAGGAGAGTAGCCTATATGTTAATAAATTCGAATGATCGGCAATATGGAATGTCAACCGGCGCATATCACGTGGGAGAGGGAGGGGGGGGGGGGGAGGAGGAGATGGCGCTGTCTCGGCTAGGAACCGATTCTAAGTGCAATGCAATCTAATCATAGCCCCCCCCCCCCCCCCCACCGAAGAATTAAATAAATAAGAATGCTGCACAATGAAGAAATCGTCAGATTCAAAATATTCTCCCTCTCAACTTAAAAAGTTCATAATGAAGTAATAATAGTCATGATAAAATATGGCAGACGTAATGTCGAACTACAAGAACAAACAGTCCACTTACTTATATAATAAATTGTGCTCATTAGGAATATAGAAGAGCCTCGTTCTATGGCCGCTGACGGATCATAGTCCGAAGTCTGTACGTATGCTATTCCATTTGGTTTCATACACAGCCGACCAAGACGAACAATTAGCATTGTACTCTGTTACTAGCTTGAAACAATGCGGAGACCTTGAACATGCTAATCTCGCACGTTCCCAACATGTACTAACTACTAGGCCTACAAGCAGCTGTTGACAGTTGATCAGATAAGTGTCCGCATTAAGTATCATCAGGCCACCAACTACAGTCGTAGGCCTACGAACGGGGAGGGCGGGGGGTCATACCTCTGGACCCCACCACCCAATGGCATTTTTGACAGAACAGTTAAGATAATATTTCAAATTGAATTTTTAAATAATTATTTTTCTGATTTGTCAAATACTGAAAAATAGAGTAACAGAAATTTTCAAATATCGGTCCAATCTCTGCATGCGTAGGCCTACGTCGTGGTACGGTCGGTGGTTGTTAGAATGGAATGGTGCTGAAATTGTTGAGGCGGCCGCCTTCTTTCTGCCACAATCACAAAAACCGTAACGAGCTGGACAATCGAGACACCGCGTTTTACACACATCCAAGACCCAAAAAGAACGCATCATGCGATGCGATGTTGGTCGTCGGTGTTGCAGCATGATACAGTATCGACCCGATGCGGTCGGGCGTTACTGTTACAGAATTACCCGGCAGGGGAACGATCGCTCATCGCTTTGACAGCCAAGGCGAGCAAGCGATATTTTAAAAATTTAAATACAGAAGCTCGAGTAGGTATCGATATTTTATGGGACGTCTAGATCCATACTATAGTAGCCTACAGTATTTAAAACTTGGTTTCAGTATCACTAACGGTGTTGCCAAACGTAATGCAGTGTTTGATATGGTAGTAAAACGTGGCAAAATGTGAATGAGTAGAATGATGAGAAAATGTATGGTTTACTGCAATGTTTTGTCACAGATAAGGGCAAATCAGTTGTCTGTGGTTTTGTTATTCAACCGTTTCCACGCAATTTACAAATATTTGACGCCAACGAAGAAAAAATTAACAGAAATGCACAAATATTAAGAAGAAGACGACACAAACGATTGGCTACACTTATTTTGGTTAGTTAGCACTACATAATTTGACCATTTGAAGGGATTGGAAGGGGGGGGGGGGGGGCAAGAGATCTTTGAAGCACTCGTGGTAAAGTGCAGTGGTGGGACTGGGAGGTTGTCAAAACTAGTGATAAATAACGAATAACGTGATAGCTAAAGAAAACCTAATTGTTTTTTTTGGAGGAAAATCATGACAGTTGGTATCAAGAATCGGTAAGAATGACATATAATACGAGCATTAGAGTAGCCCTTTAGTGACCATCAGATTGATCAGATCAGATCAGGAGCCCGATTCTCTAAATCTGTGGTAAATTTCTCACCGGTTTCTGTCGTTACGGAAGGCAAATGGATGGCTGTGATTGGGTCACAGCCTTCTCATAACGACCAAAACCGGTGATCACCTTATCGTTGACCATAGAGAATCAAGGCCCTGATCGGTTGATTCTTAGATATTTTGTCTGTTCCTTTTATACTGAAAATTTCCCATTTCTATGTGATTATGAAATTACCTTTAGAAACGATGTGTGAACCTATATGTCATACTTGTTTCCATTTCCAATTACAGCAGCTATTTTCAAATGACAATAAAAGTTTAGGCTACATTATAACATATCACAGGTCTACCAATCCAAAATTGTCAAGGTTGGTAGGCTACTTTTTAGTACTGCAAGCATATTACATGACAGCCTGTAGTAAAATGTAGGGCTGCCTAACGGTATTGATTTTTCGATACAATATTGATAATAGAAAAATAATTTGATATAGAATATTAGAAAAACGATTTTTCTCCTATACAGTAGTTTGACAGTGTTGCGGTTCTGCATCTCCGTTGCTGTTTTGTGTGGATATTTTAAATTTTGAATAATAGGCCTGCACCACACAGATTGACACACATGTAGTAACTTACTAGTAAGACATGCCGAAGTTAAATTTACAAAAATATTGTTTATAATGAATAGCCTCCGGCTGGTCTGGAAATTCTAAAAACAGACGAGAAAAGTTTCGATATCGCCGATATCGATAGGTTACCGTGATACGTCACTTGAAAACTTCGATATCGCAATCCTTCCCTTGGATATCAACATGATTTTTTTTATCATTGACGCGGGGCAGTCCTAGTAAAATGTATCCTACTTAATGAATAGTAGCATATCGCAGTTTCGCGAATCAGTTCACAACAATGTATCGCAAGTACTGTACTGGAACGTGATGTTTGACAAGTGATTAATTTCCACCGAGAGTCAGACAGGGTGCTAACGAATGAAGAGGATGAACAAGAAATTGAATATAATTTGATATTCAAAGCAGAATGTTGATACATACTTAGAACAGTCATGTAAAGACACTAAGCATGCCTGTGCAGAGGCCAACAATAATTGTGTGGGGCTGATGGGAATAATCCTGCCTAAAATGTGTTAATCTCATCAAATCTTTCACGTACTCCCCCACATAAGTCGAGCGGAATTGTAAGCCTCATGATAAGACGAAATAATTTAAGAGTACATTATTAAATCGCTGGTTTGAATTTAACATACATTGTTCAATTGATTTACAAACAAGGACAAGTCGTGGAAGAGTACAGTAACACACAAAACAAAACCACCCACATAAGATCAGAAAGATCTCATCTGACGTAGTTTAGACTAGACACATGGCATGACTTGTTGGGTAAGCCACAAGTAGGATTGGCTGAGTGAGTGAAGCTTGTGTAGCTAGTGCGGCAAGGAGGAACAGAATAGACGCCATCTTTTCAGTTGTGAAAGAACTAGGGATGACATCGGGTACCCGGGTAACCCGGCTCCAAAGTATTACCCGGAGCCGTTTTTCGGGTCCGGGTAATTTTTTAGTCCGTTTCTAGGCTATATTTACGCGCCAGTATTGCTGCGGTTGATTTCGATGGAACCAGCAGGTACGGCGCGAGCCTACCCTTCCACAACACGTGACCCGGCGGGGAACAGAACAGACGCGAACCGACTTGCATTCGTTACTGTTTGTTCATTGTTTAACATTCTGGTGAACATTCTGGCTAACACTTGTTCTATTACAATTTATTTTACTTGAAATAGCATGTTTTATGTACGTGCTTCAGTTGTGTATTGCGAATTTTTTTTTTACTCGACGTGATTACTGCAGGCGTATTCCAAGGGGCTATTCGAGCAGGCGGCATGCACGTCATTCGTCCCTCTTCTTCGCACCCCGCGCCCTTCACAAGGCCTAGCAACGACCTTCAAATCAAGCCTACACATCGAAAAATACGTTTACAGGATCCGGGTACCCGGGTAATATGAGAGCTGGAACCGGTTCCGAATTTTATTACCCGATGTCATCCCTAGAAAGAACCAAGGCTGAAATCCATGTGATGCCAGACGGAATGACATATTATGTAGACCTACAAAGGGAATCCTGTCTCTATAGGATGACACGACAACACACGATCACCAAATAGACCAATTGTGGGCATGATGAAAAGAAGAAGACAAATAAGCAACATTAAGTTAAAAAACAATACACTTTTAGGCCAAGTTTACAGTTCCACGCATAATAAATATTAATGTACACTCACTATTGTACAGCATCACCAACCGCTATTCATATCTACGTAGTTTAAACACAAGCATAACCAATTAGTCCAGTGACTGGCGTGGACCCAATTAAAACTAAAGTGGAGACCACTCGGACAACGAAGCAGTCGATCCGACCGACCAGCGCGCCGCGTCGATCTTACATTTACCTGGTTTGTAAACCCCTCGTTAGGGGGGTAGTCGGGCCGACTCGTTCGCGCTACATTTCATTCACTCATTTCCTAGAATGTTATAATTAGCTACCCAAACAACTGTAGAAGCTAAATTCCAAATTTAAAGTAATGTTTTATTTGAATTAACATTTCAGAGACTTATTCCCTAATATAGATCAGACCACCACGATCTTAAAACTTTTTTATTTTTTCCTGTAGCGTTATTATGAGATGAATGCGAATCAAACGATTTTTATACTCCGTTGTCCGAGTGGTCTCCACTGTAGGCCTAGATCTGAGTCGATGGGATCAAGTTTGCATGTGCACGCATCCTCTAGTACCATGTAGTACCGCACTACATACAGAGTGCACCCCAGAGCCCTTACCTTGTGTGAGTGTGAACTACTCAATTTAAGATATTATTTAAAAAGCTGTGGCTTATTTTTAACGTACGCCTACCCAAAACCAACTACGTCTAGGTAGGTCTATCGCAGTTGTTCAGACTTCAGACTAGGTTATTTCAAACTAGCTTTAGGGAATTTGAATAGATGACAGGAGCCAAAAGCTTACCTTAAAAAGTTCGATAGGCCATCTGAAGGTTGAAGATACGACGTAACGTAACAAATATGTATATACACAAAACACAAAAGATGAGACGTTTCGGCTTCCGCAGCCTAGCTCACTCGTCAGAGTGGAAGCCAAAACGTCTCGTCATTTAGTGTTTTGTGTATACACATATTTGTTACGTCGTATCTTCGGCCTTCAAATGGCCTACCGAACTTTTTAAGGTAAGCTGTCGGCTCCTGTCATCTATTCCAATTCCCTAGACTCACAGCCTTTAGGCAAATATAATTGAAACTAGCTTTGTCACATTCACATAAAGTTAGGGATGTCAACGGGTACCCGGGTACCCGTTACCCGCCCGGTACACACGGGTAGGCCTACGGTTCCAACTTTTCAATACCCGTTACCCGGTACTACCCGTTCCCTTCTTCTGTTCAAAACGAAATCAATTCAACATTGCGATATTTCCCTACTGGCGGCTATGTGCAAGCGTACGAGCCGCGCTTTTCAATTGGCGGGCCTTTAACTTGACACACCCCCCCCCCCCCCTCGTCTTGATTAGTTATCGTCGCAAAAAATTAGACGTAAAGCCCAATTAGTATCATCTTCTGTAGGCCTATGGAAGAATGCTGCGGAACGGTTGCGAGTCCGAGGGAGCGCACCCGCCCGTCGTAGCTTTACCGCAATCATGTTCTCGTGTTCGAGCTCGGACTATGATGTCATTGCTTTGACGCGGCCGACCACCGCCTACCGTAGCGGAGACGCAAGCTTTGAAGCTTTGTAGTTGTATCTTAGGTACTATTATAAATCCATGGTTGAATACTTCCGCGATCGTTTGCATCGAAGACAATGCAACCTGATACCGTTTAACAATATAATGTCTCTTTCCACAACTTTGCGAATCATTTGACACCCATGACAATAAAACGCATATTTAGTATTATTTACTACCCGGGTAATCCGGGTACGGCGCAAGGGTACCCGGGTACAACTATTTCCAGGTATTGACATCCCTAAATAAAATGTCACATAAAATTATATCAGAATTTGGGATATGATGTTGCCAATCATGAGCTTTAACAATGCCGATTACCATAACGATGAGGATGCCACATAAAGGTAGGTTCCCTTCCTTGCATTTTGCCAACGCTGCCCATTGTGTTGACCAACCCTCGACAAATCGGGACTAAAGGCACTTGCCAGGTCTCATTTTAGGCAAAGCCCCACCCACTGGGAGCCACCTTCTGAAGGTAGCATATTTTCACTCTACTCTTTTCATTGCTTAAATTAAAACATATTCCAAGGTCCACTTTTGGAATGAGGGTGCAATAGCCAGCAATGTATTGATAGAGCTGCCAATAAATCTAGGGTGTTTTTAAACTAGGCCTACTACAGTTGGCTACTACTATCGCTCGCCATCTCATCCGTATTATTTACATACATTTTTTATGATTTCCTGTTGCTCATAGTATACCTTTTTTTTTTTTTTCCTCTTATGCAATGATGACCTTTAGTATACCTAGTTCATACTGCACTTTGTTTGAATAGGTGCCATCTAGCAGGTGCGTAGGAACTCTTTCAAGTAGGCCTACTAGGATGGGGGGTAGAAAAGTTGGGAGAATTTTTGTAAATATTTATGGGGCTGTATGTCTATCGTCTATTGTGTGAAATCCTAGTGAAATTTTTAAAAAAAACTTTACTTTAAAATGCTGTTGTGAAATTGGTAAGGGTAAGGTCTAAATGGGGAGGTGGTGATTGTGGTAGGCTACCTCAGTTAAGCCCCAGGCAACATAGGCACAAAGCTGCACTCATAAAGGACATATCCTAGAATTATGACAATAAATGTATTTCCGAAAACTTTTGAAACACTTCTCTATGGAACCCTGATGTTTGCACCCGTAAAAAATGTTATGCTAAAGGTCAAATACAAATAAGGTGGTTTAAAAGTCATTAAATGTTATCGTAGGCTATAATGTAAAGATAAAATTAATATATGCAGAATGCAAATGAGCCTTGGCCCTTGAGCGTTCCTTACGTCAGCCTAGTAGTATGGTAAGCCTGCCTTCCCATGTGTGGCCAAGCATCCCAAGTGTTCCACATTTATTGTCAATAATGTACAAGTGATTTTAAAACAATGTTAACTCTTTAGTTCTTTATCTTCTTTAGGCCCTATGCCTATTGCCAGATGGCAGCCTGTGTGTAGGAGTCCCCCCCCCCCCCCCCCCCCAAACATAACATGGCATCCATACCGTACCACAAGGTAGTCTAATAGAAATTGGGCAGAAGATACAAATCTGCATACGTTCAATAAATTTTGTATTACATCTTGGGAGTAAGCTAAGCATTTTTACTACTTGCAATTTTTCTACTTGTCAACTGGAATTTCATACTCGCCAATGGCAAGCTGGTGGGTGTTTTTCGAGCATTGGCATTGATGCAGATTGCAGACAGCCTATTCTTAATTGTTTCAAAACTTTCGACGTACTACATGGATCACAAACTCATGAAATGTTGAGTAGGCCTTAAGATAAATGAAACTTAAATAGGCCTAATGTGCAAATTGTGCCTCAACGCAATGGGCTGCGTTGGAAGCATGGGAACCTTTCTTTAGACAGCAAACTGCACTTTGCACTCTTGAGAGCAATGCACTAGCACCAAGATTAATTCAAGTATACACACCTGAATGATGGACGATGATAAGAACTGTCATAAGAATCAACACGCCGTTTCTTGGTGTCGTGTGAGTGGGATCGTGACCGAGATCTGCTGCGGGAATGATGGCGCCTCCTTCTTTCTGTTCGAGGCATCTAAAACCATTAAAAAAATAATATGTAATTATTAAACATGGCTACTTCAATCAGAGGAAAGTCCAGTTCACTGAACCACACCAGTCACAACAGAAAGTCCGACCATAAAAAAAAAAAAAAACAATCCGGTAGACGTAGGCCTAGCCTAGGCCTAAGTAGCCTATATTGCCCTACGGACAGGCTGTAGGCTAGGTCTAGGTATGCTTGAAGGGTTGAAGGGCAATCCTCTGGCACTCACAAAGGAAAGTGTGTAGGCCTAGCCTAGGCTAGAACTATTAGCAGTAAGGAAGGAGTCGGAGATGATGAAGTTGTTTTGGTAAGTGGTCAGTGTATTTTTATTATTTATAAAATTGTACTGTGTTGTTTTATTACTTGTATTGTATCACACTTGGTAAGGTAATGTATAATGTAGGCCTACTAATGCCCTGTTGCTGCTGCTGATAAATAAATAAATGAAATTTGAAAGTAGAAGTCTTGTCATGGCCCATTGGATGGAAACAGCAACAACGAAATGAGGTCTAGGCCTAGTACCTAGACCTATACGATTATATTCAAGGCAGTCCTAGGCTAGTATTTTAAATGTGCAGGGTTGATTTGATTGGGCCAGTTTCGTCTCCTAGGCCTAGGCCTAGGCTAGCCTCTGTCTAGTTTTGTAGGCAGGCCTAGGGCTAGCCTAGCCATGAAGCTAAACTTAGCCATTTAACATTGTATTTAAGATGTTCAATCTAACTGCAAACATGCCTAGGTCGCTTACACTAGGCCTAGGCCTAGTACCAGCTTAGCTCCTAGCGCTAGGCCTAGGCCTAGGCTAGCCTAGGCTAGGCTAGGTCTACCTACTTCCTGTAAGGCCTAGGCCTAGCCTAGGCTCTGCTAGGGCTCTCTAGTTTAGAGCCTAGGCCCTACGCGGGCAATAGACTTACTGTAATTTGAACTAGACCGAGCATGGATAGGCTAGATTTGTCATAGTTTATCAATGTTTATACAATGGAAGCCGTCAAGACAGTTTTCACTGTGACGCCATTTTGAACTAGGAACTAGCCCTAACAAAAATACGTGTGAGAAACGTTGCGTCTCCACAGAAGAGTTTCACCCACGTTAATAGAAAAAACATAATTTCAACACGTTGAATTACTTACGGTTAAGGTCTCAGAACCACGTATTTTACGCAAATATGTGTTAAATACCGAGAGAAAACTGTAAACGAATGGATAGTCTGATGGAACCAAACTCCACACCATTGGAATTCAATCGATTACGAACAACTAGCAAGTTGCCTGGTTGCTGACGTCACAGTCGCGCTAGCGAGCGTGGCTCATTGTCGCAGTAGAACCAACATTACAACACTAGTTATTCCTGCCCCACGCGACGGGGAACAGGTACGGTCTTATTGCCGGGAATAACGAAGAAACATAAGTGTGAATGAATGATGTAGAATGATGATGAATGAAAAATCAAGTGTAACGTATTCAAAATAATATTATGATACTATGAAATAGAAATAGCCAAGTGCCGACTTGGCCTAAAACCGTTGAAGAATCAAGCCACCAGTAAAACCACCAGCGTTGTTATGAGTGAAAATTTATTTATTTATTCATTTATGGTAAAAAAAAAAAAAAAAAACTCTAGGCCTACCCTATGGACATTTACACATCATCGAAAATATAAGTGGATGGGGATAGCCTACTTTCGTAAATGCTGTTACATACTGTTAATTCCAATGAAGTAGCATTCAATATGTCAAGCTATGAAGTAGCAATTCAAGAAAAATCAAGCCCCCACGGCCCCACCCCCCTAAATCCCCACTCCCCACTCTCACCCCCTTCCGGCACACAAATACGTTCATCATATTATTTCCAAGTTATTATTATTCTTTTAATGTACTACATGACGTCATTAATATTTGGTGTGTTCATATTAAAAGCGGGTGTGCATAATATACTGCATTTCAAAGGCTATAGCGTACTGGTTTCCAATAACCTGTGCTGCAGTTTTTTAAAGTCGAAAAGAAAGGTATACTAAATTCTTTGGAATATTATTTCCTGCGAAAATCAGATCGCTTTCAGATATGACATGAGCCTGGTGGCAAAGAGGACCTACATCGGATTTGCACACATTGAATCCAGCCACCCCCCCCCCCCCCCCTCCCCTCCCCCAACCCCCACAATTTTTGCAACTATCAAAAACAACCCATCCGTTACGATTTTTGGCATTTACTTTTTGGCAACTACTCAGGGTGAAATGTCAATATACACATCTATATAAGATAGTTTTCCTTTTATGAATCAGCACCCATCATCAATGCTTAGAGATTCAGATTGGATGGTCTCCAAAGAAGACACAAAAGATGTAATTGTCTTCAATAGCGATCTCAGTTCCAAGTATCATTAGGTTAAATCAAATGTATTTAGGGCAGAAGATATTAATTGTCTTGTACAATACACCGTTATGAGCTCATTCAAGTAAGTAAGCCAAGAAAAGAACTGATTGTGAAATATTCGCCCATATGGAGCTTGACCTGCCAATTCGGAGTTGTTATAAAAATTACACGATAATAATGAAAATACGATGTTGATACTGTTCGCATCTAATTTTAAAAATAAAACAGAATAATACTTCCTGGGAATGGAACCCAGGTCACCTAGTTGTTGGGTGGACGTCTTGATCATTAAAACATCAAGGTTTTTTAGATTTATTTATTGACCAAAATGAGCTTCTTCTCTTTACAATGACAATGAATCTAGAGTAGGCCTATTTACAATACACTTTTGACATAACAAATGAAAAATGGAAGATTCAAATAAAGAAATTACATTCAAAAAGTTACACCACAGATTCAGATAACCTACAGAAATAATGAGGTAGCCCGGGTTCAATTCCCAGTTTGAGTTAGTTGTTCTAATTTCGGAGTGTTACTAAAATAAGTCCTATTTCAAGAGTATTGCCTTATATGTATTGTGTACATACTAATTCCATACAATATCCATAATTGGATTCGATAACTAATGAGGACGTAGGTCTACTCAACCGTTAGGACTGGCGATATCGGCCCCTTCGTCGACTCTTACGACAGGCAGAGCTGCTCTGGAACTAACCATACCTAGGTCAAACAGGAGAGGAGATTGGAGATACGATCATACGGTGAAATAAATAAAAATAAAATAACATAAAATAAAAAGGGACAAATACAAATAATTAAATTCAATAGGGATAAGGGGAGACAAAATGGGGAAGACCGCATTTCATCACTATACTTACAACCGGCAGAGTCAACCAAAGCCAAATTCTATGTCGGGAATCTAGCATTCGAATTGTGAACTATACACTTGCACATGTGGCCATGTACTGTTTTTGTCCCTACGTGACAAAATTAAATCTTTGCTGTAGCTATATAGTGGCAAATTATTCATACTAAGTTACTATTTTTTAATGCGAACTTTGTTCTCCACAAGTTGTTATTACCATATTCGCCTAACATAAAACAATAATTGTTTACTTTATACACATAGATTTCATTATACTAATGTATAGGGTCTAGGTAGCCTAAATAAATAGCGAACGTTTATTTCCAAAGGCGGCCATTTTGAAAGTCGTAGGCGAGAACGTGTTCTCATCAACTTCTTTACTCCAGTCTGACAAACTTTTGCAATTCAAACTACTTCAGCGACAGCACTTCTACATCTTCAGCAAGTTTAAGTACGAATTAACTCCGAAGTTGTTATTGTATTATCAATTCAGTATACCCGCCCTAGATCGGTTATAAACCCACGTGTAGGCAGGCCTCCATCCACTTCGTATAAAGTATGAATTAGTCGAATTGACCAGTTTCCTTAACAGCGCTGCGGCGAGTTTTGGAAGCTCGCATATGACATAAATAACATTGAAGGCATAGGCGAAAACCCACTTATCTCGCTCTAGCTACGAAAATAATTTTTTTAGCGGGAGACTTATTTGAAGGCGTTTATAGGAACTACAATTCTACGTATTTCGAAAGTATTACGAAAAATCTACATGCAGCAATGAGGGAGTTATTGATCGTAAATGATCTTCTTGCGTGTGGCTGCTGCGCGAATCTCGCCTCTAAGGCGTGGCCTTCTGTCGTATACGCAGGCTGAGCCGTCGCTGGTGTGCGTAAGGTCTACTAGCGAGATTTGAGTGAGATGCACATTTCAAACGAACAAGCCGCGCCAAGAAACCGTTGTACAACTAGCAAATATGAAAATAGAACCTATCAACACGCTCATTGGATCTGATAGATCGGCGAATAGTGTACATCACCAAGCAAGTGTATTTTTTTCTTACGGTTGATTTCTTAATATGACAAACTGGTAATATAGCACTGAATTTAACATTCCGCCTCGATATGTTTATCACTTATTTGTATAATTCATTTTTTAACAAATGCTGTATACATAGCCTACCAGACGTTTGTGAGAAGTTTAAAAATAATAAATAATTACACTTCCTTTGTATATGATTTACAAATCCCGAACCTAATATTGCACATTTAAGTCAACTTGGATCTGTCAGATCCAATGAGCGTGGTTCTATTTTCATATTTGCTAGTTGTACAACGGTTTCTTGGCGCGGCTTGTTCGTTTGAAATGTGCATCTCACTCAAATCTCGCTAGTAGACCTTACGCACACCAGCGACGGCTCAGCCTGCGTATACGACAGAAGGTCACGCCTTAGAGGCGAGATTCGCGCAGCAGCCACACGCAAGAAGATCATTTACGATCAATAACTCCCTCATTGCTGCATGTAGATTTTTCGTAATACTTTCAAAATACGTAGAATTGTAATTCCCATAAACGCTTTCAAATAAGTCTCCCGCTAAAAAAATTATTTTCGTAGCTAGAGCGAGATAAGTGGTTTTTCGCCTATGTCTTCAATGTTAACTATGTCATATGCGAGCTTCCAAAACTCGCCGCAGCGCTGTTAAGGAAACTGGTCAATTAAACTTTTAACTTGCCTGCCTAGCAGAAATAGCTCGTTCCGCGCATGCGCCAACCAGCTAACTTTGTAAAATTCTTTCAAAGTAGAAATCGAATCAAACTTTGGAAACAGTCTCAACTAGCTGGCTTATGTATATTTGTCTAACGTAATTTCAACGGCTCCATATAGAATGAATAGGTCCATTTTAAATGAAGAACCGCGCGACACTTCAGTGTGTTTAGTAAATTTCTCGAGATATTGAAAAAGTTACCAATTATCCAGATGTGGTTTTGTAAGAACTCAAAACTGGACTCAAAAAAAGTGTAAAGTATTATAATCGTTACAAGGAACTAATTTACTTAAAACCAATAACAACCGTAACGATTAAAATACCTGAGCCCACCTTTTCATTTCTAACAAACGAAACCTATATTCACCCCGACGACGTAAATGACTGACCTAGCTCAAAATAAAAAAGCACGAATTAAAATATTTGGAATAATAAAAATTTGACGAATAAATACGTCATCAATAATTAGTTGCATTATAATTATAATAGCGATGGTGGAGATGCCAGGTTGAGAAAAGCTGGCTCAACTGTGAGTTTTATAATACCTACCGCATAATATTAATATCGTCATTGAGCAGATCGTGTTGAAGACAAATTGTTATTATTTTGTTTAGTGATGATAGATTCTGTAATGGAAGGTTTCAATGTACATCACGCAGGCCTACACGGCGGCCATTATATGAGGTAGACCTACAGATTGTATGTTTACATTCGATGTGTTATAGAAAACGACACATAAGGTTTGCCAGGGGATATGACAGTGTTGTAAACATGTATATTGTATAGGTAGATGTATGAGTATGACGGTAGCATTTTAAGAAAATGAAAGGGAAGAGTTAACAGATTTTTCGTGGACATCACACTTCTTTAATTGGAATAGATTAATCAATGATATCATCAGTGATGCGCCTTCTTTGGCTTCAAATAAATAAGCTATCCGCCATTTTTCTAATGTAGCATACATGAAAATTCAAATATAACTGTTGTTTTTACTACCAATATTGTTAAACATACACTTTATACACATACAAAAGCTATAACTAAAGCGGCTGAAGCCACAACGTGGGGACTGATACATGCAAGGCTGCCAACCTCATTTCTATTATCATCAAACAATGGCGTTTGTTACTTACGTTGATATAACCATAGGAATGAACGAGCGGTTCAATTCTACTTGTATGAATATGAAACACGTTTTGTGTTTTGTTTGATGTGTTCAATAGCGGCTGAACGGAGATTCCGATCACGTTTAAATTTGGAACATCCACAAATTTCGACGTGTATTAAACGCCATTTTTTTTTTCATCAGTCAAGAAGTTACTTAGTTACATCACAGTTACTCGAGACCACGAATCCGATTAGAAATTACATTTCTGTATTGCTGCCGATAAGGTGAAGTAACTATGACATTTCAAAAACTTAACGCTCTGCACATTCTTGTGTTACATTGTTGCTGATTGCAGTTTTTAAATAAACATGGACATAACTTATTTATATCAGTGCCGATAAAGAGGGGTTTTTCTTGCTGATATTGAAGAACTTTGAGAACTTTTGACCAGAATGTCGGCGGACTTGGGCATTGCGTCTTCGCTTATCAACGCGTCATACAGTTTACTCTATTGAGAAGTGTCGAATTATGCCTCGTCCGTCCGTCCACAATACAGCTCGTCACCAGCCCCCCCCCCCCCCCCCTCCGACACGCAAAGTGGAGGACTAGTTATGTATAGCAGCGCCAGCCGCGTTTATGGATAAAAGCACGAGTTCTACATCCATAGACGCATTGCGGGTATAGAAAACGCAGGACGACGGTCTTTCATGCATGCACTTGTCGAACAGCTACGAAAGCGTTGTGTAATAAAAAAAAATGTTGTATTTAACAGGCGGTGCAACAAAATGGATGGAACCGAAGTTCCAAATAAAACGGAAATGCTTTTCGAGTTATTTTTATTGTAATAAATTAATATTTTGTGTATCGTTCATCTTGTATGAGTTTGACCCGTTTGTACCAGGGGTAGAAAAGATCCAGGGTAGCTCTGCCTGTTGTAAGAGGCGGCAAAGGGACAGACGTCATAATATGACCCATATTTTGTCGAGCATACGCCGTAACCACATATAATAATAATAATTGTATGAGTTTGGTTCAAACTATAGGGTTATTCATTCTAACTTACCATGCAATCGATATGGCATGACTGTCTAGTAGGCCTATACGCACGTAAACTGTGAAATTGCAGCTGCCTAGTAAAGAGACGCATAATAAATTATGTTACAATGACTCCCACTGAAAGACAGTCCTCGTCACCGAGTGAATGTACTCGTATTTATACGTGCAAGGAACCCAAGTTTTCATCAAGTATATTATTTTGAATAAAAGTAATAAATAATAAAATATATAGATAGAATAAATGGCTATTATGTTATTGTCTTACAGTTACAATAACTGATTTTAAGTGGGAGCATTGTATATTGTACAATGTTTGATGTTCCTCGTTCTCATGCCAGATCTGAATTCATTTTATCAGCATCGGTTTATTTTTAGTAAATATAAATTTAAAAAATAACCCGAGTAGGGATCTAAAAAATGATCGTTCTTCCCTGGAAACAGGAATGAATCCACATGACCAATCGCATTCAATTGATCAATATATTGAAATCGAGAGTGGAAGACTCATTTGAATACACTTCGTACGACAGAAGGGTCTTGCAGAATTATACTGTAGATTATATTTTATCCCGGGTATAATGAGAGAAAGATAGCGACCAATGCAACCAACCCAGTAGAAACTAAACCCCGCTGTACCAACCAGACTGAAGTGCAACACTGGAGTATGTCAGGTTGGTGCACATGTAAATGCACGCAGTGCGCATTCATCGGTGCCGAGTATACGTTATTAATTCACTATGAAGTTTAATCAATGCTTGAGATATGCTCCGTTGGGAATTGAAACCTATAGTGGCCTCGGATTGGTCCAGTGCAAACTCCGTGCGTGTTTATTGCTAGTACGTTGGTAACGCTATAAGCGTCTTCTTGACAGTCATATTTGATCACTTTATGATTAACGACGTTCCTACTCAACCGTCAGGAACTATGGCTTGCTCGATAGTACGTCGCAAAGTATGAATCTACATCGGTCAATCAATTATAAACCTGTTATATGAAAATAACTTATTATTATTATTATTAGAATGCTAGAGAATATATTATATTATGTCTAACTAAGTTATAGACTTGACAGAAGATATTTCAAAAGAAAAAAATGAAAATAAATTTACGAAAGTAATAATGCAATGAAATATGTTAATAAATACGTAATAAATAAGATACAATGGCGTAATTCATCATCTCTCTCCCAAACATTGTACTCATTTAATTTATATTATTTTTTTTGTTCTTTTTAAAGTAGTTTTCTTTTTGGTTTGCGCATTTTACTCCACACTTTATGATTGAACCTATTTAGGTCATAATAATGTAAATTTAAGTTTTTTGTGTCCAAATTCCAAACCATGTTTCTAGAGTGACGATACTTATTGCAATCTTTCTATAAATGTTCGATAATGGATTGCATATTCATGAATATTTTCATTATAACAATAATAATTGTCGAATTTTTATTATTTCGACATAAATTGTTTTGGTATCTAGTTATATAAAATTGATACACCTTCATTAGCAAAATGATTAGCATAATACAAACTACAAACTATAATTCAGGTCCAGTGACGACGCTAGGGGGGGGCCAGGGGGGCCGGGGCCCCCCCTAAAATCCCTCGGCCCCCCCAGCGGCCCCCCCAAGCCAAAATAAATTACCATTGATACACTACGCTGGTGCCGCCGCATACACGCCAACAAATAAATAATTCGCGTTCAAATAGCGGCGCTTCTAACTAGTTCTTGTAGTTGAAATTGACTACACCAATCCACCACACTACCAAATAATTATCTAACTGGAGTTCGTAGCATTTTGATTTTTTCTTTCAAGTTTTTCACTGCTTGCACATGGTAAATGAAGCCAGAAGCTCCAAACGCCATTGGAAGGTTGTATGCCTCTTCTTGCTTTCAATGAAGCTTACAAACTGTGCGGTATTAGACTTACAATATCTGCATCAAGTGCTGCTTGTGAAAGAACATTTTCGTGCATGTGCCGTATCAAGAGTTACTTACGAAATCGAATACAAAACTGCGGTATTTTGGTATTGCATTGAGTCCGGTATTGCTTTCTAAAACGCTCAAAACACGCTCTAAAAGCCTGATTTTTTTTTAATCGCCTGCGGCGTCATGGTTGTGGGGGGCTTTTCCCCCCGAACCCCCATGCTTTTTTCGTGTGGAAAGATGTGTGCCTTCAACTTCCCACTGAAGCCGTATACGTACTGGTAAATCTGGCACTACACCACTGCCTTGCATCATATAGGTAAGAATGGAATGCATATTTTCATGTTCGCGAGTGCATGTAGCCTGGTGTAACCCCCCCCCCCCCCCCCCCCCCGATACCGATAGAAAACCAGTCTGGACTCTGTATGGCCCCCCCAATGGAAAATTCCTGGCGTCGTCACTGTTCAGGTCGCATGACTTTGGACGATTTAATGTAGAAAGAAAATGAATGTTAGACTGTAACCGAAACCAGTAACATGAAAAAACCAGAACGCAAAACGAACCCGCCCGCATAGACAATTTTTTAATGTCGGCCAAATGTACTTTTTTCTTGTACGCATCAATGCCCTCTATGCTTATGCAAACCGCCAACTCATATCTGAATTTATACTTTTAGACAATCCGTTGTCTGTGCTTTTAAGATTCGATTCCAACACAATTCATTGAAATTGTGTTTTTGATTTTGATTTTGAATGTTTTGCCGTTCTAAAACATTTTCTCTCAGAATTTCATGATTCTAATCTAATGGAATTTCAATTCAAAGTTATCAATGCGAACCCAAGCCTATGCACTGGATTAAAACCGTTTTGAACACCAACCGAGTCCGACTAGTTTCTTTAACTTGAAACTGAACCCGAGTCCAAAAATATAAATGTTCCAGGTTCGACTCCCATTAACCGACGATTCTCTGATTATCCGGATGCACGTAGGCCTTCAACTTAAATATGGCTTCCTATATTGGGTCCACTATTTCCTTTATTTGTTTCTCATCTCTATAAAGTACTCTCGTTACCATGATGCAAGGTCCACTATAGATCACTTGTAGGAGTAAATTTGCGTTTCGCAATTACTCCGCTAGGAGTAAATCCAGTAGACCTTGCCATGATGTTGCGTGGTCGGATCCAGAAGCGTAGTTTAGTAGGTAAAGAAGTCCAACTACAGTAGAATATCCGAAATATAACAGAAGCATACTAGCAGAGTCGATAAAGAAGTTCTCCCTCTTCTTCCTCGACTCTGATATTAGTATGAGACTAAAAGCTAATATAATATATATACCCGTATATCGTGTCAATAAACCCGTTGCATGAACACGGGACGTTTCTCACAATAGCTTACGGAATGTTCGGTTGAAAAAAAAAAGAAATATCAAGATTGGTTTCATCGTCTCGTGTTGCAACAAGAGCAATCGTAGCGATTATAGTATTCAACTGCCATGGTTGAAACATGTTAGCAAGTATAAGATAATCGCAACCTATGATCTGCAATGCCGGAGTAAAAGGATTGCAGAATAACAGCTGCTCTACTCGTTGGTGGAGGTGCCAGGTTGGCCAACCTAAATCCCTCAACAAACAAAAACACTGATAGAAGAACATGATGGTCAAGTTCTCAAGTAGTCTATTTTATTTGTGTAGCATCTGTTCAATTCTCTTTTTGGTTTCATTTTTGTATTGTTAACGACGTGATCAATCGTTAGGTCATTGGTCATAATATTATGACACGGCCTTCTTTGTTGCTTTTTAAGACAGGTACGGAGATAAATGACAAGTATGAACTGTAATTAAGACCAACGTTATTCGTACAGTCTACAAACCAACTACAAATCACAATGTAAACTTTATATAATAACAATTATTATTAGTGTGTTATTGATGTATTTTCTTGTTTTATTGTTAATTGTGACTAAAAATGCTATACCTACAATGAAACTCCCATTCTTGATCCAAAACACATTTCATAACTTTTCGCCACCACAATTTATTTCGAAATAAAAATTCCCATCTGTTGAGTGGACTCACCGTTCTGCTTTGTTCTAGTGGAGGGTCCAGGTAGTAGGACAATGACGAGTACTCGCGCTGCCTCCACGGCGGTGGTTCATTGAAACCTCTGAGTGACTTGTACGTCTGAAACACAAGGTCACGCGTTGATCGCCATGTCGTCATACCCCACACACAATGGTTGCACATCGGGGTAATAACATGATAACTTGCCCTTTTTGCAGCGAAATCATGGAGCTCCATCTTTCTACGTGAAGGTTATTCATATACCGCAGTGTCTAGCGCGCGCATGCGCATTTCAGAGCAAACTATCGACAGGTATCTCACTTTAATAACGGTCTATGATGAAAACTGATACAATTCACGAATAGATTCGATTTCCTCTTAAAACATGCATAATATGTTCTTGCGGGTTGATTTACTGTGTCCGTCCCGGTGAAAGGTTGGATGTTCGTCCGCTTTCATTTGCCCACAGCCCCCATGATCGCGCCTGCTCAGTGGCCGGCCACACAATCAATACCCGTTACCCAAGCAACGATTTTCCTTTTCGTTCTTGTTGCGCGGCGGGTCTCTGACTCCGTAGCAGCAGTATGGCTTCCAGTGGCTGTCCGCGGCGTGAGCTGGTGTAGGGGTGCCGGCCTATACGGGACACACGCTCAACATGACGGACGCAATCGACATCATTCACCGGTGACATCAAAAAACAAAAAAATTATTAAAAATTCTGAGCTCAAAAGTAAAACAAGAAACTATTATTTTTCGTCAATTTTTTCGACAATTATTCGCAATGTCAAACGATGACACAAATTTCCAGCAAGAACAACAAGAAATTAAAGACGGTGTTCCGGAAGGTAAACCCAATGCCACTCAACATCAGCTAACGTCCCCAGGGGAGGTATGTGACAGTGCCCCGTACGCCGAAAAGGATGGCGCGGAAGACGGGAAGAATGGACCTCCGAGCAGCCTGCTGCATTTCCGCGAGATGCCACCTCATCTGCAGTTTAACCCATACATCTTCACGGGATATCGACCCTTGCTGAACTTCTGGGGATGTATTCACAGCCTGTTTTACATTCACAACGAAACCATCAACATCCTCACCCACGGTAAGTCCAAACATCACAGCTTCTGTAGTAGGCCTAGGCCTAGTAGTAAAACAATCACGCCGGTTGGCTAATCGAGTCTACGACCCTCGACAGGCCAGTCGAGTGTGATTTATGTGTTTGTGGGCCTTGAGCCGGATTGGATCGATGTGTAAACAGCTCGTGCAAAACAGGGAAATAATAAATTATGCAACTATAGATTTAGTGGCAGGGTCGCGGTAGAGCTATATGGACTAGTCCTAGCGTAAGGGTTGCATGTGGCGGGACTGGGGTGGCCCTAAGTCAATTGATTCTGTCCGGTCGAGCCCTCGAGCGTGTGCAAACAGCTTTCGCACGACCGTAGCTGACTAGCATGTCACTCACGTCAGGGTACGTCGGCAAGGCTCGTGTCTGGTTATGTTTGCACCGTCTAGCACGTCCAAGTACGTCAGGGTACGTCAGCAAGGCTCGTGTCTGGTTATGTCTACACCACTTGACTGTACCTGACTAGCACGTCCACTCACGTCAGGGGACGTCAACAAGGCTGCGTCCGGTTATGTTTGCACCGTCTAGCACGTCCAAGTACGTCAGGGTACGTCGGCAAGGCTCGTGTCTGGTTACGTTTTCACCACTTGACCGTACCTGACTAGCACGTCCACTCACGTCAGGGAACGTCAACAAGGCTGCGCCCGGCTATGTTTGCACCGTCTAGCACGTCCAAGTACGTCAGGGTACGTCGACAAGGCTCGTGTACCACTTTACTGACGGTTTTGTAGTAGGCCTAGGCCCTATAGCTCATAGATGATGTCGACATTATCACTTTCCCGCTTCCTGCTTCCTGGAGCTTCAGCTTTGGTATCGCATTCAAATGTTTCCACTACTTCCTGTCCTCCCAGCTATCTCCTTGTGACTGTGTCTCTTGCTGTGGTCTCCTCCCACCTCTACCTCGGTTTCTCCTTTCGCTTTCTTCCTACCATTTTTGACATGAATAATTAAATATATTGCCGTAGGCCTAGCTATTTTAGTTTGGTCATGGCATCGGGAAAGAATAGACAAAGGGGCAGAAGTATTGTCTACTTGTTGAGTACTTCGTCGAACACTAAATAATCAATCAATTTTTTAAAAAGTCAATCTTTAGCCTATTCAGGAAAGCTTCCAAACTATAAAAAACAAAAAGGAGAGTGGGGTAGCCTAAATTGACAAGAGTAGTCCAGGATCTAGATTTAAAAAGGTTGTTGGAGGAAGGTTCAGAAATGGACCTTTTCTACACCTCTCACGACAGGCAGTGTCACACGGGCCCATTTCTACCTAATGTACAGACGGGGGTGACTTTTAAATTTTTTAGGCCCTATATGTATGCCTACAATAAAATTGCTATTTTTGTCGAACCAAATCAAAATTAAAAACTTTATGGTAGGACTGTTTTATACTTTCTTGCTACTTATGTATACCTTGTGGCAGTTCTAACAGTATGCAAAATATGAAAATATGTTAGCACTACTTATTTATCATCATCATCATCATTATCCATCGCCGTTTCCTGCTTCTGGCAGGGTCAGCTTGGGTTTCAAAACCAAATTTTTCCACCTCTTCCTATCTTCCCACAATCGTACTTCCTCTACTTGCTCCCAGTTATCTCCTCTCGTCTGTAGATCTTCAGCAATCTCTTCCTTCCATCTCTTCCTTGGTCTTCTCCGTCTTCTTCTTCCTTCCATCTTTATTTCATATATTCTCCTGGGCATCCTCTCTTCCGTCATCCGTTTTATGTGTCCAAACCCTCTCAGCCTTGTCCTTCCCACTACTTGTTTATATTTTTCTAAAAAGAACAAATGCAATCAACCAAATTTTTTTAACTATAATTTCAAATGAAATGCAATTAATGCGTACATTATGTTGACATAAAAATATAGGACTACCATAACAGTTTGAGATAGGCCTATGGTTAGTGGATCCAAATTTGACTCGGCTTAACATCGATGAGGTTCTTCTCAATTCTTCAGAATTTCAACCATGAAGCAGCTCTTAGTTAGCCCTAACAAACTTCTGCTAAAAATAAACCCCTGTAAATCGAAAACAGCATTTAAAGTACAAGTACATCGCTGTTCTACTTCTCTCTCACAGCTATATATTGCTCTTATTTTAACAGCAGCTAGAAATAAACCCCTATAAATAAAATAGCATACGGTAGCACACGTTATACATTGTTTATCTATTTCTCTCTCACAAATAGAATTTTAATTATACACCAACCACAATATACCACATTGTTATAGCTCAAAGAGACTAGCATAGCCAAGGCCTATATTACTGCTAAATAATTTCGTGACCCTTATTGCTATGTAGTGGATGTCCATGAAAAAAAAACATCGCAATAAGCGGAACGACAAATTATTAAACCAACATGTTATTAATATTTCACAAGCATATCATATCATCATCGATCGAATAAAATGCCAAGAAGACGAGACGATATTGCCATTAGAACTAGTTCGGTTTGGAAGTGTGGCGTGTTCGTTCACTGTTGTAACGATTGGAATATGATAGTCACGCTCACGTTGAATCGGACACGATCTGACGTCATCGCATTGGTTGAAACAACCATTTAGAGCGAGATAGTTCTGTCGGTCCTAGCATGTCCAACGTGTGTTGTTGTATGGTAGGCCTGTATACTTCCCGCCACATGTATCTTCAACAAATGTTTTACAAACATGTACATACAGCAGGGCTTCTCTAACTTTTTTGCCCGCGGCCCCAAATTTGTAGGTACAAAATCTCGCGACCCCGTCCTATATCGGAACTTATTTGCGTAGTTATACACTGAAATAGATGGTCCCTTGTTAGCCAATACCTGCAGTGATTCGCTTCGCTCTGTGTTGATATTTTTATAAGCGTATGCAAGAGTAAGGAAGTTTCCCGCTGATCCTCTTTTTTCAACTTTTCTATATACATATTTTTTATATTTTATTTAAAAAGCTCGATTCTACATACAGCTTAATTTCCATTTTCCTTAAGCTCGCGACCCCGACGGGGTCGCGACCTTTAGTTTGAGAAACCCTGATGTACAGGGAATTGGAAAGAAATACTTTGGGAAAAATATATCTCTAACCCCAAGAGCCTAAACTTTCAACTCTAAAATAGAGTTCATGCTAGTTAATGCTGGGTTGTGAGCTATACCAGAGCTGAGCAGTATCGGACACTAACTTAACTGTCCCGAAACAACCTTACAGATGTTTTCGTCATAGAGGAGTGATTGTTGGCCAACCAGCGAGCCCCAATTCAAACACCGATCGCTGATCCAACGCTGGTATTCCCCGATTCATCTCTCGGCTAAGGTTTATGCTTTCTAGCTCCCATTAATGACTTATCAGCCTTCAGATGAGAATATGACTTACTATAAGAGATATATTAGTATTACGTATCACATTAGACATAATATTATGTCCGCATAGAAAAATACAAAATATTAGTTGCTGTCCGCAATAGCTTAGGCAAAGGTCCGAACTCCGAACCGTATGAAACTGAAGCTGTCGTGGGTTTAATTCACGCATAAAAAAGCACATTGTTTCCCTTTCCCAATCAGTCCTCCATCCGGGCTCAATAGCCTTTGCCTAGCCTACAAGACTAATTCAGAGGGCGCAAGGTTCGATTACTGCCACCGTAAATCGTATATGTTTTCCCGTGGGAATTCCCTTTATAGCTGGGATTGATTCCTAAATAGTAAATACCCCTCTGATATATACCGACCTCCAACTATCCAAACACACAATAAAGCTGTGAATGTGCATCCCCCCCCCCCCCCCCCCCCTCCCAGTCCCACATCAGACATTCAATGCGCTATCACAACCACAATCGTCATGACGTAAGCCACACCACAAACACAACGGCCGGCTGGTTGTATAGCTGCTGTGATGTCATTACGTTATGGAATATTTATGAAGCGTGACGGGGGTGGAGGGGGGGAGGGGGGAGAGGGGTCGTCGCCTCGGATTAATTCACATCACGGGTTCGACCGCAAACAGATAGTTGTTGTTTTGACGTCGGATGTGTTTACGCTCCGTTACGTTGACACGTCGAGTGATATTTTACTACACTTTACTACACAGGTCACGTTTTCCATCAAACACAGTTATTATTATTTGTTTTATGTCTGCACCACCTATAGTTGTCGAGTATGTCGCTCAATATGAAATAAAAACCATTCAGTCATAAATTCGATGTACAAAGTAGTATTAACATAGAATGTATATTTATTTATTTAATTAATTAAAGTGATCTTACGTTTTCGAAATTCCTATTATTCATTTTTAATACTTGAATGAATGTTCTGGCCAAGAGTTGACTATATCCTCCAGTGACTTTCCAGGCCTGTCTTGAAGTTCTCTTCACAACCCTCATTTATATAGGCCACATTGTTCTCTTTTTCCCACCAGCTTTGTACCATCTTTCTCATTCACACTTGCTCTTCCCACATTCTTACTGTTTTTACTTCATTGTAATTTTGTATCCATATTTGTATTTATTTGTTTACTAATATCCGTGTTAATGTTATTGCAGTTCTTTTAGACGCCTATTAAAGTTCTCAAGGCGTCTAGCCACCTTGGTCCCAGACGAAGAAATAACTATTCTACAGAAGGCAATGTATTTAAAATGACATCCCCTCATTCTTTATTGATGTAACTCGTTTATTTCTTGGCTGTACATGACAATGTGACTGAAATGTAAGTAATTCTCTTCGCTGGCCGATATGACGTGTGTATGGTAACTCACGCACTCACGCACTCACGCACTCACGCACTCACGCACTCACGCACTCACGCACGGAACCAACTCGGAGGTCGCGTGTTCGACCACCAGCGCGTGCGCGGCCCCCATAGAAAGTTTGTTCCAAGGTTTCTCTGTCATTAAGCGAACTCTGAATGATTGAGTGGATTGCCGTGGAAAACAGAACAGGACCCTTATTCTGTAAAATGTTCTCGTTCTCGTGTGAAACGAAAACGAAATCTGCACCCGTTCCGAGGCTAGAAGGTACCAGCAAATAGTATTTCTCCATTGTAGTCACGTTTACGGTCACAGCTGACTATAATTATCAGAATGCAGAACGAAATCAGCCGCCAATTATGAATATGAAATTCTGGCACAGATTTTAGTCACATGGCCAACTGCTTGCGACAATAGTAGTCCCCGTGGAGCTACCGAGACCTCCTATCTTCTAAATCATGGCCGACCGAGTTCCGCCATCAACTTAATGCTAAGGTGTAGTTTTATCTCTATTTGACAACACTTTGACATATATCTTTACTTACCACCTTGTACTATACTATCGAACTAATTATTGTAATTTAACCATGGCATATATCCATTTATCTACTTAGATTGTTGAATTTACATGTTATGTCGTTTGATTTGGCATTTCGAGTCTTTATTGTGTCAAAAATAACAAGTGGCAGTTGTTATGGACTTGATACCGCAGCCTACTGCATGTTTTAACAGATATAGTGGGCAGTGACCGTTGACACCACATACACATGACTTCGAACAGTGCTATTCCAATGTCTTTGGACTGCAACCGAGAAATACCATTGGCTGCTACCATCCTAGCCTCCAAACAATACCAAATCGAGATTTCGTTTAGTTCTCGTTTCGTTTCACACGAGAACATTTTACAGAATAAGGGCCCAGGGCCATATCGGCGTTTCGTGCAATCGCATCGCACCACTACTACTCTACGATGTTCGAAAATAGATCAAAATACGGATACACAAAGCGCGCCGGCGCCCTTGAGGGTGAAAAAATAAAATTGTTTTGTTTTCACTTTCGACTTCACCGGCCGTTGAATCGTGAATCGTTATTTCTGTGATCGTCTTTCTTTTCAACGTCTTTGCAATTTTGCAGCACAAACCGGTGTTCCAATATTATACGGTATTATTCAAGGTTAAATTTTGGAGGGCAAAATTTTGTTCGGTGCGGGTTGTTACAACCATTTATTTTTCTCCTGAATAACATAATATGGTTCTAGCATTGTGAGAAAGATTGTAGCGACATAACCTTTTACGATTTTACCAAGAAGGTTAGTGAAATAAAGGCAGGTGGCACTTAGCCATGTTGTGCTAAATATATGATATACTAATTCGTTAAATTACAGAGCCATGTTGTGCTAAATATATGGTATACCATTACATTAAATTAAATTACAGAGCTTGGATGTAGCTGGTCTTGCCTATAGAGATAACTTAATTACGACCCAGATGCAAAGATGTCCCCAACAATAGGGAAGTCCTTAGTAGTTTGCCCGTCTGGGCCCGGGGGAGAATAGGCCCAGAGTGACTCTGCTAGTCGTAAGAGAGGACGAAAGGAGACCCGTCTCGGCCCGGGGTAGAATAGGCCCAGAGTGACTCACTCTGCTAGTCGTAAGAGGAGACGAAAGGAGACCCTGTCCCTCCCCCCTCCCTGTCCCACTGAAGATTTCTCTTACCGTATGGCCCTGCCCTCCCTTGCTAGACTCCCCTTATGACGACTCCCGCGATATAGATGGACCTGATTCGGAAGACGTCATATGACCTTAGCTGTCAAGTACGTCGTTAAACACCACCAATCATCATCATCATCCTTAGTAATTAAGGATTTTTTTTTGTTATGGAAAATAGTATGTATAAAACAATTCCATATAGCTCACCCCTTATAACTAGGGTACCTCTCTGCATCCCTTATCAAACGCGTGCTCTTGGCTTGCATAGGCCTAGCACCCACCACTTCGACAAGCCTTCGTCAGGGGATTAATATCCACGGCCATCTACAAGACTTCGGCCAAAGGTCCGTCGATCCCCTGGCGGAGGTTCGATAAACCTCAAAGTAAGGTCTCATGGACACGAAAATCGCCATTCTCGTGCCCACTACAAAAACTGGTTTACTACTTAAATCTACTAATTTATTATGCAAAATTTGATTTCAGTAGATAGACTACAAGTACAATTAAATTATTTCAATTAGATGTAATGTTGTTTTGAGCCAGAATTGGTTTTGACAGATCAATTCGTTTGTTTTTCTGAATGATTCTCCCATTTCAATAACGTGTGATTTTTAACATTGTGGAAATGGATGGGACGACCTGACTTGGGACAAGGTCAACTTGATCTCCGCCTAGCGGAGGCTCGTCGAACTCCCAGCCTCCGCTAGGCGGAGATCAAGTTGACCTTGCGACTACCACTATTCCAACGTCTTTGGTGCGGTGTGAGGTAGGCCGACGATGAACCGCTGCACGCGTGACTATATAACGATCATTCTGTCTGCGCGACCTGCGTGTACAGAAGTATTCAACACAGCAGCGTCAACTCCCGACAGACTCAAATGGAAGCGCTCGCGCTAATTAAAAGAATAAATAATAGATTGCGCGAAAACGCCAACTTTGAAAACTTGAAGTAGGTACATCGTCATATTATGCTAATATGAGCTGGCGGTAAAATAGTAGTTATTAAAATTCAAGTACTGTTGTTATGCGAGAAACACTCTCGTGGGTAGTTGTTATGGAAACGAGAAATAAAGAACCAACCCCGACTGGGAATCGAACCCAGGTTCTGGTGGTCTAGAGGTCATGGCGCCCACCCGGCAAGTGGGAGACCTGTTGGTTCCCAGTCGGAGTTGAGGTTTTATAATTTTTGGATTTCACAAGTAGCTATTATAGTTTCGGATGTACTGAACAGCTGTTTATCACATATTTATTCGATCGTATCCTAAAAACGCGTATCAATCTGAAAATGCATTTGGTTATCATGTCAATCATATTTATTGTTTTATTTTCTTGTTAAATAATTCAAGCGTAGAATGCGTTGATTTTGTCTCGGTTGAATCAAATTGCACAATCGATATTACTGAAATGGCCCGATTTCATAGCTGCACTATAATGGTAAAATAATTTATTTCAAAATCTTGAACTTGATATTAGTCTATACTATTTACTCCGCATAGCGCGCGTTTTAAATACACGAAAACAAGTATTTAACTGAACCCAATCAAGATATGTCCATTTATTTCTATTAATTTAATTCAATACTGTTTAGATTTTGTATTTTCATTTTATCTGTCGATGTCGTGGTCCAAGAAGACGAAATATGTATAGGTTATTGTGACTGATGCTGTGAACAACGTGTCTGTGAAGCGATATCAACCGAGACAATCAACTAAATGATTTACTATAGCTCAACCAATGTGTTCAAACTACCGAGTACATGAGAGAGGCCTACGCTGTCTGCCTCCAGCCTCAGGCGACGTTGCCTTTGCTCGTGCGTCGAGGGGACTGTTGTTCTGAACCGACCAATCACCGTGAAGTGGCCCTCCTGCCTTCTATATTTAGCCACGTAATTATCAGTAATTAGCTCCGGTCGGGGTAGGTCCCTCCTCGTGGTGACCGGTGCTCGCAAAGAGATCTCTCGGGTATATATTTGATCATCCGTTTGCTCACTTGCTCACTTTGCCTTCTCATTCTCATTAATGTCATTCCTCTTTGTGACCTAAACGCCTCTCCCTCCCTCAATTCCCTCTAAACCCACAAACTCCCCATGAATTTTATTTCCCTTCATGACGACCCTTGCGTTGTTTGATGAATCTGATTTGATCGACGTCATTTGTGACGTAGCAGTCGAGAACATCGTAAAACAACAACATAAAACTAATTAGCTGATGGTATCCCCGTCTGGACCCAGGGTAGAATAAATATACTCTCCTTGGGTATTTGTAGCGTTCGCACATGACGGGACGAAAATAGCCCACGCTGAATGACCTCGGTGTTGTAAGGGTCAAATAAGCGCGAGAATTTAACGGTTTTCGTCCGTATATCTTCAAACTTACCTTGTATATCGACATTTTGGGATGCTGCGAGCTAGATTACGAGGATATATATATATACAGATATTGTAAAAAAAAAAAAAAGGATGAAGAATTGATTTTCTTTTGATAAAATTGAACAATTTTAGTAATATCTTAAATCATCTAATTTTATTCAAACACAATTTTCCATCCTTTTTTTGCAACCGAAAGACGTTGATAATATTATATATTAATAATTATTATTTATAATACGGATCATAAGAAAGATATGATGGAACTAATTTGGTGGTAATGACGCTTCCGCGTGAGTAGCGAACAGGATCTAGGAATCTGTAGCGGCCGACATTCAAAGCCATTAGCGTGCACGTCACGAACCAAGCATTATGAATAGATATCGGCGCGTCCACGTAGGCTCGTTCTGTGGTCTGGGCCGCAGGTGCTGGGGACGTGGGTTGGAATCCCACATTAATCATATGGATCCTTCATCCTCGCCTGTCATCGAGGATAGCCTCATGTAACCCGAGCAACAGGCAACAATATATCCTATACCAAGTAAGGTCATTGAATGAGATCCAAAATCGCCATTTTGGATCCAACTACAAAAATCGCATTATTATTTAAATAACCCTCACCAATAATGTGAACTTACGCGTAAAGTATTTCCTTTAATGTGAAGACAAAATCTCTTTACAGATTGTTATTTTGCCTTTTTGGCCCATAATTTGTTTTGACAGATCAATTCATTTGTTTTTCTTAATTATTCTCCCATTTGAATAACATGTTATTTTTAGCATTATGGAAATAGGTTGGATGACCTTGTCCTATACTAGCCGACCTCAGCCCTTTCATACACGCTGATTCAACAAAAACACACAGATTCCTGACGTACTTTCACACATCCGTAGATGGATAGTCTTCCGTTAGTCGAGTGCACAAGCCTAATTAGCCACGTCCGCCGTTTCAGGTAATTAGCCGAAGATCGTAAATTATCCTTAATGGGCCTGTTTTAATGAGATGGTTGGAACTAGAAGTAGACAATTAAGTTGGTACTATTGGACTCTGGTAGAGAATACGGACGTTGGGGACATTTCACGTTGGAATAATGTGGTGTAGAATAATAAATCGGTTCATCGATACAATGTTCAATTGATTGTGAATAGAAAATAATGATTGAAATGAACCTCCGTAAATCGTTAGCTCCCTAGTATATTATTTGAGGTTTACCGAGCCCCCGTCAGGAGATTGGTGGACCTCGGATTCACATAATGCTGCGGGTGTAATACAAGACTACGATGTTATCGGGCCCTGTCAAAATGTCGGAAGCATGTGAGTCCTGCATGTAGCTTACCATTTGCTTGTTGCTACAGTCTACCTACCCCATATCTTGTTGCTTTACCCCTCCCCCCCCCCCCCCCCCCACCCCCCAACTCTACAAATGCGCATGTTTTTGTTCTTCAAAATATTATTTTCGACATATTATTTCTAAATTTACTTAGTACATATAAGTTCATGGACGAAATGTTAATCCGAGAATTTTTTAGACACGTCATCGGTCAGAATTACTGAGCTGGAAGTCGAACAATTAATTATCCTTCCGATGTATAATAATAACTTTTCGTGGGAACCCCTATTGTATGGTTCAATAACCTGTGTTTCCAGGTGTCGGGTTCCGGGAATGGGAACAGAAAAGATTGATCTTTTATCGTTCTAAGGACCTTCCCGGTCCCGGTGTATTGGAATATCTTTACGCATAGCCCATCATTACTAATACCCGCGCTCACTCAAGCAGCAGTTACACGTTGCGAACAAAGGAAAGGTTAAGCTACGTTATATTAAGGTTATATTGGGTTAGATTAGGTTAGGTTAGGTTAGGTAAGGTTAGGATAAGTAAGGTATTTTGAGACCCCACGTTTGCTTCTGAAATTCGCTTCGCAACGTGTACCGCAATCTGAGTAATAATATTCCAAGGATAAAAATATTCTGTTACACAGGGACCAAGTCAACCAACTTTTAAAATAGTTTGCGATAAAATGTAGAACATATTATATTAAGGCAATAGCATGGCGTTAATAAAAAGGGTTGGCAGAAAAGAGTGCATGTCCAAACATAATCGATTACTGCCAACCAATAATAATTATAGTAGGCCTACTAATAAACTGTAATATATAACAAGTATTTACCGAGCTTATTGAGAAATTGAGTGTTTGCGTTAGAGGGTTAAAGTGATATTGATAACGATTGTTAGACTGAGCATTCTATGTTACCGTCGGAGATATTTTTATTTTCTGGCAGAATGCATCAATTTGAGGCTAGCATGGCTGGCTAATTTTCCAATAAGCTAGTAAAATCTGATATCTGACTGGCAAAAATGGAGCCATTAATTATAAAATTATTAATTATGTTAGTAAATAGACCAGTGTAGTGAATATTACTGCGTGGTCTAGAATAAGAACATTTTAATATTATAACTAATATCAAGAAAGATGGGTATTTTTTGTGTGACAATTAGACCTTCTTCGATAAAATATCTAGACATTATGGTACAAATCGAAGCTTTTTCTTGTAGAAAACCCTGGAACCTCTCCGTGAAACTGCTCCCATACGGAACAACTCCCCTATTTTGCAGTCCCGAACGGAAGCCAAGCGTTGCTGCGTTGCCAAAAGTTTAATATTGATTTTCTTAGTTAATTGAGCTTCTTAGTTAATTACAAATATTATAAAAGATATCGGTGGCTCAAACCAAATAAATTTCAAATTTTCCAAATTTTCTTTAGCTGACTATATATAGCCATGCAGGTAGATTAGGCCCGAGCGCTCAGTTAGTTATAGACACTTGAGTCTCCGGTCGGTATTGGCGAATTTAATCATGAGAGGGCGAGGTGAGGCGAGGCGACGGGCCAGGATGACCTTTGAGATCGTTGTCGAGCAGTCGTGACAAGTCTGACCTCGGGTCACGCCTATCTCACCGGTAGAGGTGCCCCATCTATCTCGGTCACCGTCTTCAGTTACTGCTCACCGTCGCGATTACTGCTCACCGTCGCGATTACTGCTCACTGTCGCGATTTTACAACCGTCCTATAAAGTTAAGAAGTAAACCCATTGACTTGTTTGATATTTTTCATGGGTGGGATAGGGGGCGGCAGCGAAGATGTGCCTGCATCCCTATCATCTAGGTAGAGCACTTCATTTGTCTCTATATTACCATCATCGTAAAACATTAGATTTAAAGCCACAATATATAACTATATTTGTACTTTTTCGAATCATTTTAAGAAATGTAGTAAATGTAGGATCTCGGTTATGTTGCAGATATAGAATACATCACAATAACCAATAGCATGGCGTTAATAAAAAGGGTTGGCAGAAAAGAGTGCATGTCCAAACATAATCGATTACTGCCAACCAATAATAATTATAGTAGGCCTACTAATAAACTGTAATATATAACAAGTATTTACCGAGCTTATTGAGAAATTGAGTGTTTGCGTTAGAGGGTTAAAGTGATATTGATATCGATTGTTAGACTGAGCATTCAATGTTACCGTCGGAGATATTTGTCTTTTCTGGCAGAATGCATCAATTTGAGGCTAGCATGGCTGGCTAATTTTCCAATAAGCTAGTAAAATCTGATATCTGACTGGCAAAAATGGAGCCATTAATTATAAAATTATTAATTATGTTAGTAAATAGACCAGTGTAGTGAATATTACTGCGTGGTCTAGAATAAGAACATTTTAATATTATAACTAATATCAAGAAAGATGGGTATTTTTTGTGTGACAATTAGACCTTCTTCGATAAAATATCTAGACATTATGGTACAAATCGAAGCTTTTTCTTGTAGAAAACCCTGGAACCTCTCCGTGAAACTGCTCCCATACGGAACAACTCCCCTATTTTGCAGTCCCGAACGGAAGCCAAGCGTTGCTGCGTTGCCAAAAGTTTAATATTGATTTTTATATTCGTTATACACACACTAATTTGCATAACATGGGTTTGGTTAGGATAGGTTAGGTGTATAAAACGAATATCAAAATCAATATTACACACTTGGCAACGCAGGGGCGCAGGGACTGCAAAATGTGGGGGCCTTATTCCATGTGGCAGTTGTTCCGTATGGAGGTAAACTTTGTCCGTGGCAAAGCTGAGAACGCCGCAGGGCAATTTTTGCACTGCATTATTATAATAAGTTGTTTGTACAGCCCGAGTGCGACCTTAGTTTTCTCGAAATTGTTGGCTCCGAACTGTCAACAAGTAATCGAATGTAATCGTTTGTTTGCTGTGTAGACACCTATTATTTCACTAAATGTTGGGTTTCCAAGACATGTGCGCATGGTTGAACTTCTGTTATGGCTTGCGGTAATTAATTCGGGGATTTTGTCTCATGTTTATGCTAGCCAGGTAGTGGGGGTGTACACCATTTGTGAAATGCCAAGATTGACGAAAGATCGACTGATTTTCTTGTTCTCAACTAAGCCACGGACCCACTGTAGTTCCGCGTACCCCCGTGCACAGCCAGCACCCATGGGGGGGGGGGGGGGGGTTCATTAATAGTCTAACCACAGCTCGAGGTGTAGACGCTGCAAGTGGTGGAGTAATTTATGCCAGACACAGCTCACCTCTAGTTGCCTGATTGCAAGCTGGCCTGGTTCAAGCTAGAAGCCACATCAGTACCAACCTCTCGACTCATGGCTTCGCTCTAATGACGTCTACGTACTGCAAGATAATCCTTTATTTATAGAAACTTCTTAGAGAAAACAATGCAGTGTTGACAAAGACATACCCCGTGGGAAAAGATCTACACCTGCCCAAAGTGGAAGAAAGAACAAGCAATTTTAGAATTGGCCACGACCGCCAAAATATCTCCACTTGAAGCCAGGCGTCGTATTGGCAATGCTCAGCCCGTCACAGCGGATACATCTTTTGCGTCTGTAGTCAGGAGCTCGGCCCCCTCAACAAGAGAAGCGGAGCTTTTGTCTCAGAACAAAGGACTCCAAGAGACTGTCCAGAAGCTGACCGAAACTGTCCAACAACAAGCTATGCAGATCGCCAACTTGACTACCCAGCTGGGTGAGTTGCTGACATGCCTCAAACAATCAAAACTTTTACCAAACACTCAACCGAATGCCGAAGTAGAGACTGACCCTAAAGTGCAGACGGGTGCTGCTGTCGCAGTCCCAGAACCACCCATCTCAAAGTCAGATAAAGCCGTTGCACCGAGCAAACCTTCAACCTCATTTAAACCCCATCACGAAGCAACCCCTCAACAACAACACCCGGCTACCACCATCAACAATCAATCTAAACCCTTTTTGAAACCTACTGGTAATATAAATTCAAATAATAAAAATAGTACTAAAAAGGCAAAGCTGGCCAGGCTCAAAAGCACTTCCTCTTTGGAAGATATGGTCGAGGATCCGCTCATGGATCAAAATCCTTACAATCTTTTGAGGGCAGCTAAACCTGATTAAACTACACTTATTTTTACATATTTAACAATAAACATCGCAAGAAGGCGACAACCTCAGATATCAGACGTATACAAACTCCAAACTACATCTTAAATATGGCTACTTTTATCTCTTGGAACTGTCGTGGTTTCTATACAAACCGAGAACAACTCCAACTGTTACTCCGTGACAAACATCCCCTCGTTGTCTTTTTGCAAGAAACGTTTTTCAAACCTAGCGATCAACCAAAAATTAAAGGTTATTCGTTATATAGGAAGGATTTTACTGAAGGTGATCGTGCACGGGGTGGTGTTGCCATTTTGGTGCATGACTCTGTGTACGCCACCAGTATCAACGTTACGTCTCGACTTCAGGTCATTGCTGTCTCAGCGTAGTATATCCCAAATCCCACCACCTTTTGTTGTATATACATTCCACCCGCATTCGCTGTTACTAGGCACGATCTGGAGACAGTTTTCAACCAACTTCAGGGACCTTTGATCTTGGCAGGTGATCTTAATGCTCACCATGTTGACTGGGGTTCATTGGTTTCTGATCCACGAGGGTGTATTGTCACGGATTTCATACAGCACAACGACATTTCCCTTTTAAACACGGGCCAGATGACCCATTTTACCTCCCATTCTGGTAATTTTTCTGCCATTGATCTTGTTATGTGTACGCCATTACTGTGGCTTGATCTTGAGCTCGATGTGTTGGATGATCTGCACGGAAGTGACCACTTTCCGATGCAAATTACATTATTAACTTACGTCTCACCGTACCACCCGGGGCAGGGTTGGCGATTGGCGCAGGCCGATTGGGGAAAGTTCCAGGAACTAAGTGAGGAAGCCTTGTTAAAGGTGGACTTTACTTGTTCTCGTGACCCCAACGTCCTTGTCAGTGAAGTCAGCAGATGTATGCTTGACGCAGCATCTGCCAGTATACCCGTGACTAGCTGCAAGCCACGTCGACATCCTGTCCCGTGGTGGAACAAGCAATGCGAAGTTGCAATAAAAGCCAAAAAAGCGGCTTTCAAACGCTTTAACATCTATCCGACGGCATGTAATTTAGAAATACTTCGACGTAAAAGGGCTCAGGCCAGACATACTGTCAAGCACAGTAAAAGGCGTTCCTGGAGAGACTATGTGTCTACGATCAACCATTGTACTTCTTCCACCACTGTATGGAAGAAGATCAAGGCGATAGTGGGCCGTCAAGTGAATACCATCCCCGCCATTCGGGATAATGGCCAGCTTGTCACCACTCCATTGGATGTGGCATCGGTGCTAGGCACTCACTTTGCTTCTGTCAGTAGTAATTCCCGGTACGATGTGGATTTTCTCAATCGAAAAAAACGGTGTGAGTCGACGAAACTGAATTTTCGTTCGGAAAACACAGAACCGTATAATCGAGCCTTCACATTGTGGGAGCTCCGATCAGCCGTAAAGTGTCTCCGACCCACGTCTATGGGTGGGGACAGGCTGCACAACGACATGTTTGTTCACTTGACGGACTCGTCGCTAGAGGTTGTTTTATTGTTTTTTAATTTTTTATGGTTGTCTGACACTTTTCCTGATGAATGGCGTAGTGCCATTTTGATTCCGCTCCTTAAGCCTGGTAAAGAAAAATCCATGCCGGTATCGTATCGACCCATCTCTTTAACTAGTTGCTTTTGTAAATTATTTGAGAAGATGATAAACAAACGTCTCATGTGGGTCCTTGAAACACGAGGATTGTTGGCGAACGTCCAGTGTGGCTTTCGTCAGCGTCGCAGTACCATCGACCACTTGGTGCGTTTGGAAACTTACATACAGGAAGGATTCGTGGCAAAACAACACGTCGTAGGTGTTCTCTTTGACATTGAAAAGGCTTACGACACCACTTGGCGTTATGCCATAATGCAACAACTTCACACGTGGGGCTTCCGAGGGCATATGCCCAAGTTCCTCGAGAATTTCTTAAAAGACAGGCATTTCAAAGTGCGGGTTAACAACGTGCTTTCCGCTCCCTTTGATTTGCAAACGGGTGTGCCGCAGGGTTCTGTCCTCTCGGTATCCTTGTTTGCAATAGGTATCAATAGCGTTATTGCATGCATACCAAAAGCATTAATGTCGTGTTTATTTGTTGATGACCTTGGGGTTTTTTACAGATCTGTGAATCTCTCGATTGCAGAACGACAAGTGCAAAAAGGTTTAAATAATATCAGTGAATGGGCTCGAGCTCGGGGTACTAGATTCTCTCCCGAAAAGACCCAGTGCATTCGCTTTTGTCGCCTTCGAGGACTTCATAATGATCCAAAACTGACCTTCAACGATGTTGAGCTTCAGTTCAGGCCCCATGTCCGTCTTCTCGGTATGGAGCTTGACGTGAAGCTCAACTGGCATCATCATATTGTCCAATTGAGAAAACGTTGCATGTTAGCCCTCAACATTTTAAAAGTTCTGAGCAACACTAAATGGGGTGCAGATCGCACCTGTCTGCTACGCGTGTATGGAGCGTTGATTAAATCCAAAATGGATTACGGTTGTTTTGTATACTCTTCCGCTCGTGATACGACTCTTAAATTGCTCGATACCGTCCATCATAGTGGCCTTCGCCTTGCGCTAGGCGCATTTCGAACAAGCCCCGTCGTAAGCCTCTATGCTGAAGCAGGAGAGTCCTCCTTGGCAGAGCGACGAAACTACTTGATGGGCGCGTACGTTATGAAGATCAGAGCTATACCAAATCATCCATCACATCAGATTCTTTTTAACGACAGATTTGTCAGACATTTTGATAGTAAACCATTGGCTACATTACCAACGGGCTTGCGTGTTTTACATTTATTTACATTTTTAGAATTTGATATGCCAAATCTTTTCAACTCGGTTTTTGGTACTAATCCACCTTGGATTATACCGGAACCGGTTATGAGATTTGATCTTTGTCGTTTTGATAAATTTTCTACTTCGGATTTAAAATTCAAAATTCACTTTCTGGAAATTTGCCATGAACACCGTGGGTTTACCTTGGTGTTCACAGATGGCTCCAAAATTGACAACAAGGTAGGATGTAGCTTTTATTGCTCCGCCTTAACTGAACAATTCAGGTTACACGACATGTGTTCAGTTTTCACCGCAGAGTTGGTCGCCATTCGCGAAGCTCTGAAATATATATCACGTTCTCCAAAGGGTAAGTTTTTAATTTGTTCGGATAGCATGAGTGGACTTCAAGCAATTTGTATCATGTATTCCGTCCATCACTTGGTCCAAGACATTCAGTTTTATCTGGAGAAACTCAATTCGAGGAATTATACTATCGAATTTTGCTGGGTACCTGGACACGTGGGAATCGAAGGAAACGAATTGGCCGATCAGGCTGCAAAGGCAGCCTGTCAACATCGCCATGTTGACTTCGATATCGCCCCTGTTCCAGATGTCAAGAGTGCGTTCAAACAAGTCATTTTAGATAAACGACAAGCTGCTTGGGACCAAGTGCAACTGAACAAGTTGCACAGTGTGATGCCTAAATTAATCAATAAAGTGCGGCCTCCATCTTCCCGTCTTTCTCGCCGGGAAGAGGTTGTGTTGGCACGGGCTCGCATTGGCCACACTCGTTTGACTCATGGCTATCTCCTCACTAGAGAAAAGGTTGTCCCAAAATGTGACACTTGTGACGTTACTCTGACTGTACGTCACATATTGTCGGAATGTACCAAACATGATGTGTTGAAAACACAATTAAAGCTTTCCCCGTTGTATGAAGAACTTTTGTCATACGAGAATTGTGATAAACTTTTAAAATTTCTTGTCCGCACACAGTTTTTCCAACAATTTTAAAAAATACATTACAACCACTTATAAATATAAAATAATACAAATCAAATTCATATAAAATTAAAACATAAATACTACTTTCCTAGTAACTTAATTACTTAGCTTGCAAAACACCATCTTGGTGGCGCAAAATGACCTAACTGGTTGAAGCGCCCTTAAACCCAATAAATTCAAAAATTCAAAATTCAAAAGCAAAAGAAATGTGTGGAAATTTGCTACACTAAGAAGAACTTAAGATGATTATGATTGAAATCAATCCAATGAAGACAAAATATGTCATCCCTAACATAATGTATTGACCACTACTACTGTTATAATTACCGGGTACCTCCTTTTAAATTCTTGAGATTTTCTGTTGTGTCCCAAAACGTGTTATTACTAGTACCGTATTAACTTAGTAATTTTTAGTAATAAAGCTTGTTTTTAGTAATATCCTAGTATACGAAAAGAAAAAGCACGTTTGCTCTCCGAACTGCACCGGTCACCACGTGAAGATGGCTTTGATGACTCGCAACCACCAATATATGTATACGCGGTCCGATCGCTGACCGTTGAAATCTGTGACGAGCCTCACTACAATGTGGAAAACCTGTTTTTCATACCAACTTGAGCCCCTCACGACATATAAAGACGCTTCCTGTCACCGCTTTCTTGTGGGCAGGCCACCGGATGTGACTTTTATGTCGCTCGCTCGTCTCTCGCGTGTTTTTCTCGTCGTGTGGCGGCCATTTTCTTGTTCTCGTTGCCTTCAAGACGTGATTCAGTACAAGTCAAGTGGAGACCGAACTATGTTGATTGATGATGAGACAAGACGGAACTCGGAAGGAATGAAATGAGAAACTTTATTAAATCCGACTAGACATTGAAATAGGAATTTACATTAAATTGTTTAACTTTCCTTATTTTGCTGTCTTCTCGTATAAGTGATGACGTGTATAGCTGCAGTTTATCATGTAAATGGGAAATAGCTGCGCGCGATACAAATAATGTACGGTTTGTGAATACGAATGTGAATCAAGAGTAGGTGCGAACACTTATTTACTCTAAAGAATCCTCTGTACACCCGATATGATTACTGATCGATCTTTTTCTCGTTGATATTGATTCGTAAATTAGATTGAGCCAGAAACTATTGTAACATATATGGAAGGCGGATAGGGTTGGATCTAGGAAGCTTGGTAAAAAGAAGAAGTGGTTTTTAGAAAAGAAAGATTGTTGAAGTTTGTTGATCAGGTTGCTAGGGAGGAGTAGTCAGTGAGTCTTGGTGTTGGAAGGAAGACTGACAGTATGGTTGTGTCGGTCAAGGAAATGAATATGGGTTAGGAAATCATTCAGTTAAGTTGTTGTTGGATTTAGAAAAATAACAAGATAAAAAAACTTAGTGTTGTTTAAAAAGGTGACAGTGAAGGACTGGTTTTGTGTGTGTGACGCCCACGGCAGCTGCTTCGGGACGTCGAAACAGGCCTGTTTCGAAGTGCGACGGTTGTTCGTGAGGTAAACATCAAGCCATCAAACGAGTAAGTAATGTAATATCGACTGAGCTAGTTATATAAAATAATAATTTGTCTACTTGAGATACCGGGCTAGACAGTATTTGACAATTTGGCGCTCCAACGTGTAGGGCTCGGTCTACTACAACGACCGAGATGGTAGATGTCTGTCCATAGGTTTAGATCAATATTAGGCTAGAGAAGTTTGTCTAGGGAATGTGTTAACAAATTTTAGTTAAATCAGTAAGATCAGATTCGAGATTGTCCATAGGTTGATACGTATGATTGTGTGAATGTATGAATAGAGTAGTGGAGTTGACTAGTCGAGGTTCAAGAAAATTTGGAGTAGCAAAGAGTGGTTAAAGTATGGAGAGGGAGCTTGATGATATTGAAGGAAGTGAATATGAGGGGTTAAGAGTGGAGAGGGAGCTTGACGATATTGAAGGGAGCTTGATGGTGGATGGACCAGATGAGGATGGGGATCTCAAGAGCATGATAAGGAATTTAATGAGGATGCAAGTAGGTGTGACAGCCAAGATCACGGAGATGAAGAAGGGACAGGATGAACAAGCTAGGGCTTTGGAAGCGATGAAGAAAGGGCAGGATGAACAAGCTAGGGCTTTGGAAGAGATGCAGAGGAATATGGTTAAACAGGTAGATATGGAGAAGATGATGGGAGACATGACCGCGGAAATGAAAACGATATTTTTGGTAAAGCAGGTGGATGTAGGAGATATAAAGAAAGAAAAAGATTTGAGAAGCGTAGGAGAGGTAGGAAGTGGAAAAATAGATGTTGTGAAAGAGATTGTTGAAGAGCAAGTAGGCTGGTTGGATAATAAGGAAGATGTGGAGATAGTTGAGAAGCAAGGTGACAAGTTTGAGGATAAGCAAGATGTGGAGAAAGTTGAGGAGCAAGATGAGATGAGGTTTGATAAGAAAGACGTGGTTGTTACAGAGCAACAGATAGATAAAGTGGTGGATAAATATGTGGAGATAGATGAGGAGTACAAGGATGCTGTGGTTGGTGAGGAAAATAATGATTTGACTGTAGGGCAGAAAGATGATTCCAGGGTTAATAATGAGAGGGAGTGGGTTTGTTATGAGAAAGAATGGATGATGGTAGGAAGAGACTGGAGTAAGTTTAGAGGTGGAACTGTTGAAACTCTCGTAAAGGTAGGCCTATGGTAAAAAAAAAAAAAAAATTTCGGGGATGTTAATTTGAAACCGTTGGTGGATTTGATGTTGGTAGTAATGTGGTTAAATGTTTTTGTTTTGTTGCTGTATTGTGATCGGTCGACATTTTGTCTTGGGTTCGATGTTCTTTTGGTTGTCATAGGTATGTTTTTTTCCATTTTTGTGGAACGAAATTCAAATTGCGACAAAAAATTAAAAAAACATGGGGGGTAATTGTCGTAATAGCGTTGTCGTAAAATTGTCGTAATAGCGTTGTCGTAATAGTGTTGTCGTAATAGCGTTGTCATAATAGGGTTGTCATAATGTTGTCGAGGTTGTCATAATGTTGTCGAGAAGTTGATGATACCAGTGGTATAAATAATTTTAAAAAAAAAAAAGATTTTTTTTTTATTCACTGAGTGGTGGTTTTTTTTTGTCAAAAGGAATGTGGTGGGTCACATTGCCTGTGATACATTATCTGCAAAGTCAGACATTGTTGGGAATTACAGAGTGGCATTGTTGAGGTATTGTCAAACTTTGACCATAGTTGGAGTGTTGATGAGGTGGTCAGTATGAATGGAGGATATATTCGTTTAGGGGATGGTCATTTGGGGTATAATTATTTCTATATTTATCGTTAAAATGACAAATATAAGAAATAGGGGGGTAATTGTAACATATATGGAAGGCGGATAGGGTTGGATCTAGGAAGCTTGGTAAAAAGAAGAAGTGGTTTTTAGAAAAGAAAGATTGTTGAAGTTTGTTGATCAGGTTGCTAGGGAGGAGTAGTCAGTGAGTCTTGGTGTTGGAAGGAAGACTGACAGTATGGTTGTGTCGGTCAAGGAAATGAATATGGGTTAGGAAATCATTCAGTTAAGTTGTTGTTGGATTTAGAAAAATAACAAGATAAAAAAACTTAGTGTTGTTTAAAAAGGTGACAGTGAAGGACTGGTTTTGTGTGTGTGACGCCCACGGCAGCTGCTTCGGGACGTCGAAACAGGCCTGTTTCGAAGTGCGACGGTTGTTCGTGAGGTAAACATCAAGCCATCAAACGAGTAAGTAATGTAATATCGACTGAGCTAGTTATATAAAATAATAATTTGTCTACTTGAGATACCGGGCTAGACAGTATTTGACACTATTAATGTTGGGTGCAGGACGAGTGGTTAAAGTAAGGACACAATATGTTCTGTCAGACCCTTGCGATTTACATGTCCACGAGTATACATTATAGCCTATAGAGAGTCCTTGTATAGACACACTGCCACACAATAACAAACATATAAACTTATTCCGTAATGAAGACAAATTTAGAACAGTTATTCTACATTACCCATGCTACTACAAGGTCACATATCCCCCCGTAAGGCAGACATAGCTACCCCATGAGCCCAGACGGGGTTTAATGTTAAAATGTTTCTGCACTTCAGCAGCACTCCCGCCCAGACTTCTACATCATGCAAGCAGACCACGCACGCTCGCTGGAGTGAGAGTAGAGTAGCTATAGTTTTCATCCGTTTTCCTACGGCGCCAAGAGTTCCGTAGAGGCTCAGACGACTGCCATGTTGTTTTGTATGCGCCCCACAACAACACAGTTAGGGGTAGTCAGGACATGTTCCACTGTGATTCTGGCTTCATCCACTAAATACTAATATATTTGTCCCAAACCGACTTTTCCCATACTGACGAAACAGCTAACAATTTCAATCCACAAAAGACCCGGGAATTCCACTTTTCTGCCATCTCTCTGCACCAATTTGGATACATCTTCGACCAATCTAATCAATAAAAGAATACTCTATATCTACTCATAGAATATCGCGGGCGATCATATTATTATATTGTGACGCAAGAGAAGAAGAAGCTCTAGTTTTCATGGTAATAATAAATCGTGAACAAAGCAACAGAGAAGACTGCAGGTCAGCTAAAATAACGAATATTTATTGGATCTTCGATTCAATTGGATTATGCGCATACAGTGTGACAATGTTTTCTTTGACTTCGTAGGGAGGGGGGGGGGGGGGGAATCTTTCTTGAAACGGCAAAAACTCACGAGAGTTTGGCAGCAACCACGTTTGCCATGGTGCAAAGGGGGTGAGGCAGTTTTCAGCAATGCCAATATAAAATATTTCATCTTTTCCACCTCATATATTGTATATTTTTCCCATATTTATTTATAGCCCTCCTTCATTTTGACTGTATACAGTAATACAGTATACACTCATACATACAGACTGTATGGGACATGTTAAGAGTACACCAAATACATTTATTTGGCATTTACCATAATAATGTTTCATAGGAATGCCTACTGTGTTTTAGTGTATCCTCTATCTCAGCTGACTGATCCTCTTTACTTGTCTATATAGCTCGGTATCTTATACGTGGTTAGGATGGGCAGAACAAAGGATGTGTACACTGTACAACATTCAATCCCAGCCTTCGTCTTATGACTGCAGGAAAACCTTACACAAAAGTAAAACCGTCAGTTAGGATTGTCAACCACAGAAATAGAGCCGCTAACCTAACGAATGCGTGATGCGTCGTCCCATGTATTTTTTATTTATACATATATCGTGCCATAGACGAGTGATTCGCGGCCAATCAGCGAGCCCCAAATGTCGCTCAATGATTGGCCTAGAAACATCCGTCTATGAAAAAGCATATATGCAAAGTTGTTTCTGGAGCACGAAGATAATAATTATACCTCCACTCCACGGTTCACAAAACCGGATGCCACTTTGTTAAATACACATTTTTATGAAACCCTATATCTCACGTCTATAGACCCGTAGAATCTACCTAAAACTCGTTCCAGCTTGGCTTGATGATTTAGTGGCTCGTTCAGCATCTTTGAAAGGGTACGCGCGCGCACAGACTAGCGAGTTTAGAGTGGACTCGAGTTCAATAACAAGATTGATTACCTATACAGTCCACATTGTACAAAGCCACAAGGCTCGGCAGTGGCTCATACAAAAGCCTGTTGTCAGAACATATTGCCTCCACAGAAGCCAATAAATTACTTGGCGTATACTCGGATATCATCGATGCGACATGTATGTATGTGTATGTATGTATGTATGTATACGTCCCGAACGGAAGAATGCGCCCATTTCGCAGTCACGAATTTTGGCGATCGTTGCTTATGTAACTTATATATATATATATATATATATATATCAATTCCTTTCTGCCAAATATGTTAATTGTAAACTAAAAACTTCCGCGCTGATACGCATTACCAGTATAACGCTTGGCGACTCATCCCCCATAATATACATGAGATAATGTTCTGCAGTCTATGAAAAGGGTAAATTGAAAAGCTGCAGAATGATCGTGGACACGCTATTTCCAGTTGCTGTTATTATATAATCAACCCTTAAATCGACCAGCAATTCATTGTATAAGTCCTAATCATATAGTTACCTACGATGTTCTTCTTCCAGATTAAAAGAAAATCTTCCTCGCTTTGCGTGATCAATTCGACTATTTCGCAATCTACGCGTAGATTATCGCACATTAAAGGCATTTTTATTTAGGTGTGATTTGCCCTTCTTGCAGTAAATGAAGAGGAGCAAGTTGAAATGCAATCTAGACTAAAAATCATCTCGTATACACGCACGCACTCAAAGTTCTACTTGACCCCAATGTGGGCCCCCATCTGCCTCGTCATTTGCGGCAACGCTTGTCGCAACCATCCCCCCCCCCCCCACACCCTAAACCTCAATTATGTAGCCTCTATTCTTTATTTTACGTTACACAGAATGTTCTACGGAATAATTACTTGGAAAACACATTAAGTCACGATTGTAAACATGCAATTAAAATTTTGACAAGGGTGAGTTTTATGGGTGTACTAAAGCAAGTCCGAGCTAATGAGAGTAAAGTTATCAAACGACGAACCGTTAAATGAACACGACCCTCTATGTTTTCCACCATCGACGTCTCAACTAATTACGCCCAATTTAAAGGTCCCGGTTGAGTTATTTGATGGAAAATTAGAAATTTATTGATGTCTCGATTTGTATGAACGAAATTTTCCACTGTTCACGATTGACGTTGGAAACTGAGTCTCGTCAACTCTCTGATGACTCGCTGTGCAACGAACTATACGGGCTGTGCTCAATAACGGGGATTTGTGACGATATACAACAAAAAAACACTGTGCCACATCCCATGTACAGAAACAAATACAATTTACAGACTTTTCACATGGTATAGCTTCCATACTGCACTCTACAAGTCAATATTATCGTTTTAAAGGAAATGTCATCCCCATTTCATGCAGCGAGCCTTTATTTATTACCAGTCTGGATTACTTTTACGTTGTGACGTCAAACATGTTTTGTATTGTGAGTGCACATTGTGTTCACCGGCCGCTATTGTCACTGCAACGTTTGACCGCATTTCATCGACACTCGACGTTACAGATGTTGATATAGTAGAACACTGCATCTGTGTCTGACCTTTCAGTGGCTTCAGTCATTCTCTAAAAAGGCTTAAAAATAAATAAATCAAGGCATATCTTTATTGACAGGTTGACTCGTGAGTTTAATAAAACCAAACAGATTTTATTAGTAAACATTTACATTCAAGCTGGTTGAAATTATGTCACTTATTCTAAATAGATACTAATACAAAAATGCGTTTTATTACACACGAGAGTTTAAATTGGATGTTAGTTTAGCTTACACATGAGATGATCAAAGATATACCAAAAGATTTGTATTAATCAGATTCTACTAGTAATAAAAAGAGTTGAGGCAGATGTAATTTATACTGTCCCTAGTTTTATGGAGATAGGTTGTCCAAGCGCAACTAATAGAAACAAAACAACGTTATACTGCCGGCAACCTAGACCCACACACGTTTACCCTTTTGATCAGAGACACCACTTCTATTCTATCATATACATAATTCTTAGGATCGAAATGTGACCACGTGAAATACATAATGCGTCTTATAATCGCGTCAATGGGTTTTCCCATTCTAGGCTCGCGGGGTATAGAATCTGGCCCAGGGGACTCTGCCAATCGAAAGAAGCGACGAAATTAGGTCTTCAAATTACCCATTTTCACCATCGACACCTTTAAATCTCACTTTAGCTCTCCTACCCTATAATCTCTTCCAACGTCATGTGACCTAGATGTCGAGTACGTCATTAAACACCGAATAATTAAAATAAATATTCGGAATAAGATGTGAGCGCAAGAAATAGAGTATAGCACTCGCACACAGCAACTTTGGTGGTGGGGACGTCACAGGTGGGCGTGTCGGAGCCAATCAGCGGGCGGCATTCACCAATACTCCCATTTGGTTGGCCAAGCCTGTGACGTCCCCAGCACCAAAGTTGCTGTGGAGCGACTTTAGCACCCTGCTCCCCTCAACCTGACTGTAACTTTGGATAGGAGACCAAGATAGATATATATCAAATGTTTTTTGTTCCAGGCATCCCGATCGTCTACATTCTGGTAACAGTGCCCGGGCTGGTTCCATGGGGCAAGATAGACTCGTGGTTCCTGCCGTGGTGCCACATAGTGGGCGCGGTGGCGCCGTGGTGTGGCAGCTTCCTGTACCACCTGTTCATGAACCTTGAGCGAGGCGAGCGGATGTACTATCGCCTACTACAGCTGGACATGCTCGGGATATGGATCAGTCAGAGTTTCGGTAAAACACAACAGACTGTCATGTAGAATAATTGTTATACAACTGCGCGTTCTCTTATATATTGCTTGGTCGTAAATGTACTGCAGCTTCAGTTGAGCTTATATATTTATATATACCCTGCATGACGTTGTCTTTTCATATAATTGGAATAAATGATCCATGTTAGTTTACTATTCAGTGCGTCGTAGGCTTTGAGCGAAATCAATGTATAGTAGTCTAAGGTCCAGTCTTACAATGTCCCAATAACTATTTATTCGTCGAATAGCTTGTTGTCTCCAAGGCAACCACCATCAAAACTCTTGAAATCCTCCAAATAGCTTAATTGTTACAAATAACTTTCTTATTAGGAGATTGTAAGACCAGCCCTAAGGGTTGACAGCCTAAAAGGGCTGAATGGCTCCCTAGTCAGTCGCAAACAACACATGCGGCATTGCAGTGTGATCACCCTTATAACCTGAAATAAAGATTCGTCCTATAATAGATTAAAATAATGTAATGTGTTTAATATATGTTTCCAAAGTGTATGCGTCATGTAGGTGTGTTGTCCGATTACATAAAGGGGTGAAAAGTAAAACAAAACGAGTGCGAGATCAAGTGAAAAGCAGAGTTGCGTAAGTTACTTTTAAAAAAGAACTTTTAAAAAGTTAAGTTACTTGCCTTTAAAAGTAACTTTTAAAAGTTAAAAGTTCCTTGTTGGAAAAAGTAACTAAAAGTTACTTTGAAAATTAAAAGTTACTTTAAAAGTTACTTTAAACGTTACTTTTAGCAAATTTTGATGGGAAGTGGCAGTTTAAAAAAATTACAAAATACTACTTCTTACCTGAAAAGATTTATTGAAACATCGTCAGACGTACGGTCTCGTATAAATGGCGTACAAAGCATTTACTAACCTACTTTACTTAGTAAAATATGAATCTTAATATTGAATATTGATGTGACAGAAACGAATGGTGGTATTGTTCCTAAAAACGAAAAATGGTCAACACCTACGACGGTCGCTCACTGCAAGAGTGTATGCCAACTCTTTCATACAACCTCAACAAAGCACTAATATTGCTTTCAAGTTTCATTCAACCCGCTAATCCTTGCTGGCGGGCGCCGGGCGGAGTATGTCGGAAATCATTAGAACAGCAGCCTGAGTTTTGTAAAGACTAACAGCGAATAGGAAGTCAAAATTGGACATGTCAACAAAAGAGCCGAAGGTATGGATGGACCTCCTAAGCGCGTTAAAGTTTTCACGGCCATCGAACATTCAGCATGCTACGTTCATTACAATAATACATCCACTAATCCATTTCCCAAATACTACTACGAACTATAACGTCTACCGGCCACCTTCGATAATAGTGTCAGGTCCTAGCAAAGCAGTGTTGCTCACACAAAGAAATAACATCCACTTATGTTTATTGGTTGTCACTCAGTTCCCATTCAACCTATTTAGCCGGCTGCTGCTGGAATGGTTTCCAAAGGATACAGTTATGTATGAATTCTAGGAATGGGGGGGGGGGGGGGTAGGTCGAAGATTTTTGACCTGAAACAGCCGCAATACGAGTGTTTTGCTGTTGGTACATTTAAAAAACCATAGGCTGTTTCAAAAGTAACTTTTCATTTTTTTTTTAAAGTTCCTTATCAATAGTAACTTTCAACGTTAAAAGTTACTGTCGAGGAAAAAGTAACTAGTTAGCCTAAAAGTTACCGAAAAAGTAACGCGTTACAAGTAACGCGTTACTTTCAAAAAGTTACTACTCAACTCTGGTGAAAAGGTCCATTCAACTGAACACGGTTATATTTTTAGTTTGTCCGAATACCCGCTAAAGGGCAGCATAAGAATTCTTAGCTTATAAAAATTGTTGCATCTAGAACTAAGCCATAATAAATCATGGTTCAATGATACACATTGTTTATGGACCCTTGCAGCTTTGTGGACAAAGAATAAACTTATTTATTTCATTGTGGTGAAACGGAAGGTTAGTTCAACTCAAGACCTCGAAGAACCGTCAAGTTCGGTGTTATCGTATATACTTACTATCTTCAACGAGAGTCAGGTTTTAGAGATTTAGTTTCATCACAGATTTGTGCTCTTTGTATCGTCATATTATAAATATGCAATGATGCTAATCAAGACCATATAAATATTTTAATCGATTGAAACAAGGTTGAATCACTACTAATATAGTGTCTAGGTATTATTTATAAGATAGACGCTATGAGCAAGCAGCATTTCAAGTAATTGCTCAAATAAACACACTCGAAGGTTAGACGTGGTTTTGATACATTACTGTAGCAAGATCGAGACTGACGTGCGTATAAGTTTCCGTTGCGTGACTCTAGTCAAGTAAAGTTAACTTGCATAACCTTCCACAACCCGACTCCGAATAGTCGCTATACGTTGTGGCGCGGTTGATAACCTAGAAATTGCTTTTGATTATATTCACCACGTGTTTCCAATTTGTATTAATTTCTTCCAGGAAAAAGCTTGACGTCATTATGTCCTAGACTATAGAACTCGTGCCCCGCTATACGAAGGGGGTTGGGTAACAGCTGTCGCGCGGTTTCAGTGCAACGTCAGGTCGATTATGTGGTCAACGCGGAGTTATCAGATTAAAAGTTCGCACATTAAAAACGTAGTTACCCTGAAATTTTTCGCGGAAAATACACGGACAAACGCGTTACATAAAAGCATGCAACGCTAACTATCTGTCCTCAAGCAGTACAGTATTATGAACTTGAAAGTTTTTTTTTACAAGCTTACTTTTTTTATGCGGTAACTGCTAAAAGGGGCCTACATTAAATCGTAATTTAAATTTTCACTAAGCAGGGGTCTGAGCGTCGAACCAATTATTGGCAGGTGTTGTTCCAGGGAACAATTAGGACTTGGGTCTTTCTCTCTGAAAGTTGGCCTATTGGTGGAGGCGCCGGGTTAGATTTATGAGTACAGAGGTTTTCATTTCACCATTCACTATCATTATTACCCACAAAGGAGTGATTTACTCTCAAACACACGATACGAAAGTACATTCATACCACATTTTAGTTTTTTAGCCAAGTAAATATTTATATTTGTATATAAAGTCGTGTTTTCATTTTTATAAACGATATTTTTATGAAGGAAATTAAAATATAACTTTGAATATTATGCTGTACAAATATGAAGGAAAAATTTTCTACTACCAGTCTGAATGCCACGACAAAATAGCAGATCTAACTCAATTTGCGATGCAAAATGTTATTAATTTATCATTTCACAGATAGGGAAATTAGTTTGAAACTTCGCAGCCTGTGTTTATTCAACCCATTTTCTCTCTCTCTCTCTCTCTCTCTCTCTCTCTCTCTCTCTCTCTCTCTCATCATCCTTCCTCCCCTCATTGTGCTACTAAATCAATGGCCCATGAAGTGGCGTCACAATCCCATTGTCATTCAAATGTTATGGTAATATAGGTGGGGGTGTCGCTGTCAGCTAACTAGTAGATATACAAGCTACTCAGAAGCATTCAATAATGTTCCATATTTATTTAATTTATTTAAATATAATAACAAACTACAAATAATTTAGTATTATTAGCCCAGTCGGAATGTATTCTACTCTGTGCTGAAAGAACTCATTTTGAGAATCACTGTCGTTAAAATTTATCTGTACTGAAATAATTTTCAAATGTTTTAAACATTGCGAACATTTAAAGTCACGTTCGAAACACATTTACTATCGTGTTATCTGGTTTTTAATTTGGGACATTTCTATAATTGTTTAAATGACATAGGTTACTACTCATGTTTTTGCTGCAACGAGGTGAGAAATTCCACCCAGGCATTTCCTTTCCTTGGAAATTGGGGAAATGTGCGACAGGGAGTGGAATTGCGTATTTTACGGTTCAGTTTCTTTGACTTCTTTGATGATCAAAACGAGATACAATTTGTATTCAACATCTTGATAAATTGGACGCCCCGAGTTTCTACCAGTGTACCATGTTTGAAAGATGGAATCGATAAAAAATTTCGCGAGATAAAGTATTTCGTATTTTCAAGATGGCGTATCAATCAATCGATAAGTTTAAGTATGTTGATTCTGTTTACATTTTTCGGTTTGTAATATTGATCAACGCGAAAAATTATATTAAAAGTATTTTTAAACTTTGACGATTGATGATTTTGGTAGATTCCTATACCTAATTTATATGCATATAAATCAGTTCTTGAATAAGAATTATTTTTGGAAATAACTCTCTTTATTAAAGAATGTATAATATTTATGATCTCTCTGAAATGATTAAATGTTCATTTATTATGTTCATATTTTCTTTTTCAAGCAAAAATCTTCACAGGATTAAAGTGAAACAAATTTAGCACCACGCTTGGATGAGAGAGTAGAGAGGGCAAGAGGGGGTTGATATTAATGGCGAGCATCCTTTCCGTATAAGAAGGGGAGTCATCACTTCCGGGGAACATATTATCTTATTTATTACACAAGTTTTATGAATCTTACGACTATAAAAGAACGATATTTCGCCTCGGCAAGGCGGTGCACTATATACTAGTTTTAGTGGGCGGTGAGTATTAGGCCGCAGAACGTATCATGTGTCATCAAATCTAATATAGGTTAGCTACAACGGTCGTAACGCCAGACATAAAACACGGCTTAAGGTCGAGGCAGGACTGTTGAGGGACGTCGTACATATCTGTGATCATTTAGGTCGCTATGCGATCATTCAATCTGGAAATCTGTCACGTGATGAAGCATGCTCGGGCAGATATTCAGATCTAATCAAAGAACACACCCAAGGTGTTCAAAGGAGATTCCTTCAGAACTATTCCAAATACCACCTCAATACCTACTTAGTTACCTGACGAGGGGCTTGAATTGTCCCTAGACAGGTTTCCTACGACAAATAGGGATGACTTCGGGTACCCGATGTCATCCCTAAAACATAATATTATAACTTTCGCAAACAAAAACAAAAAACGCATAGCATAATTAATATATGTGTTGCTTCTTTATTTTCGTACGTAGATGTGTTTGAAGTGCAGGGGTGTATTAGTTAGTATTTATGTGAGGTTGTCGTGTTGTCTGCCTGAACGATCCCGATGTTGCTTGTTCTGTTGTGTTACGCAGGCGCTCTGCCCATGGTTGCTGCATCTGTGTTCTGCCTACCCTGGCATTCTCGCTGGTTCATCTTAACCTCTTACTGCCTCCTCTCCATCTGGGGCCTCTACAAGGTAACCAACACAACACGTACATACCTACGTCGCCCAAACGGGCGCGGAACATTGCATGGAGTTATTTGTTTTCATTTAGTAGATTTTAGGATATTGTTGTGCATCGAAGGTTCGACTCAATGTGAAAACACGTAGATCATTTTGAAGTTTGATCGTTTATTTGAGCCAGTGACGTCACAATTTGTAACCGACCAATGACAAATCATTGGTAGTGAGCATATGAAGTTTCCTAATCATTAAAAGCTTCGTATCTTGGCTTAGAGTCAGCTTAAAATAATATATTTTTAAGTCACATTTCCTTTTGTTTCGAGATTGTTCTGCCAAACAGACGAATACCTTCCATTTGGGAATTAACTACGGTAACGTTGAAAATTAAGTTGTCAATTTTGTTTTTCGGTTTCAAAGCAATTTCTAATATCCGTTAGTACGCGATTGCCCAGGAAATGAGCACAAACCAGATTACAATCCATTTGGTTGTGATTTGAAATTGTGTAAAGAACAATATTTTCATGTAGCGCAAGTCTGGGAATCCCTATATTGACGAAGGTGAGTTGGAGGTGAAGGGATTCACGTAACAAAACTCAACAGTATTTACTCGGCTTGGGAGAAACTAACGAGCTCATTTAGGGGCAGTGTAAATACTTCCAACAGCTATAGTTTCAGTTTTGGGTTTGTTTGTCTCTGTATCGATCCTTGTTTTAGCCGGAATCAAATGTAGGAGTATTAACTAAAGCCATGTTATTTAGACAAGCTTTGTACTATGTTGACTAAAACAATAACTACCCTCAAACTGAAACACACAAACACGAATGAATGTAGGTTTAGTAGAAGTTGTTTTTGTGATACAAAATGAAAGAATCCATACAACGTCTGGCTCACTCTGCTTGATCAAACTTGGCACTAAAACGGCTGCGATCTTCTGTAGGCCCTATCCATGTTCATTGTAAAAATGGTACCATCGTACTATAGAACAAGTACTTGCCAAAAAAAAAAAAACACACATTACTCCTTGTAAAATAGTGTCTATACCCAAATGGTAATGGTATAAGAAAAAATAATTACTGACAAAGTTTCTTTGAAACAGATATTAGTTTGTATTTATTCATACCAAAAAGTAGTTCATAAAATGGTGGGCCGAGAGATTTCATGTTAGGTAATACCGTATTTTATTATTCAATCTCAAATTTTCAGATATGTAATACAACAATACGATGTTTCGTTTTCCCTCAGAAACAGTATAACTATAGTTGCATCGATGTTTGCATTTACGAACTCGTTTTGCTCCAACAACAACGAAATGTTCGTTCTCTTTCGTCAACAGTTCAATATCTCCCCACTTTTAATCAGTTTTACCTTACTGTGATATTATGGTTTGACGCGCCAGCAACTTTTTAATGGAATATTAGATCGTTTTTTAGATAAAAGAATATTATATATTGCCACAGTGTTTTTTGTGTTGTCAGCTAAAGCAACGAAAAAAGTATGAAGTGTATTGTTCAGCATTACGTAGCGCAGCTCATTAAAAATGTCACAAACTACCTAACAAGGTAGGGCCTAATGAATATATGTGGTATTCTCAGAACCCATGCAATGATATATCGTGTACTGTACAGCGAATGGTCGAGTGGCATTGAGCAACAGTTGTTAATAAATCATTGCATAGGTCTAGGAAACCGTGACTTAAATTGTTAATAAGGTTCACCAAAAATAGCCATTCGATTTATTTTGTAGAAACATTACAAAGGTATGACAAAAGATACAACCATCTTAAGGTATAATATCGATAAAATATCATTCTTCTACCAATAATACCACTACCACTACCAATACCACTACTACTTTTACTGCTACTACCAATTCTAGTATTATTACTAGTACTGGCACTACTACTACTTCTACAACTACACTACTATTACTACTTCTAGTACTGGTATTACTACTACTACTACTACTACTACTACTACTACTACTACTACTACTACTACTACTACTACTACTGCTACTACTACTACTACTACTACTACTACAACTACACTACTATTACTACTACTACTACTACTACTACTACTACTACTACTACTACTACTACTACTACTACTACTACTACTACTGCTACTACTACTACTACTACTACTACTACTACTACTACTACTACTACTACTACTACTACTACTACTACTACTACTACTACTACTACTACTACTACTACTACTACTACTACTACTACTACTACTTCTACTACTACCACTACCACTACCACTACCACTACCACTACCACGTACCATAGTACCCCTACTACCACAACAACCAGTTGTACTGCAGCCAGCCCGGGGTGACAGTGTTATACGATGTGTTGTAGGCGTTGACAGCCTGGTCGCCGTGGGAGAGACGGCTCTGCTTTGCGCTGCCTTTCGTGATGCGGCTCGTGCTTTGCGGGTTGCGCTACTCGAAGATAGGGGGCGGCGACCCGGCGGCCAACCTGGACGTGGTTCTGCAGGTAATGAGGGCCAACTCCTTTGCCCCCGTATTATGTGTATCCTGGCTCGTTCTGTGCGGGTTGCGGTACTCGAAGATAGGGGGCGGCGACCCGGCGGCCAACCTGGACGTGGTTCTGCAGGTAATGAGGGCCAACTCCTTTGCCCCCGTATTATGTGTATCCTGGCTCGTGCTGTGCGGGTTGCGCTACTCGAAGATAGGGGGCGGCGACCCGGCGGCCAACCTGGACGTGGTTCTGCAGGTAAATCTATGTACCACCTGTAGGCTGAAGAGGGTATGGACATGGCTATAACCCTGCACTGGCCATACTGTCCTGTCTAGGGGCAGGAAAATCACAATCACTTTTAGTGAATCGTAATACTTGGAAACAAAGACACACTCCTTTGAGGTCCGTCCCACCAAAGTGCATGCTATTCAATTATATTCTTAATTTAGTATTCCTTCAAAATGAGTGCAAATAATCAATATCCTTTCCATAGCATGAAGGTATATAGGACGTGGGTCCTTCCTCCTGGTGTCCGCAAAGAGGACTCTCACATCTTTTGTGACGCTATTTCTCATCCATTATGATCTTGCTCACTTCCCCCCCCCCCCTTTATCTCGTCTTTGTCTTCCCCCATCACCTTTTTTACTTTTTTACCCCCCACCAAAGATTTAGTTGCTCTTATGACGAGTGACGACCCCAGAGAAGTATGATGCAGTCGGCCGAGTGGAGTACGTCGTACAATGAAGAGGTGTGCATGTTCACGATACCGGAAGTGGAGTGACGCATGTTTCCCCGCAGGACGTCGTGGCAGCCATTGGAGGCGCGATCGGGGCGATGCACGTGCCAGAGAAGTGGTTCCCGGGTACCGTGGACATGTTCCTCAACTCTCACAACATCATGCACGTGCTGGTGGTGATGGCGGTCTACTTCATGCACCAGGCTACTGTCAAGGACCTTCTCTGGATGGCGCATGTGCAGTGCAGACCAGACCTCGGCGTCCTCTCCCCGGCCCACCTAGAGCTCTGATCGCCTCCGACAGACAACATTTCAAGTACAAGTTTAGGCCTATACATTATTATCTTATCGTTTCGAATATAGGTTACCAGTAAATTTAGAATTTTATATTTTGTAAACGAAATAATTATTGTAATCTATTATATAGAGATCAGACCACTTTTAACTCATATTAAGAACAAAAAATTAAAGTTTATACACGATATATTTTAAATGTACAAAATGGCATTGGGATTTATTGTTGTTGAATGGTGCTTGTTTTGCGTATGCAATAGCGTCATATAGGTTATACTAAATTAGACATCAGGAAACTTACAAAACCGCTTCCGACTGCATGATTCTAGAATGCAGTTCCGTTTGTTTAGTTAGTTTTTAAAAGAAACTAGGTACGTAATGATAAACATAAAGCATTTTGCTTCAATTAAAGATTTAAAAAATCAAGTGTCGTATAGTATATATAATAGTATATGACATGATAACAATGTAATTGAAGTAATGGTAGGTATCGGTATTTCCTTGGGTACCGATATTCCTAGGTATATAACATCCCATCTTCACTAAACAGAACAACCCAACTAAGCAATCTAACATTTGCAGAGCAATAAAATGGTAAACGAGTGCTCACTTGTAGAATATAAAAACCGTTTATATATAAATCGGTGACTTTGTGTAGGTTAAAATTATTATTCATATCTATTATGCCCTTCAAAGTTTATATTAAAAATATTATACGTTTTCAATTAATAATAGATTATAAAACGAAAGACATTGAACATATCATGCTTCTATACGGCATGTTTATTTGAAAATACCGTGGCTACGAGTAATGTTAGTACGCCGAAGTGGTCGCGATGCTCGACACGGCCTAGAGATGGAGTTGTTTGGTGAGACGGAAACTAATTGAGAGTATTGTACTTTCTCGCAGTGATGTACAGAGACGGCATAAAAATATACACATATTTGGTGCATCTCAAACGATACGCTATCAGATCTCATGTTCATTGAGACTTAACAGGTAAAATGGTAACTGGGCTCAGTTTGGTATCCCCAGTGAACACGGTGATGTTGGCTGAATGGTTTGAAAGTCAATAAACGATCGAAAAGTAGTTACTGAAGTATGAAATATTGAACTATTTTCGATGGTTTTGACCTCTGAATTTTGAACTGTTTTTTGTACGTTACAAAAAAAGAGTTGTTAGAATCCGGTCAGCCAGTTTGCTGGAGATCGCAAACATGGGCCTGAAGTGATGGTTCGCTTTGTGTCAAAACCGACCAAAAAGGTTTAGAAATCAGGTGGCATAAGAATGTAGTGAGTTGACCTTCCACCATTGTGATATGATACTGATGATAACAGAAGATCTCACAAAACTTAGCTAAGATAAATATTATTGTTTGGAAATACTACATTAATTTTCAAATGATAATGAATGTAATTACGCTTGATATGGTTGTCGATACGGGATGATTCGTTGATGTCACGTCTTTAAAATAGTTTAACGGTTTAATTTAAACTGGGGAATACTGAATTTCAGGTGAAGTAATCATTTTGAAGGAATTTTGTTTAGTTTTGTATCAGTTTAATGATGACCCGGCACCTCCACCAATCAATTAAAAACAAAATGGGTAAACGTTGAAATTAGTCATCAACACAGTCAACATTAAAAACTAATCTGTTTGTGCTGTTTTTCTAAGAATGGTACATAAAATTATTACCATTTCGAAAGGATTAAAAATCTAAAAAATATTATGGTTATATTTATGTCAGTTTGTTTATGATCACCGCTGAAAATCAGTTCTTGTGAGAGGGTAGGCAATCAAAATATATTAAAAACACAATATTTTCTTTATTTTGTTAGTGAAAATCGATATAAAACATTTAAACGGATGTATTTAAAAAATTAAAGTTTTTGTACCAAAAACTTTCCTAATCCCGATTCAAGATATCATTTAAAAATGATAATTTCCGCAACTTTTAATGTTGGTTGTACAGATGACTTTTCAGTACCGGTACCAAAGAGTCAGTAATGGTGTTAACTATCTCAACTAAGTTGTACAACTCCCAGTGTCTTTATAAACCATGTGATTTCACCACCACCCACATTAACAATAACATAATAATATAGATTATGGTTCATCGTTTCATTGTTTTGATAATATTGTCCTCGTTAATAGCTTTTACTCACATACAATTGATAAGAAGGGTATTATTATGTTTTACAAACTGGCAACCGTGCAAAGTATTATGATTGTGTTTTACTACTCTGCGAGTACTCTGTGAGTAGAAGAGTAGTGATTGTGTTGAGTATTAAAGTTAAGCTTATTTTATCTCGTATGTTGTTTCTTCTGCCTTAAAAGAATAGAAAATATTATCCTATAATAATATAAGGTACCTCAAAAGCAAGGCAATTCAGTAACAAAGGCAGTAAGTAGGTATAAATCCCAATTTCTTGGCCGTACATTCATTCACAAATGGGGTCATAGAGAATTGTTGGGTTTAATGTTGAAAATTGCTTTCTTTTTCATCTCTCTCAAGTTAAACATGATTACCATGCCAAATTACGGTTCTAATTACTAAGAAACATGAACAGCAAACAGAAGATCAATGCTCATTATTTATGTCATTGAAACTTTGTTTTCCCCACTAGTCCTGTAAAGAAAAACGATCTGTGTTCTAATTCTTGTTTCCCCTTCACATTATGACGTACTAACACTGGTAATTTTAGGTCGATCACACAAAATGAAGAAGAGATGGCAGCATTTTACTTGCAAATAATTTTTCCGTAGTTTATTATGATTCACTTCGTTTTTAAATAACAAAACCTAATATAAAATATGAAGAAAAAAAGATAAACATTTAAAAACAAGTTTTAAAAGATAATCCCTCACTCTTTACTTTTACCCATTCCACTAACTCTCCAATGGTAATAATATAATAAATAATGTTAATAGACCATAAAATTACAACGTAAGGCGATTTCAATTACAGTAGTTGTAAGTGACCTTCTATCAGGTTTGAAGGAATACGTGATGAAATAAAATATTGCCTTTTGAATATTATATTATCTATTATTCAACCCAGAAGCATCTTGTAACCAATTCCCAAATTCCAAGCCTACAATTTTGCCAATGTGGAAACCTAGACAACTATGCAATCTCCACTACAATCAAGGTAAAGAAACCTTCCAGTCACTCAATTATCTGCTTACCTGAGTAATGATTTCTCTTTCTCATGAACATGCACATATACACTTACTTAGATTCAAATTTATTATTTCAATAACAATTATTATATCCTTATCTTTTCCAATTTGGATTAATGTTGTTTATTTATTTGTAATATTCTATTAATTTTGTGTTACACATTATTTTGTACAAAAGGCAGAACTTCGTTACACATCAACAAATAAATGAAGGACAAGGAATAGGAAAACAAAACGCAGTATACATCTGAATAAAGCTTTATTTAAAAAATAATATATAATAGTAACTCGCCATATAATATTATAATAGCATCTTGTACTATGCCTATCAAAATTTACACCGTAAAGGACCACAGGTTTAAATATACTTTTTTTTATAAGGACAAAGATTATTCCTAGTTTTTTAACTGAACTACAACAGATCATATCACACTAGGACCTACCATCCTATTCACAGAGGGACAATAGACAGTACATACCACAAACCTTGCTGCAGTATCCCAATACCATTTAGTAGGCACCATAGCTTTCTTTACCTGTGTTATGAAATATGTTTCCTTTATCTCAATCTGAACATCACATTATCCATTAAGAATATTTAGCACAAACAGGATAGAGCTTTCAAGTTTCGAGAGGATATTATTTATAATCAAGTAACAGTCTCAAGAATACTTATATCTAAATACAGTAATACACACATACACACCCACACACACAAACACATAATATATCAACTTAAAGCCGTTTATACGAGCAATACATTGCCCCCATGTTGAAACCACAGATTTATCATTGACTTTATTAATTAGCAAATATTGCTCAAAGTAGGACTACGCTTTACTTTTTCTCAAAACTCCTCCAGGTCAACCAATGAGTGAACGGTAAAGTGCCACATTTCGCTGAATTTCTAGTTTCTAACAACAGAAACTAGTTTGAATTTTGAATAAAATGGTGCCGATTATCCATTTAATCACTGTAAAAGTGTTAACACACTAGTAACATGCTATGCTATGCTATGTTAGTGAATTATCTTGTTTTGTTCGGCTAGGGCTTTGGGTGGGAAGTATCATAGCCACAACACTTTTGAGTGAATGTATATAGGCCAAGTAGTAAAATTGTTAACTAGGTGTTATTCAATACTTCCACGATTATTACCATATGACGATCATTAACACATGGCAAAGCAATGAAGAATGTTCGTGTAAGCGGCACTTTAAGTGCTTGACAATACAGTATTAATGTACCCAAGAAACACTTCTATATACATACTAGTACTAGTAGTAAGAACATTCCTGTACAGACAAAGTTTGTAATCGTAACAATTTAACTAAAAATTAGCAATTGTTGAAAAAAAAACATATTTACTCGATTACACGTGGTTCACTGAAAGTAACGCAGCGACCGTAAAAAGTGACAAAACTGTGGTGCATTTAATACTTGCAAGTAGAGTTGCCTTCGATGCTAATCGAGATAATGATTAATGACACAAGGGAATTATAGCACTAAAACGAACAACTGCTCTGTTTAACACTCACACCACACACTGTACTAGAGACGGGTCACTATGTATACATGATACACATGTATACATATTGTATACATATATACAGGGAGGAAGTGGGAAATAATAGAAACCTGAAGATTTCACTTCACTATTCATAATATGTGCTGCCACAATTCTGAATGTCATCGACGCAGAATAAGCGACCAATCAAAAGTTGCACATAAATTATTTGACACGTAAATTATGTCATGCGAGCGAGTTTCTACTGTGAGGAAGGTTTCTTTGCAGCTTCAAACAACAGAGCAATGTGACGACAACAACATTTTGGCTTAATATCTCGCAATCTGTTGACAATGTAAGTAACCGTACCAAATACAATAGAAATCTAGTAGGGCCTACTACTGCCTAAAACTTGAACAACATCAACTTTTGAGCAGCTCTATCAATAAGTGAATGATAATAAAAATGATAACTAAACCAATAATAGATGATATGAAATGAATCAATACACACGATGGCAACCACACTTACAAGCAAGCAAGGGAAACAATTTGGCAACATTTATTACCTAAGTACAGTAGAATGGATTTGTGCCAACTTGGGTAGAACTGTGAGATTTGAGTCTAGCCTCTTGCTGCAAAGAAATTAAATTAATTTAATAATTTAAGATATTATTATTGTGTGCATACATACATTCACCCCCATACAGTAGCACATAATTACCTAGCACACCTCAGTTTAAGTGTAAATCAGCTTTTAATTTACAGAAAACTTAAAACCAGGATGTCATTAAAGATTCGAGTAAATACGGTAGTTACTTCTCCAAAGACATGGACACAGATTAAATACCCTCGTCTTACCAGTTTGACATACCCTATAAACAAAAACTATCTATTGTGGGAACAACATTATGAATGTTACAATCATGACCTGTTTAAAACAAAGACTACTGTACATCATAACACAGTTTTATTCATTATAGGTAGAATTAATTCATTGAATGCCATTGCTGAATAGATAATATAATAATCTATTCAAAATTAAGCTTGGGGGCAGGTCTAATATTGTTCACTATTAGTCACTGATTACATCCAAGTGCATACTAAAATAGCAGCAATACACGAGCTTCCATTATTTAATAGGCCTAGGGCTGTACTCGCAGTGTCATACATGTGTAATTTTATGTCCATGCACTGCACTGGCCCAAAATATCTTGTCCTAAGTCATAAGACAACCTTATCTTTGATACTGGTAGTACTTACTACTATAAATACTTATTAATTAGTTAATACTAGGACCTAAAATGTATTTTACCTTTCATTACAAAATCAAAAAACATTGTTTCACAGGTTGCCAACTTGCTGTACGTCAACATCGATTGTGAAAACTGAAATAGGCCTACTCTAGTACGCAGGCAATCCTAGCTTTGGGATGCTTTCATCCCAAGCAATAAAGCAATTCAAAATGCAAATGTCAGATATGTACATAAAATTGTATAGTGTTTAGTTTTGTCAAGTGATAGAAATAATTAATCGTCAATTGTAAGAAGAATTGGAAGAGTTGCTTCAAAGTAGAAACAGAATGATTATGTGAATTAGCATAGGTATCGTACAAAGATCCAAACATTCATATTGTTATGTGAAGTGGTGGCAACTTGAGATCCATCTACATTCTAGGCTTATCAGTTATCACGCAGTACTATAGCACCTGCTTTAATTTCAGTACATCATAATACACGAAATAAACAACTTATTTTTCATACACCTTGTGAGAAATATTAATTATAGGGAGAAATACGAGTACATGACAGATGAGGCCAATCATCTGTTAGTTAAAGTGGAAGGTAGAGAAGAAAAAGGGAAAACTTACATTATTCTAGTTACTACGTGGGTAATTCCGAGATAAACTGGAACTTTCTTGTCCTTGCCTTATTAACACTAATAAATCTGTTTGTAGTGCATTTAAAAAAATTCCAATTTGATAAATAATTTGGTAGTGTTATTCTTATTTATTTAAACACTATTACTTTTTTATTTGGGCTAATTATTGCCCAAATTTTGATAAAATATGGTCAGAATTGTCATTCCCCTGGATGTCCAAAACACATTTTTTGCATCTCAAGTCGGCTTAATTCATTTTTGAAACATTTTTGTTTTCCTTTTTTTATACATTTAAGTTAAAAATATAACACTTGAAAACTTATGCCTTGTCAAAAGTTTTTAGTCAACACAAGTATATGGTTTTTATGGTCATAAACTTTGTCCTGGGAAAAAATGTCATTCCCCGGGATGGCTGTTGGACACCAGTATTTTGAATGTTAAAGTTGGCTCTACTGCTGTTACCACACATGGTTATAATTTATAAAGTTCAGCAAGCAGTGTGTTTTTCTACAAGACAAGAGTTGGGAAGTTTGCTGGCACTTGGTTGGAATTAAATGCTTTGAAGATATTATCAGGCGAGTGTATTATCTACTAGTAATTCCCTTGGATACTATAAGCATCACTTAAAATAATCTTCTTAAGACAGTTTTAACTGCAGATGATCAAGTTTAGAATGCACAATCATTTGTGGTACTGCATCAGTTTGTCATCTGTTCCCTCCAAATGTATGGGCATTATAACCTTAGATTTATCATTCCCCTGGACACTAAAAATAGTAATTCCCTTGGAGTTTTCCAAACTCTGAGTTTTCCAAACTCTACCAGTCAAGGGAATGACATTAGTCCAAGGGAATTACCTATTGTGTAAAAATACAAAACAAAATCATTTCCAATAGGCCTAAGATATATTTCATTTATTTAAGTTGAGTTTATTTTTAGATGTGCTCAAGTTTGTAAGTTAGTTTTATAGGCTAGTTAAAAAAAATCACTTGAATACAAGATTCTCTTGGAGTTATTCGAGTTTTAGTCATTCCCTTGGGTTCATGTCATTCCCTTGATTTCCCAAAATTTAAAATTGATGTAAATTTTGAAAAACTGGATTTGGTGCTCTGCTCATAATGAAAATGTCTTACTCTCATTCAGCTGAATTATACTGCAAAAAACTAGAATAATCTAAGTATTTTTTCCTAGAAGTTATGGACGGAGCAAAAATTCCAGTTTATCTCGGAATTACCCACGTAGTAGCCTACGTAAAAGATATATTGGCCTCACAAGAAAGAACACAACAGTATTTATTATGTACATGTTGATGATGAGTGCAGAGTTACTTTGAACCACAATGCGTTTTTCCATCTGGGACTTTCAGTCAGATACGGACAACACTAAAAATTAGTGTGCTAGCAACACACAAAACAAAACTGTAACATCTTTGGTCCAGTAAATTCTGCACAGCACACATGTTACAGTATCACTGATCAATAAAGGTTGGTTTACACACTTATTGAAGATTTTAAGATTTAAGGGTTAACAAAATCAAATCAAGCCAAATGCAATTTAGGTTGGAATTCATAGTCGGCCCCTACACCTAGGGGCGCCCATTGTTGCTAAGGTAACAATTGTTTCCATGTTATTTCCCATAAACAAAACAAATCCATAGCAACAATGGGTGCCCCTAGGTGTAGGGGCCGACTATGAATTCCAACCTTAGTGTTCACACAATTTGAAATTTCTTAAGGTTTAAGTTTTAAGAAAACCATAACAACGTTAGCTCTTATGCCTAAAATTCTTAGCCCAGCCAAAGAGAGGCGGCGTTTTATAAATCCGGCCAATGGTACTAGCGATCCTATGTAAAACAGTTTAGAAAATATGTGCTAGGAACAAAATATTAAATATTAAAATTAAATTTTAAACCTTAGGAAAGTGTGTGAACTAACCTTTACAAGGTAATTTTTTACATAAGATCGTAATACTAGTTCACTCTTAGAGATACCTAGGAAGTAAAAAAAAGAAAGATTAATAGTCAAAGAGCAGTGTACCCTGGAGCCTAGTGTTATTGCACAATTTAAAGCCCAGGATGGGATTGCATCTCATCCTGGTAGGTCTTGCAATTCCACCCCTGGTGACATTCTCCCTTATACACAGCTTCACACCACGCAAAACAGTACCTATGTAGTATGTACTACTGTGTAGTACATACCTAGCGTACTATTACTATGTATTATTTTATTAACGCAATATAGTTGAACAGGAGAGGATGTAGTAACACTTTGAAATGGCACACAATTAAACTACCGGTACATCTTGTGCTGGACTGTTGATAGCTGAAAGAAGTCATAAAAGCAGAGTAGGTTAGGTACCGGTACCAATCTAACCATTAGTTGGAGTTGGAGCCCATTCTCTGCATTTGTTTAAAACTGGTACATGTAGTGATACTTTTGGTAATGTAAATAGTGACGACACATTGACCTGGCTGGATATTGGATAATAAGACTACAGTACTTCAGTTCACTCCATTGAGTAGTATAACAGCAAGTGCTGGGAAAAGAGTCAATCAACAGGAATGTTTCAGGTAAGCCGTTAGCACATGACATAGGCTATACCTCGTCGTGTGCCATATACACGCTGTATGTCTACACAATTATACAGTACCGTATGTCAAAAGCACAAAAGGTGCTTCTAGGGCTGTCCATGAGAGTTTACCTGCAGCATGTTTCTTTTAACCTATTACATAGTATATTAAGTGAGGAAAGGATCCAACAGCTTACCTTCGTGTAGTAAGATGACGGATTTGCGAGTTTGAAGTACACATGAAGACATAATACAAAATATAACGAGACGTTTCGACCGAGGTCTTGCTCACTCGAGAGAAGAATGGCTACTGCAACTACTCTAGTCAACTAAACAACTATAATAAACTAGACTAAAATATATATATATATGTACAATATTTACAAGGCGCTGTTGGGGGGTGTGGCGGCAGGGAGGTGAGAGGGGGAGAGGGCTATCACTAACGGATGTTTAGGTTGGGAACCAACCTAGATTTAGTGATCCACTGGTGGGCCAACTCCCACCGTCTTAGTTCGCCTGGGTTGCAGCTGGCTGGGAGGGATTTTATCACTCTGGTGTTGAAACATCCATTGAATGCCAGGTTATGGGATGCCGCATGTTGAGCCACCGGTTTGTCCATGGTCAGGTTTTTAGTGTCTTGCCTGTGCCCGTTCATCCGTGACCTAAGCGAGTTCTTAGTTAGGCCAACATATTCGGCAGGGCAGTGGTTGCAGTTCAGTTGGTAGACTACATTGGTGGTTTGGCAGGTGTTGTGTTGCCTTATTGGGTATGTCTTGCCGGTGGCCTGGGCACTGAACGTGGTGGAAGGTTGATGAATTGGGCACGTCAAGCAACCGTTACCTCCTTGGCAAGGGTAGGAACCTGCTGGTTCATTTTCAGGAGCATCCCTGATGCGGCAGTCTCTCCTGACCACTAGGTCCGCAATGTTCGGGGGGCGTCTGAAGGCTACTCTAGGCAAGGATTTTACCAGATCTTGGGTCTTAGTGGAGGATGTTAAAATGTGAAGGCCACTTTTCATTATACCATTGAGTGCCTGTAGTCCTGGGTGCCACTGTGTGACTAGAGGTATAACATCATTGGGCGGCGGGATGGCCTGCCTCGCTGGTCTATTGATGCGTTGTTGGACGGTGGTCTTGTCGTAGCCTCGAGCCACAAAGGCGTTGGTAATGCGTTCGCAATACTTGGCAAGATCATTACCATCTGAGCAGATACGTTGGCCTCTCACTGCTAGGGAGTAGGGTAGTGCTCGTTTGGTATATGTAGGGTGACAGCTGTCGTGATGAAGGTACAGCTGCTTGTTGGTGGGTTTGAAGTGAACATCAGTCCTCAGCCGGCCCGATTCTAAATAGACATCCACATCAAGGAATGCGACGTGCAATGATGACGATTCCCAAGTGAAGCGTAACACACTGGCATTGTTGAGGTCCGTGAGGAAGACGTCTAGTAGTGCTTGGCCGTGGGGCCATACCATAAAGATGTCATCAATAAAACGGAAGAAACACAAGGGCAGATGGTCACGGGTTGCTAGGAACTGCTTCTCTAGTTTGCCCATGAAGAGGTTGGCATACGAGGGGGCCATTCTGGTGCCCATGGCTGTGCCTTTCGTTTGCAGGTAGTGGCGCTCCATGAACCGAAAGTTGTTGAGGCGGAGGACCATGTGCGCAAGTTCTGTGAGAAACGGGGCGTCTGGTTTGGTGCCGGGTGGCCGGGTTCTAAGGAAGTGTTCTAGGGCGGCTAATCCCTGTGTGGTCGGGATGTTAGTGTATAATGACGTGACATCAATGGTGACCAATAGCGAGCCTGGTGGTAGTGGCGTGTCGAGTTGGTGGAGTTTCTCGAGGAAGTCGTAAGTGTCCTTGATGTGCGAGTCAAGGTTGGCAACAAGCGGCTGGAGATGGTAGTCAACAAAAGCGGAAATCCTCTCAGTTGGTGAACTATAACTGGAGACTATGGGTCGGCCTGGATTCCCTTGTTTGTGGATCTTCGGAAGCAAGTAGAATACAGGTGTCCGTATGGTATCCGGTGTGAGGGCTTTGATTGTCTTGTCGTTAAGGCCTTGATGTGTTACGTGGGTGGTTAGGAAGTCGGAGACTTTCTTGAGGTGCAAGTTGGTAGGGTCCTCCTTGAGCAGTCGGTAGGTTGTAGTATCAGACAGTTGCCGGTCAGCCTCAGTGATATAAGCTGCGACATCCTGGACGACGATCGTGGAGCCTTTGTCCGCTGGAGTGATGATGATCTCCCTGTTGTTACGTAAGGAGTTGATGGCTTTGCGATGCGTAGGCGTGAGGTTAGTGCTGGTGGGTAGCCTATCTGCAAAGTCCGAAGAGGATACTTTGGCTAGAAGGTGATGAGTGAAAACTTCAAGCGGGTGATCAGGTGGTAGGGGGTCTGGCTCCCAGTCCGATTTAGGCCTAAATTTGGTTAAAGCAGGGTCTAGAGTTTGTTGTCACCAGGCTCGCTATTGGTCACCATTGATGTCACGTCATTATACACTAACATCCCGACCACACAGGGATTAGCCGCCCTAGAACACTTCCTTAGAACCCGGCCACCCGGCACCAAACCAGACGCCCCGTTTCTCACAGAACTTGCGCACATGGTCCTCCGCCTCAACAACTTTCGGTTCATGGAGCGCCACTACCTGCAAACGAAAGGCACAGCCATGGGCACCAGAATGGCCCCCTCGTATGCCAACCTCTTCATGGGCAAACTAGAGAAGCAGTTCCTAGCAACCCGTGACCATCTGCCCTTGTGTTTCTTCCGTTTTATTGATGACATCTTTATGGTATGGCCCCACGGCCAAGCACTACTAGACGTCTTCCTCACGGACCTCAACAATGCCAGTGTGTTACGCTTCACTTGGGAATCGTCATCATTGCACGTCGCATTCCTTGATGTGGATGTCTATTTAGAATCGGGCCGGCTGAGGACTGATGTTCACTTCAAACCCACCAACAAGCAGCTGTACCTTCATCACGACAGCTGTCACCCTACATATACCAAACGAGCACTACCCTACTCCCTAGCAGTGAGAGGCCAACGTATCTGCTCAGATGGTAATGATCTTGCCAAGTATTGCGAACGCATTACCAACGCCTTTGTGGCTCGAGGCTACGACAAGACCACCGTCCAACAACGCATCAATAGACCAGCGAGGCAGGCCATCCCGCCGCCCAATGATGTTATACCTCTAGTCACACAGTGGCACCCAGGACTACAGGCACTCAATGGTATAATGAAAAGTGGCCTTCACATTTTAACATCCTCCACTAAGACCCAAGATCTGGTAAAATCCTTGCCTAGAGTAGCCTTCAGACGCCCCCCGAACATTGCGGACCTAGTGGTCAGGAGAGACTGCCGCATCAGGGATGCTCCTGAAAATGAACCAGCAGGTTCCTACCCTTGCCAAGGAGGTAACGGTTGCTTGACGTGCCCAATTCATCAACCTTCCACCACGTTCAGTGCCCAGGCCACCGGCAAGACATACCCAATAAGGCAACACAACACCTGCCAAACCACCAATGTAGTCTACCAACTGAACTGCAACCACTGCCCTGCCGAATATGTTGGCCTAACTAAGAACTCGCTTAGGTCACGGATGAACGGGCACAGGCAAGACACTAAAAACCTGACCATGGACAAACCGGTGGCTCAACATGCGGCATCCCATAACCTGGCATTCAATGGATGTTTCAACACCAGAGTGATAAAATCCCTCCCAGCCAGCTGCAACCCAGGCGAACTAAGACGGTGGGAGTTGGCCCACCAGTGGATCACTAAATCTAGGTTGGTTCCCAACCTAAACATCCGTTAGTGATAGCCCTCTCCCCCTCTCACCTCCCTGCCGCCACACCCCCCAACAGCGCCTTGTAAATATTGTACATATATATATATATTTTAGTCTAGTTTATTATAGTTGTTTAGTTGACTAGAGTAGTTGCAGTAGCCATTCTTCTCTCGAGTGAGCAAGACCTCGGTCGAAACGTCTCGTTATATTTTGTATTATGTCTTCATGTGTACTTCAAACTCGCAAATCCGTCATCTTACTACACGAAGGTAAGCTGTTGGATCCTTTCCTCACTTAATATACCATTCCAGCCGATTGGCACCTACTTTCATAACCTAACCTATTACATAGTCATTTAGCCATGGCTCAACCTGTCAAACCCATCACGATTCAAGACCTATAGAAATTTGTATTTGAATGTGCCAGTAGGTACGTAAATTGTCAGTTACTTATTTGTGAACATTATGGGGCACATACCTGCTAATTTAGGTAAGGTACTCTACTACGTTCTGAAGTCTGAACATAGGGCCTAGATGTAGAACTAGAGTAGTGATACTTTATCCTTTGGTGAATATAACGGTAATTATTATTGATTATGATTAGATTGATTGGGGAGTTGTGAGGTACATTTTTATATGCCTATAAAAGTAGGCCTATGTTGATTACTGGTAGTTTTAATGCCAAAGCAGGCTATTGTTAGTAAAGTAGTACTACCTTCAAGGGAATTTGCCTAATTTATAGGCCTACCTAGGCTAATGATAACAAATCCAAACACAAGATAATATTTAACACACTACGGAAACAAAAAACATCAGTCAAGAAACTTATCATGTCAAATTAGCTACTTGTAAATATGATAGTAGCCTACCTCATTCACAAAGGTGTGAGTAAATAATTCTCAGATACCTGTAGCATGGTTGTACTGAGTGGCATTGTACTTGTACTAATTATGACGAGACCAAACCTTACTGAAGGGGAGTTTCCGACTCCGACGTGTAGCTCTTCACCCTCGAGAACCGGAACGGAGGGTACTTGTTTGATGACAGATCGAGATGAGTGTCGGTCTCTTGGCCGGCGCGTGGCCTCGAGATTGTGTAGCCCTTCCAGATGAGTTGGCCGTGGATGTGGTTGCGGGTGGAGTGGATCTGCATGTTCTGGAAAATAGTTACATATTTTTAATACTGTAGGCCTATGTCGTACAAGAACTACTCACTCGTAGATGGTGTTTGAAGTCTACAGGGCTGGTTTAGTCACTTTAAATTAAAGTCCCCCACTGCAAATCAGTTTAGTTACTGTTAACTCAGTTTAGACTCTAAATGTGAATTTATTTATTTATTTTATTTATTTATTTAGCCTATAGTGCTGTACTATATTTAGGCCTAGTTGAAACATATGTCTCACTAAAATTAAGTTGAAGCAAATGGGCAATCACAAGAAACTGTGTGCACTGCAATGACTATGATGCAGTGAACCCACTTGAACTACCTACTTTGATGAAAATGGAAAGTCCCCATTAGAAATTGATTGGATTGTAGGCTAACAAATATAGCCTACCATATAATTTATAGCCTATGTAATTTTGTTGAATTATTATCGATTAATTACTAAAACCCTTAAGATAAGCGCAACAGAATGTATTAAGAAGTACAGTAGGACTATCACGGCTTACAATGCGAAACGTCGGCTCGCCCAAGTCGGGACCAATCTCGCGCCTCCTAGTCCGGGCTCGGTTATTGAAGTTGTTGGTGTGTTGAAGTACGACCACTATGCGATCGTCCACCAGATGGTAGTAGCCAATGAGCACGGACGAATGCCGGGGCGTTCGGTAACGGAGATGTGTCACGCTCAGCTGCGGCTCGTCGGAAGAGGTCAACATGAAAGCCTTTCCCTCCGGGAAGAACCGCAAGTACCGATAGTATTCCACCATGTGCCACGGCCGATAGAACTGGTCCTGGAAGCTGTTTTCCCCGTGACGTACGTAAGTCGTTTTGCTGATGTAACATCCGTTGAACTGAAGTCGAGGACGTTCGATGAACATCTGGCGCCAAGAGTTGTAGTTTGTTATGCTACCGCAGTTGCTGCCCCAAATACTAGAAAAATGAATACACAATCAGATGGTGGTAACCTGCAAACATTTATGTCCAGTTGGCAGTTACAACAGATCTAACAAAATCTAAGAAAACTAAGTAGGCCTACTTATAGCCATAGGCTAGATATTTTTGTTATCGGTCCTATTCACTGAATTACGTAGATACCAATAATTCAAGTAGTTTTACCGTGCGCAAGCCAGTTTCCAGATTCCCATGTCTCGACAGCAAACGTAGAATCCTCGGCAAACTTGGGAACAAATCTCCAGCGCACGCAAATCCAAATCAGAAGACACAACCCACTGCAAAATATACAGAATAATCTCCATGGGAAGAACCGACATATGAGTTTGGCTTTGTTCCTGCTTCGGTATGCAGACACGGAAGCTTTGGCTGAAGACTTTTTGCAGGTGTGCCATCAAATCTCCACCGACCTCAAACTCATTCTCTATATTATCTTCGGTCAAAGACGCCTTGTCACTTTCGTCTTCATCGCAGCTATCGTACTCCTTTTGATTAAGTGAACCGTCTTCATAAAGTCTAGTCTCAATGTCTGGAATTAACTGAACCGCTCGTCGATATGATTGGATAGCTTCATACCATTTGCCATTTTGTTCATACTCGATGCCATTCAAGAAGTAATTCTTGGCCTGTAAGAAAAAGATTAATTAGGTAAAATAGCAAAATTGTTGAGCTTATGACAGATCTTTCAGTTGATCACACGAAGTACTAGCACGTCAGTACGCTGTGTATATAAGTAAGTAAGTGTATTGCTACTTGTTTTATCCTAAGGAAGACCACTAATTTTACGGAAACTAAAATCGTGACAGAGGAGTCCGATATTGATGAGTCTTGAATCAAGGAGAATACTAATAGGCCTACCTCTTTGGAAGAATCTATATCAAGACAAGACAAGGCTAGGATTACAAAAATCTCTGGACTGACACGAGTGCCAAAAATAATAAAAAAAGCAGGACAAACAAATTCATAAACCTCAAAGTTTTCTAAGCAGAAGGCTCATAGTGGGAAACAAAATTTTGAGCATTTAACCACTATTTATATTTTAACCATATTTAAGAATATTAACATTAATATTTACATTACTTTCATTACTTATTTTTCATAACTTTTACTTCTGTATTAAATGTAATTACATATAAATAGGAGGTGTGTTTGTGTTGCTGGCAAAACAGGCTATTTTGTGCTTTTTATTTAAATGTGCTTCCGTGATCATTTATAAGTATAGCTAAGTATAACGATTGTATAGTATTAGTTTCATATTAGTTTTAGATCTAGTTATTAAGTTATTGTTAACACTATTGTAACCACAAATTGTAACGAAATATGTTTGGTCAAGCAGAAGAAAAGGCCTCATGGCCTTAAGCTTCGCCAAACTAAAATTAAAGACTCATTATTATTATTATATTAGGCTATTATTATTATTATTATTAATATTATTATTATTATTATTATTATTAATATTAATACCCCATTATTATACTAAATTATCATTGCTAATTTATATGCAATGTAAACATGAATATTGCTGGTGACTTAAAGCCAGTTTAGGGCTTAGGGCTGCCTGAAATATTGCAAGCCCTAAATCAGAGTTGGCCCCCAAGCCAGATGACGTACGGTCTTCAAAACAGCTATGCCAAGTTTATTTGCCAAGTAGATTCAGGGCTATCGTATATATGTTAAGATCTAGTTATGCTCTGTGGCCCATTCTACTTGAAACGCCAGCGAGCTCTGCCGACAGTAACCCTTACCATTTTACGATAAAGAAAGCCTATGAGTTAGTAGACATATCCAAGTGTCACATAGACGAAGCAAACTCAAAGTAAGGTGGTTTAGAGAAACCTGTGTTTCCATTCCAAGCATTCAAGGTGAAGAATCTCTGTGATACATCATTGAACAAATGAGTACGACAAGAGTTCAGTGGGATTGGTACCTACGTAAAGCATTTACAGACATGGCGAAGCTAATAAATACGCTCAAGACAGCCATAGAAGTGGCCGGCATTGACATTAGACCTATGTCTACCTACCGTGTTTTCGATGATCAACTCGTCGCTGTTATCCCCCGTTACTGTGCGAACAGGTTTAGCATCATACAGAGCAAGCGTATCTTCAAGTTCTTGTCGGCACTGTTCTCGGAGGTTTGACAACATGTCCTCAGAATCAGATCTTGGCTCATCATTTATGACATGCGAGGAGGAGGGTTCTTCTTGTTCCTCTCCCTCTACCCCTTCCCCTGCAGAGCCTTGGCCATCCCTTGAAGCACCACTGCATGCGGTTGACGATGAAGGGGACCCCCCAGAGCTTACAGGAGCAGCTCTTCCACTGTCCTGTTTATGAGAATGATGAATTATGGCAAAAGTACCAAAAAGCGTTGAGGTATTTCGTGGCCCTAACAACAATACGCTAACTGACATGATGTGACAAGACGATAGAAGTAAATACTGCAGTCTGCTCAGCCAGGTACGTAGGCCAAATTATGTAATAGGCCTAGGCCTAGGGCCTACATGGGCTAGACGGCAAACCGAACACATAAGGAACGCAATATGGCATAATTCCATACTATTGGCACCAATATCAATACTTACCATTTCGATATTGAGTCAGTCAATTCAAGAATCTTGAAAGTGACAGTTCAAGGTAAGCACTCACGGTCGGTAAATCGAATAACAGATTTGAAATACTTCTTAGCCATAAACACAGCAGCCATTCTTGACAGTATTCTTACGAACTACGAAGTCGAACCTTGAAGTCGAACATTCACTGATCGAGTGTGGTGGTCGATCGAGCAAACGCGCGCGAACTACAAACCTACAAACAAAAAAAGCAATTTACTCGAGTTGATAAAGAAGTTTCAGAGGAAGAACTTCATTATCGACTAAGGTCGAACTTTCCGTTCAAGGTTGAATTCCGTGGTTGAATTCATCAAAGATTACAAACTCTAGTTTGTCATCTTTGAATTCATGAAGGTGGATGGATGGAAAGTTGAAGCAATTTTTCGCGTACTCCTTGAATTTAATATTGAATTTAGAGTGGTATAAAGTAAACTACATATTATAATTGCAATTACTCGGTTCATATTTTACGTAGCAAATTTAACTTTAAAAACCACCCAAAATTATGCATACACTATGTGTTAATTTGCTATATCTATGCTTGCATTTATATAAACAAAACTAAACCTAGGAGTTCTTCAATAAGTTGGACAGACAGTTGGATTGGCTACGTAAGGTGGATCGAGATTCGAAGCACTCCGAATAATGATGATAATAGATCATAGGACCAATACTACTGTTATTATTGTTTTAAATTTATATAAATTTTACTTCAATTTCATGATTTTTTATTATATACATACAATTGCTAGGGACCACGAACTTCTAACTTGCGTGACTACTTTCTTCGTTGTGGTCATAAATTTAAAATATAATTTATGTCGTATCATGTCTAACGGATGTACATCAAACCTAATTACAGGTGAAATCATGCTTATTTGCTTATTCATATGTTGTTAGTAATGCAAGAATCTCCTAGTTGCATCAAGAAGACATGAAATTTATCTGTGTATGAACTCTTAGGCCATTGGGTTTGAAATATATGGCTTACACCCCGTTTACGTTACTCTCATCTTACGATCGTAAGACTACATTACTGACCAACCGACTGTCATTTTCCAAGTGTAAACGCTGCACATTAAGTAAATCAGTCGGTAGGTCTACCAGAGTACACTTACGGCAGTTAGTATACTAGTTCCCATCTAAACGTGATCTAAAGAAATATCTATACAATACAATTCGATTGTTTCGCCTAATTACGTGACATATGAATTAAATCAAACCTGTTTCTACGCCAATTAAACAACAACGTAAAAGATAACCTCAATAATACACCAAGCTCAATCGTCCCGCCATTTGTATTTTTGTAATTGTGTTCAGTATTCCGTGGATCCGTCATGACTGTGTATGAACGCTGGTAGAGTTACGAACGTCAAGCACCCAGAACCTACGATCGCAACGATGAGGGTAACGTAAACGAGGGGTTAGGCTGTAGAATGAATTATGGTCGAACATAATTATTGTAAAAAATATTTTAAATTGAAAAGCAGAGAAGATGCAATAATTTTGGTGATAAGTTAAGTACAAAAATAAAACTCAAAACATTAATTTTCACTTCACTTTAATATCCAAAACACAAATTGGCAACAGAGGAATAGTGCTTACTTACATGTTGTGTAGGCCTTATTATATTTTGTTTTTGTATAATGTATTTTATACACAGTTAATAATTAATTATTGTTATACCTGAAGGTAATGGGTCTACAACACAATAAGTAAATTATAAACTTCAAAATAGATTAGAGAAAAAAAACAATGAAAATATAGGTACTGTAAGATTGACAACATTGTTCACTTAAATTATACCTAGATAGGCTCTCCTCTCAGGTTAAAAAAATCCTGCAAAACATGAAGTCACTGTCAATCTTACACTCATCACTAGCCGCAGTATTTATTTCTCGCCATATACTCAACTGAAAAGCGTTGGATTTAGTTGTCCAAACAAAGAAGGTAACACTGGTTAGTGGTTTCTACCCATTTTGCATGAATGGAAACTTGAAAGTGATCACATTCTCATCATCACATTTTATACATACTACTACTAATTTATTGATGAAAATCACGCAGGTTTTATTGTACTCTAGTCTGTGTAGGAACAGCAACGGAGCAGTTTTATGAATGCCAATCTACAACCAAAGTATAAATACTGCCGAAATCTGTCCAGCCAATGAGATCATAATTCATAATTATATAATCCATTCAATTTTCAATCATAAATTGTGTAGACTAGCCATAATATGCCATGGGAGTAAGTTCTTATAGTAAGTAGAATGTTATCAAGATTATGGTAACATTTAATTCCCATAACTTTTGCAATGAGTTGGGCATTGTATAAACTTAGGCCTACAAACTTTTAATCCGTGTTTTTATGGTTAGAATCGAACCAGTTCACTTTTGACATATTTTTTTAACAACTCTGGACATATCAAACATTGTGTAATGCTACACTTTGCAAATGGTTTCAAAACAAAACGTTTAACTTCTTTCATATGAAACAGACCAATCTGAATTTGAATCAATTTTTGAAAACTTGTATTTAAATGAAGTTCGACTCATTTCCAAAACCAAATATAAGGATGTATTATTAAACACAGCTCACACATTTGATCGAAATAATTCATTTCATCAATCACGTTTATCAAAAAAGTTAGCTCGCTGATATAATCGAATACACAAATACAAATATCTAAATTTGAAAAGCACACTACGATGAAAAAATGGAGGGAAGTACTTTTGACACGACTGAAAGCTTAGCTCACTTCAACAAAAGTTGAATTTTTTTAAATTTAAATACTGTAACTTCCCGATCAGGCCTTATCTACTTAGCATACAGGATACAACGTATTTATTTACACTGAATATGATGTGGATACTGAATACATAGCATGAAATATTCAACAGCATTACATGATGAATGTCAAATACAAGAATCTCAAGTACAACATATTCTTATATCACTTTCCAATTGACTGCTAACAGTATTCAATTACAAGTGGCCATGGTTTTAGCCCACACACACACATTATACAACACACTCTATATGGTAGTAGTAATGTACTGCATTGTGTCGTTGTTTTGAATGACATGAGCATCTTAAAAAAATAATACATACTGTAGGCGTCTCTATGTCAATTGTAGTGATAAGCTCCTTGCAAAGGATGGTCGTATCAAAAATATTTAAACTACTACATACCAGTACGTAATTACATTTTTTTTGCGATTAGCATTGGTTGCCAATGAAATAAATGTGTCATTAGAATCATAAAACAAATTGATAGTTCACTCAAGAAGTCATTTAGAACTACATTTGTTTGTATTAACATAGTGACTATACATGTTGACAACTTAGGCCTATGATCACGTTAAAGGAGGGCTGGGTCCATGAAGGCAATAAAATATTCGTTCTTTGTTATCGTGCGCATTGTACGGACACAATTACTTACAAAACTACCTGCATGCATAAACAGAAACAAGTATATACACCTCTAGACCTATTATTGATTTTAATTTATCTTAAGATGTTGTTCATTGAAGGGTCTTTTATTAATTAGTAATGAAACACCAAATAATCAACTAAAGACTGGATTTTTATGCACTGACATGTTTTTTTAGCTATGCTATGCTCCGAGTGACATTCTAAATGTAGGCTATGTATGAAAAAATGCAATCCTGTTGGGTAAAATTTTCAGGGTTTGGAGAATATTTAGAACAAAGAAAAAACAACAAAAAAAAATGGTATAGTAATTAATAAGCGGAGAAGCAAGAGGAAGAAACACCAAGCCTAGAAATTGCCAAGTCATTGGCAGTTCTATGCCCTGGACAAGACAACCACCACTCAACCTAACGTACAGTAGTTAGTTGGAACATAGTTATACATATTATAATTATTATTGCATTTTATAGTACATACAATATACTACCTACATAATAAAGGAAATGTGAATTATTGCAGTTTTTCCATATTTTTCTTAGTAACAATCGACACTGTATTTTGACCAAAATATTATAGGCCTACCTTGGTTTTTGCTAAACAAAGACTAAAAAGTAAAAAGAGTTTTGATGAAATAACTTTCATTGTTATTAATTATGCATCCAATGTATGAAAGCATGCTAATTCAACAGAAGAAATTATTATGTTTAAACAGCTGATCAAGGAATAAAAATGATTTTTTTCAGCCGAATATTTATGCGATGCTTCAGGTTTTTTTGGGAATAAAAATTAGAAAATTACTTGGTGAATGGATTTATGTCAATTACTCATGATGCATTATGTAGCCATATAACTTGTTCAAGGACAAAGACTATCACTGTAATGATTAAATTGGGAACAATAAACATTATTATTATTCTATTGAATGTATCACATACAACCTCAGTCAAAACCGGCATTAACATGTTATACAGACATGAAATTAAAACGATCTAATTTATTTAATTTAGAATGAGAATTAGACTTTGGCCCGGTACTACAATACAGTTAAACTTTTTTATAATCAACCCTTGGCGGCCAGATTATTATTTTGTTATAAAGAACATTTCTTTATAAAGATGGTACCTTTACATGCATGCATAAGAACCTTTTGGGATCTCAAAAACAGTTTGTTATACCTATAGATAATTTTTTATAAAGATGTTTGTTATAAAGAAGTTTCTCTGTATTGCAATAATGACTTATTCATCGAATAGCTTGTTTTCACCATGGCAACTACAGTCAAAACCTTTGAATCCAACAAAACGTTCATTTGCTGCAAATAACTTTCTTGACTATAATACCAGCCCTAGGACTTAGAATTAAACTTTTAAACACTGTTTTAGTTGCAAGTCCTTTTTATGCTTCGTTGGATCTTGGTAGGCCTACTAATACAATGTCAACTACGAAACATGGCCCAGGGTGGTATGCTATAGTAAACCTACACATGTGCTTTTCCACACATGTGCTGGCATGGATGCTCATTTTATTTTACATAGTACAATGTAATAATGGAGAATTACAAAAAGTATCACTCTTAAAAATTAGGCAATGTCAAAACTACGATGAAAGACCATGTGTGTGTTCATGTTTCAAGGTCATTTTTTAAAATGGGTCAGTATTATTAAATAAATCCTTAACTTAAAAGAGAATTGGAGCTAGCTCATCAGTAGATTACCAAAGCCTGCGTGAAACCCGACCTTAATATACGTTAGCAGTTAGCACCATGCCCAGTTTTCTGTAACAGATACTCAGTAGGTACCGGTATTTTAAATTGATTGAGAAAGGCCGTGCTGACCAAAGTTTTATTTTTCTGTAAATAAATAAGTATATTTCTGTGATCACTATTACTGCGTAAGCTGTTGGAATCTATCCTTTACTCACATTACATATCCAGCCATTTGCCTCTACTAAACCACATTAGGCCTTACGTTATTCATAGCAGTGTGTTCATGGGCACGATATGGTCATGGGGTACACCCGTGACATCCAGAACTTGTTAAAAATGACGATACTAAACGATACCATGAAACGGAGTGAAACCAAACGTAACCAATAATATGTATTGTTTTGCTATTTCAGGTCAGAACCAATTTCATAACTATTTTGTATTTTGGTTCAGGAAAAATGGGTTTTCATTTCCATTTAATTTATTGTAACAACAGCAAACCATCGTCAACTATTCGTTTACAGAAACAAATTTTGGGACTCGGTGAATCGGTTGGAAATCAGATCGTTGCAACAAGGCTCCAGCCTTTCACTACAGACAGCATGCCTCTATAACTTTGGATGTAATGGAGGTTTTGCTATAGGCGTTTTAGAGATTCTAAAGCAAAGACTAATGTAATGAGTGACTTAGTTATTACTTATTTTACAAGCTAAGGGTGTGCAGATGATTTAGGCCTTGCTTGAGGAGAGAAAGTTTTTTCTGCTCTCTGGAAGAATTACGTTAGTCGTACTGTAGATCAGAAACGTTGCATAGTTGAACTTTTTTTTTTTGCTACTGAGCAAAAACAATTGAAAGCCAAGATCAAAACTAGAAAATAATTGACACTAACTATATTTAAATTATAAATGTCCATTATTTATTGTACGCCTATCCTATTCAGTTAGAAAATTGATCAAAAATTAAATTATTACTTCTTGTTGATCTTTGGACAAAATGTTCATGCTCAGGTGCCTTCATTTACAAATTCTTAATAACTACTACTAGATACAGTAAATGAATGTTTCTGGATGCAGACACAAAATGATAATATAGATAGTATGCATAAAAAGAAAAGAATTTGTCATGTGCAGCGTTATTAAATTGATATGTGAGGTCCAGCCAACCTTTAAATGATGGGACACTATCATCGTTTGAAAGAGAGTGAGACCATAGTAAACTTGGTCCACACCATGGATCACAATCACTAATACTGGCCTATTAGTTTATATTAGGAGTTCACACATCCACGAAATAAAGAAACATACAATCTAGATTATCAAAACACAGTTCAAAAATTAAAATCTGAGCATTGCAATGTCTCGTCAAAGATTACTGAGTGGAGAAGATGTTTCATCGCCGTGTAAAAATATCTGCGCAAGTTTTGTCAAAAATTTCTAAGTCTCACCACTAGTTCGAATTCTCACCGCAAGGAGCGCTAGCTCAGCACGTTTGAACTTCGTTGCCGTCTAGCGGAATATATTTGAGCTCGGTTCTGGCATTGGAAGAATTCGGCTCGGACACTTCCTTCCCCCAGCGCTGAGAAGGCGGTGAGTCGAACGACAAAGGTTCCTGCTCAGTTTTAAACTTTTGGAAGAACGAGCTCTTGTGGTGAGAATTCGAACTACATGTCGGACTTAGAAAATTTCGCTCAGACAAGCGCAGACGATTTCCCATAAGAGTGAACTATCTTCCCTCACTCAGTAATCTTTGGTCTCGTCTCGAGTAAGATTCACTGTTTCTAATTGGCTAACTACATACATAGTAAAGTAATGGCACAGCCCAACAGATTACAACTACTGTACATACATTACTATAATATAACAGCATTCCCTTCATGTGTCAGCAAGACAGAAACACAAACCAAATATTGACAGCACTATAATAAGTTAACAATTTCCTACCAATATTGCAACAAATGTGTAATCCATCTTAAGAGAGCTTATTAGGATATGTACACTTATGAACTTAAGAAAACAATACACCCAGATTCCCCACATTATAAAATTGAGTGTATACAAACAAAGAGTCTAATTGCATCGATATACCGTATTGACCCGAATATAATACGGCCTCGAATATAATACGAGTGTGGATTTTGGAGCAGCCAGTGGGGAAAATATCATATGTCTCGAATATAATACGATCGTGAAAAACAACAATATAGCACGTCAGCTACTGCCGCCTTGCCGGCGCTGCGAGCCAAATGGCCAGCGCCCGTGAGGTAGGCAGCCCCGCGCCACAGTAAACCTGTTACGAACGCTCGATCGGGGCCGCCTAGCACACATGGAACGATGTCCGCCCCGCCTGAGCTCGTGCTAGCAGTCTCGCACAGAACACGACAACGCATTCTAGCGGAGACATTGCGCAGCGGAGCGCTGGAGTGGTGTATAAACTCTCCGGTAGAGTGCGATATGCACGAGCACTCGCCACGGAGCCGTGATTCATCAATCTGCGATAGAACGCATGTATACGCGCGCGGGAAATTTGAATTCACGCTTCGAAAACCTTAGACCGCGAATATAATACGAATACGATTCTAGATTATTTTTTTAGGGGAAAAAACCTCGTATTATATTCGGGTCAATACGGTATTCATAATATGCAATACGCTCACATGTTTGTGTACAACAATGACTAGTGTATGGGAGTATGGCTACCAACAACGTCTGTGAGGTGTATCCAACAACACCCCACCTGCGCTAAGAGTAGCTTGTCTGTAGAATACTTGCCAACATATATAAAACAACAGCAGTAAAGGCATCTCGTTCATCAACACCTCTTCAACTAGTTTGCGAGACCCGGGCTGTGTGAACTTTAACCCTATGGCCTAGGCCTTGAATATTTTAAGCTCAGTTCAACATATAAAGAAAATACTCTTTGCACATATGAGACTTGAAATACGTATCCGCTTAAGCTAGAGCACGTTTAGCAAAGTCAATACAAAACGCAAGCGTATTCTTAAGTTTCAATAGGCAATACAATAAATAACAAAACAAACGTGCTATGACCACACAACCAGGCAGGAACTCATCAATTAAACAAAACCGGTGGAAATGATGAAACTACCGTTAATACTCTTGATTTATCTGTCGCGTATCGTACACACAAGGTATTTTGAAGAACAGACTCCTTGACCCACACCTTGTCGGAAACTCAATACGTACTGTCTTTTACTGTCTTAACATGGCAGTTTTCCAAGTCCATAAATGTAGGTAGACCGATTATGGGAGAACAGGCACGCAAGAGTCTTGTTGATATTATTTGTTGCTTATTAAGTTACTAATGTTGGACCCCATGTTCCTATCCTATTTCCATGCAGGCCTAGATGACACAAACTTGTACACAATTGTTGAGACTCTAGTTTACGATGTATCTCTCCAGAGTGAAGTGCAGATGTGAATAACATGGCAACATGGCCTCCCAAGTATAGGCCTACTCAACTCTATTATGTAACTAAAGAAAACTAAATTTACAAAACATATAGACTATGCATAACTTAAAAAAAAAAACAGCTAAAACAAGATGTGCATTCAATGCCCACACTATAATTCTCTTAATAGTAAACGCCTACGTAGGCGGTCATAAGTTAGAGCCTGCTGGAGAACCCTTACATTGAGCATTAGTAAAGAAGAATGATTGGCTGTCACAAGTACCTAGCTGAACCATATAGGCCCTACAAGATTATTAAAATAGCTACATAATGTAGACATTAGTTTTGCTTAATAGAATTTGTTGCGTTTGACACATAAGCCAGATAAAATAAGAACGTACCGACAAAGTTTACTTGAAATTAAAATTACATCATTGCATATATTATAATCTTCTTAAAAATATATAGTAGTATATCACACAACAGAAAATATTGCAATACTGTATGTTCTTGTAATATAATTATAAATGTTAAATGTATAATACACCAGTAGGAAGAGAGTAAAGTAAACAAATTCTGAAAAAAAAAAATACAAATTCACATAAATGCAAACAGTAATTCTCACTGATGAACTTATTATGCTAGTTTGGAAGCTCCAGGTTAGTATTAGCATACGAAAGTGACGAAACCATGCCCGGGAGAAAGACGGATGCAAATCAATGCCACTTTACACAGTTTATTATATACTCGATAGAAAAGTGTGGAATAAACGGGACGCGTCCAAAGAATTTGGCGAGCGAGGAAACGATTCAGTCCGTTCTAACGCCGCTCGTCGAGGGCTCGGGAATGACCGGGAGCGTCCGGGACTGATCCGCGTCCGGGACGGTCGGCTCCGAAGTCTTGCGTAGTTTCGGAAGCCTCTTGCTCTCGAGCGACGAGGAGTGGAAGAAGACGCTGCGGAGCGTTGCGGCCGCGGAAGACTTCCCGGCCGGCCTCTCTTTCGTCGGCACTTCGGGCGCGACAGACTCTGCCTTGCCTGGCGAGGTGACATTCCAAGCATATTATCCACCGCAAATATTTCATCAAACATTTTAAAGATTAAAAAAAATAACTTGAAATATACAACATTTTTTAACGAAATATGATAATGTTAGGTTGAAATGACTACCATAAAACGAAGGATTCTAACATTATAATCTGTGAAGGTGAGGTAATGATTGTAAGTTGTAGGTACGAAGTAAAATACACATTGATGGTAGGTATTGTAAATGTATCAGATTATTCATTGTTATTGTACATGGCTCCAATCAGCCAATCTATGCTTTTACGTAGTCATACATTTATAATTTTTACCTTAATACATTAACATAAGATGTAAAAGAATGGTTGTTTTTCATATTTCTTAAAATAGAAATTTGCCGGAAAGGCTAAAATATAGTTATCAGTCAAAAGGAAACATCCTTGAATATATTTGTAAAATGATCAACTAATTAAATGATCTGTTTATAATAACAAACAACCATCAAAATACTGGTAAGTTATTGGGAAGGTGCTGTCATAAAGTGACTTGTTACTTACCGAGCTCAGGACAGCCGTCAGAGACCGAGTCTGCCGAGTGTACGCAGCTCCCCTCCCCGTGCTCACGTGGTTGTGTTACTTACCGAGCTCAGGACAGCCGTCAGAGACCGAGTCTGCCGAGTGTACGTGGCTCCCCTCCCCGTGCTCACGTGGTTGTGTTACTTACCGAGCTCAGGACAGCCGTCAGAGTCTCTGAGTCTGACGAGTGTACGTGGCTCCCCTCCCCGTGCTCACGTGGTTGTGTTACTTACCGAGCTCAGGACAGCCGTCAGAGTCAGAGTCTGCCGAGTGTACGCGGCTCCCCTCCCCGTGCTCACGTGGTTGTGTTACTTACCGAGCTCAGGACAGCCGTCAGAGTCCGAGTCTGACGAGTGTACGTGGCTCCCTTCCCCGTGCTCACGTGGTTGTGTTACTTACCGAGCTCAGGACAGCCGTCAGAGTCCGAGTCTGACGAGTGTACGTGGCTCCCCTCCCCGTGCTCACGTGGTTGTGTTACTTACCGAGCTCAGGACAGCCGTCAGAGTCCGAGTCTGTCGAGTGTACGAGGCTCCCCTCCCTGTGCTCACGTGGTTGTGTTACTTACCGAGCTCAGGACAGCCGTCAGAGTCCGAGTCTGACGAGTGTACGTGGCTCCCCTCCCCGTGCTCACGTGGTTGTGTTACTTACCGAGCTCAGGACAGCCGTCAGAGTCCGAGTCTGACGAGTGTACGTGGCTCCCCTCCCCGTGCTCACGTGGTTGTGTTACTTACCGAGCTCAGGACAGCCGTCAGAGTCCGAGTCTGTCGAGTGTACGAGGCTACCCTCCCCGTGCTCACGTGGTTGTGTTACTTACCGAGCTCAGGACAGCCGTCAGAGTCCGAGTCTGACGAGTGCACGTGGCTCCCCTCCCCGTGCTCACGTGGTTGTGTTACTTACCGAGCTCAGGACAGCCGTCAGAGTCCGAGTCTGACGAGTGTACGTGGCTCCCCTCTCCGTGAGGCTCACGTGGTTGTGTTACTTACCGAGCTCAGGACAGCCGTCAGAGTCCGAGTCCGACGGTGTACGAGGCTCCCCTCCCCGTGCTCACGTGGTTGTGTTACTTACCGAGCTCAGGACAGCCGTCAGAGTCCGAGTCTGCCGAGTGTACGTGGCTCCCCTCCCCGTGCTCACGTGGTTGTGTTACTTACCGAGCTCAGGACAGCCGTCAGAGTCCGAGTCTGACGAGTGTACGTGGCTCCCCTCTCCGTGAGGCTCACGTGGTTGTGTTACTTACCGAGCTCAGGACAGCCGTCAGAGTCCGAGTCTGACGAGTGTACGTGGCTCCCCTCTCCGTGAGGCTCACGTGGTTGTGTTACTTACCGAGCTCAGGACAGCCGTCAGAGTCCGAGTCTGACGAGTGTACGTGGCTCCCCTCTCCGTGAGGCTCACGTGGTTGTGTTACTTACCGAGCTCAGGACAGCCGTCAGAGTCCGAGTCTGACGAGTGTACGTGGCTCCCCTCCCCGTGCTCACGTGGTTGTGTTACTTACCGAGCTTAGGACAGCCGTCAGAGTCCGAGTCCGACGGGTTACGAGGCTCCCCTCCCCGTGCTCACGTGGTTGTGTTACTTACCGAGCTCAGGACAGCCGTCAGAGTCCGAGTCTGACGAGTGCACGTGGCTCCCCTCCCCGTGCTCACGTGGTTGTGTTACTTACCGAGCTCAGGACAGCCGTCAGAGTCCGAGTCTGCCGAGTGTACGTGGCTCCCCTCCCCGTGCTCACGTGGTTGTGTTACTTACCGAGCTCAGGACAGCCGTCAGAGTCCGAGTCTGACGAGTGTACGCGGCTCCCCTCCCCGTGCTCACGTGGTTGTGTTACTTACCGAGCTCAGGACAGCCGTCAGAGTCCGAGTCTGACGAGTGTACGTGGCTCCCCTCCCCGTGAGGCGCGATGTAGCTCACGTGGTTGTCAAAGCGGACTCTCTCGTAGCCGGCGTCTTCTCCGCTGGCTGTCCAGCTACCGCTGTCGCTCGTCTGCGGGTGAAAAGCTCGTCGTGAATCGGTGATAACATTTCAAAATTGTTTGGGTTTGTGACATCTTGACAAAAATGTCTTGACAAAAAATCCTTCCGTACTGAATTATGGAAATACATGAATGAGAGATATAATGTAAATGAATTCCAAATATAGTCATTACAGAAGGGTGTAGGCCTAATGTGCAGTTTTCTTGTTTGTTTATTGTTTATTTCCAATAGTTACAGTTACAATGTGTTGTTATACATAATGTTATTAATAATAACATATAATTATTAATCATAATGTGTTAATGTGTAATGTTGTTGTGTAGTGTAGGTCTCCATGTAGGCCTATACCTATACGTTTATTTTTATTTTTTATTTTTTTTATTTTAATGTAAATTTTAAAATGTAGGCCTATAAATGTAGGCCTAAACCTTTTACTATTGTATACAAATTCTAGCTTTAGCTTATCAAATTGACAGTGCTGATATTACTGCCAGTGATCTATATATCCAGGTATGTAAACCATTGAGCTGCAAATAAAAACAAACATTGTACTACAAACATTGTAAACATTGTACATTGTATTGTTATTGTACTTATTTTATGTAGTATTGTGACAAACACATGTGTAATATGTGTTCTTTGTGCTTGTGTCTGTGTTTTAACTGTTATGTTTATTATTTCACGCCAAATGGCAGAATACGCTGTATGTGAAATATTGAATAAATAAATAAATAAATAAATAAATAAATAAATAAATAAATAAATAAATAAATAAATAAATAAATAAATAAATAAATAAATAAATAAATAAATAAATAAATAAATAAATAAATAAATAAATAAATAAATAAATAAATAAATAAATAAATAAATAAATAAATAAATAAATAAATAAATAAATAAATAAATAAATAAATAAATAAATAAATAAATAAATAAATAAATAAATAAATAAATAAATAAATAAATAAATAAATAAATAAATAAATAAATAAATAAATAAATAAATAAATAAATAAATAAATAAAAAAAATATAACAGGCGTTACGTGCGTACCTGCCGGTCTAGCGGGGGCCTCTTGCGCGACCGTCGCGCCCCCTCGTCGGAAGCCTCGTCGGGATGGAGGTCCACGGGCGTGCTCGCCCTGTGCTCGTAGTTGAGCACGGAGCCGGCGAGCGCGCGGGTCGAGGCAGCGCCGTCGTCCGTCGCCGACTTGTCGGAGAGGCTGGTTGCCGCCGACGCAGTCTCGCTGCTCATGCTGAAGCGTTGCGTAGACGCCACGTCCACCTGGACCTCCAGCCTGCGCGGACAAGCCGTCACGTTATTAGGACTACTCCGTTTCATACGATCCACCACTTGGTTGGAATGGACGAAGCACTCAATAAATTCGAAGTTGTTCTGAACTGGCCTTGTTAAATATGACACTTGTCCAATCACTGATTCATGTTTTGTATTTGAAATATAGATCTTTGATTGGTTATCGCTCACTCGTCGATGGTGTTTAGACCCTTCAGGGTTGGTTTAGTCACTTTAAATTAAAGTCCACCACTGAAAATCAGTTTCATTACTGAGTGGGTAGACTCTAAATGTGAATTTATTTATGATTATTATTTAAATCGTACATTCCCGTCTGGGCCCGGGGAAGAATAGGCCCAGAGTGACTCTGCTAGTCATAAGAGGCGACGAAAGGAGACCCTGTCTCTTCCCCCCCCCCCCCCCCCCCCCCCACTGTCCCATTGAATATTTCTCCTCCCACTTGGTCCTGCCCTCCCTTGCTGGACTCCCATATGACGACCCACGCGACGTACTATGGATCTGATTCAGATGTGCCTTTATTCTTCATCGTCATCTTTCTCATCTTCATTATCACCCGCTCATCGTCTCGAATAGCCATTGTTGCAAAAATATGAGATGTTAACCCCATTAATCAATCATCAATCTTAAATGGTACATATATATGAAAAGGCTTTAAGTATTTAGTTGTGTTTGAGAGTTTATTTGAAACGTGGTAGGCGCAGTGCGAGAAGTAAAACACATCACACGAAATGTTACAAATGTTGAATCATTTCGAGAGTTACTCTAAGGTGAGGTGATGGTCTCCTTCCTCCAAGCCTAGCCGATCAGCTCTGCTCACCTCTGGCCGCCGGGCTGAAGACTAGACGCAATGCTGCCGGCGAGACTGGCTCCGGCCAGCGCAATGTTGCTGGCTGACTCCCGGTCTATCTCGCGCCCCAGACGTTCCAACTGGCTACCGCTACCCAGCGACAGCGACGCCTCTCCGATGGATGGATTCACCCCCCGGTGGCTCACCGCATCCATCGATATCGCATCTGCACGACAAACAAGCTCTCGTTATTAACAAGTGGATTTATAGACAGTAATAATTCACTTGATGCCTGCCTTTTTCTTAACGCTACTATTTATTGTAGCTCTTTTGTTGCAGTTTCAACTATTTTGTAAATATTTTTAAAAGTATTTTAGTTTATGGTTATTGATTGTAATTAACACAGTACTTGTCGTTACAAAGAGTGACTATTAATGTTAACACTGTAAAACCTAAATAAATGGATGCCGCTATGTTTCCACAGCAGCAAAAATACAAATAAATTATTACTTTTGTAAAACCGGAAAAGTTTACATAATATACCAATAGGAGTAATTTGTTATGTATATGAGCAACATTGGTAGATTAGAAGACTTTGAGGTCATCATAGCAACGAAACACGTTAAAAAAATGGTGCACGATCCCCTGAGGAAAATCAGTTATTGTAACCAAGTGTGTCGACAATAAATACAAATTCTAGGTCTGTACGATAGTTAGAGGTACGTCTTTTTAGGAAAAATTTTCTCTAAATTAAGCATTAATTATTTTAAATTTAGCATTTTGTAGCATTTATATTTTTCTTTCCGTCAAAACCTTGTATATTAAGGCGTTTCTTGCACTTTTAATGAAAAAGTTATGTGCAGGTAATAGTTAAAATCAATTCAGGTGTAACTTTTAAGTTCTCAGGGGTTAAAATGCAGTTCTTTACTAAATCTCAATAGTAATGGGAACACATTATTTTTTGTAAAATTAGCATTTTGTAGCGTTTTCAAAAATAAAACCAATAAATAAATGACTAATTTAGCATCTAAAACCTAAAACCGCTAACATATAACGTATCTCTAACGATAGATAGTATGCACGACTCACCGCCAGCGCTCCTCGCTGCCATGGTGACGGCCCGAAGCAGATCGTTCTCGTCGTCAAAGTCGAAGTGAACGCCAGCGCCGGACGTGGACACGCCACAGCCCCCCGAGCGACAGAGAGAGACCGGCACCACGCCATACACGTAGAACAGCAGGATGGGCACGCCGATACCGACGGCCAGGCCCGCCAACACGGGCGACACCAGCACCTGCACGGGGACAAACATACACGTCTAAATGTGTGCGCTATGACTATATACCTACTTAATTACTGTTTATTAATGGCATTAAGACTATACATGATAGTTGAGATTTTTCGGGTTGACTGCCGCGCTCTTTCTTGAGACAATTTTGGTCCTTAAAAGGACCGTTGTCTCTGCTTCAGCAGTCACATCTCATCGAGGGTAGAGCTGAGTCCTGAAGATGGCCAATGTTACTTGGCCGAAACGTCGACACAACGGTCCTTTTAAGGACCAAAATTGTCTCAAGAAAGAGCGCGGCAGTCATCCCAAATCTCAACTATCACATCCATCGGTCCACGAAAACCTACGAGCTAACATATATATGATTTCTTAGATTTTGTTGGTTGCAAAATTTGTTTTTGTATGTCTTGAAAAGGACGACTCTACACGTCGTCAAAACGTTGACATTTATTTTGTGAAAATAAACGTTGGATTGGGTTTACCGTTAAAATGTTTTCGTACTATAATTTTTTATATATATATATACTAAAACTTTCATGGCCAGGATTTATGTTGGTAAAATTAAAATATTTGCGGGTTATTCCGCCACGTCCTACCTCCATATTGTGCCGACGTTTCAGGAACCTTATGGTCCTTATCTTCAGGGCCTCGAGTTGGAGTTCGACGCCGTGAAGATAGGGACCAAAAGGCTCCTGAAACGTCTGCACAATATGGAGGTAGGACGTGGCGGAATAACCGGCAAATATTGTATTTTAGTTGTATTAATATATATATACATTAAAACACCACACACACAATTGTAAAACGATCCCAAGGTCACTTACTTTTAAAACCGGTGAATTTTCGGAGTATCCCGTTCCTACTCCTTCCGGTTTGAGGAAGAAGTAAGAACGGGATACTCCGAAAATTCACCGGTTTTAAAAGTAAGTGACCTTGGTATCGTTTTACAATTGTGTGTGTGGTTTTAGCATTATTCCGGGTCAATAAGTTTCTGCGTGTGACACGTGTATTCCAACGAATGAATTCACTGCCGTTTTTGCACGCAACTGCTATGCACGCCAAGGGTCTTCCCCCACCACCCGGCCGCGCGCTCAGAGTGAGAGACTCAAGGAGGTTGTATATAGTATACAACCTCCTTGGAGAGACTGCTCGTAAATTATACCTGTCCTGTCCTGTTGTAAATGTCCTCTATTCATACTGTAGTCACACATACAAAATCCACAGATTCATTATTTCGTAAGTTTTAACACGTTATTTGGATTCTTGAATAAAAACCAATACGTTTCCATGTTTGAATCGTCCTAATAGGCCAACAGCTTCATAAAGAAGAAACAGTCACTACTTTGCCATATACTCTCAGTCACTATACAAATGCACTACTTAGGAGTTATTATAAATTATTATAAATTATAAATACAAATTTATTTTTATTTTATGTATTTTGTTTTATTATTTAAAACAGTAAATTCTGCGACATGTGTAAAGTTTTAACTCATTTTTTTATTGACTGACAGTTTCCGTCATGGTGTTTGTTATATGTTTTTATCACTCATTTGTTCATTTGTGGGTTCTGTACCTGTTGAGAGTTGATGTTATGCAATAAACAAATAGGCCTAAATAAATAACTAAACTTGGTATACATAACAATTCACAGATCATGCACGAAGGCATTCGCATACTAAAATAGAAACTTGTTTTCACTTTATGAGCCATATAGTGTGAATACAAGTGTTCATAGTCGACCCCTACCCCATTGGAAATCTGTATAAACTGTTGCTAATTATTTTACACGTGATATTTTCCATACAAAAAAACCCTAGCAAATAGTGTTGAGTTCTAATCCAATTAATTATCGACTCTGAATTCGTACGGACCTCATATGCACTCTGCTGATACACACCCACGCACGAGTAGATTATTATAATTTAGTTGTACAATAAACATTAAATCCGTCGTCTCACGTAGAAGACACGAAACCGTCGACTAATCTTTCCAACAAAAGGCAATTATTTAACAAAAGAGCATTGAAGATGTTGTTTCCCTGCCAGATGTCATTTTTCGATGTCGCCAAGTCACTTACAGGTGTATCGCGGGACATTCAACTTTCTTTCAAAATATACTAAGGGGTAGGACGAGTGACAAAAGAATGCGTTGATGAGTAACGGTGATGTGACAATTGTGTAAGGAAGGGTTGGTCAGTTAGAGGTGACTGACCCGCTTATTCCGCACGTGCGATTTGGGATTTGCCGATGGTTCGCCGTTTTCGACTTTGAAAGAATGATCATCATAATTTTACGTATTATAACTTGGATCATCTTCCATCTATAGACCTATTATGCCCATTATGCCTATTATTATGCCTATTATGCCACTTTCCACATCCAATTAACGTATGTGTTGTGATTAATCGGTTACGTCATCTGAAGAAGTTTTTCATACCGTATTGAAGTGTCAGTATTATCTTCTTGTGATGTAGTCGGTCTATTGGGACGTTTCAAACATAAAAACGTGTTGATTTTTATTCAAGAATCCAAATAATTGGTTAAAAGTTAAGAAATTTTGAATCTGTAGATTTTGTATGTGTTATTGAAGCGATTAACTGTATCAATAGAGACTGAATAGAGGGCATCTTAACAGGAATAATTTACGGTCAGTCCCTCGAACTCGCCGCGCGGCCGAGTAGTGGGAGAAGACCCTTGGCGGGGTCGGAGGGGAAATGCGGCTACGTCAGTGAATTCATTCGTTGGAATACACATTTTTTTTTTTAACTTAATATCTCGTGGATTCATGTGAAATTTTTTGGGGGTTTTCTATGTAGACGTAGTGTCATCGTAGATTCTTGAGAGGGAAGACCTCTAATGATGGAGAACAAGGTCGCTGGCGCGACCATGGTCCGCGGCTTTGCCGCGGACGGGCTTTCCTCGCCGGTCACTTCCGGCTCAATTCACAAACTGATCAAATACTGACATTGGCACTTGTTAAATTTAAAAATAAACGACGTAAAGTAAATGAACTTTTTTTTATAAATTAATAGTAGTAAATTGATAACTCCGAGATACCAGGGTTATATGATTTTAGTTTTTTAAAAGATTCCTCACGAGATTAAAAATTGTCTAGCTGATACGATGGTTCAATGATATTATTTGAAATCGTGACACACAACTCTCGTATCACTATTACCTGAGTAGCATAGCAAATTTATACTGCACCTTTTGATACAAGCATGAAATTTGTCTCAGGGCTAGATCTACCTAACATATGCATTTTAAGATTTGGAGGCCAAAAAACAATCCTCCGCGGACAGTAGTTATGACGTCATCAAGATGGCCGCTGCTTTGAAACGCTTTCATCAGGTTATCTCGAGAACCACCGGCTCGATTCTTAATTTTTTTTTTTTTAATTAATCGTCATTAAATTTTCGTTTAATATTGTTGCTTACACAAGTACTTGTTTGTTGATAATAACTTTGATATTTAAACAAACATGATAATGACAAGTGATAATGTATGTCTATTTCCGCCAAAACTTTTTAAAAATGGGTTGAATTAAAAAATGTGTCTTGTAAACATTGTTTCGTATTTAATTACCTATAAAACATGACCTAATATATGTTCACATGACCATGCCGTTAGGCCATAATAATTAATTGAACACTAGGAGGTAGCGGGCATAGACCATCATCACGGCGCTCACTATTGCGTTGCGCCGTTGCCGGCATTCATAATAATCACAGATACATTGCAGGTTCATAATTGTACTTATTTTTTTTTCTTGATGAATTTTTTAATTAGACCTATGCATAAATTGTTATGGTGGAAATAGACAAACATTATCACTGGTCATTATCATTTTTTTTTTTAAATAACTAAGTAATTATCAACAAATGAGTATTTGTGTAGATAACAATATTAAACGCAAATTTAATGACGGTTAGTTTAAAAAAAAAAAGAAATTAAGAATCGAGCGAGTGGTTCTCGAGATACACTGATAAAAGCGTTTCAATGCGACGGCCATCTTGATGACGTCATAACTCCTGTCCGCGGAGGATTTTTTTTTGCCTTCAAATCTTAAAATGCATATCTTAGGTAGATCTAGCTCTGAGCAAAATTTCATGCTTGTATCAAAAGGTGCAGTATCTGGCTGAAAATCCTTGCTGTGCTATTGAGGTATATATCGACATCATTAGAATTATGATTTTATTTGTAAATGGACTTATGCCATTTACTGTAGGGCGCGACCAATTTAAAATGCACACATAATAAACATAAATTAGGGACCACTATTTCTTAAATAATTAATCATAACAACAATAATAACAATAACATTAAAAATTTATAATCTGATAATGTTTCTACATACTGTTGTCGCATTAGAACATAGTGACGAACAGTGTCCAGATAGGCAAAATGAATTCTATCACGGCCGCACAGTCAAAACTGCGAGCTATACGATAATTTAGGTGCATGTTCCGTTTTTTGTATAAACACATGGTAAGATTCCCCCTCCCTCTCCGCCTCTGTGAAACAGACCCCGATGTGAAACAGACCCTCATAATTCACTTACCACTAAACATGATGCCATTAACCAATAAGCTGGCAGCGTGCTTTTACAGTGAAGCCACAGTTTACTGACGTTTCGTCACACAACATATCAATTAACTTCAATTAATTAAATACATACAGGGGGAAGTCGGAAGGGTTTATTTTATATCCAACTGTCCGGTTTGAGGATCACATGGGACAAGCCAAGAAAGTGGACCGTATAAAGAAGCATACCTATAACTCGACTATTTCCTATTATACGACCTATTACAATCTTACACATATCGGAGTAATAGGTCTTATGATAGTTGATAGGTGAAGAAGAACCTGGTTTTTCGAGACGTCCCGAAAATTATTCAAGCCGAGTGCAAGCTTCACCGAAGATATTTTTTATGCATTTTACGTTTATCTATTTCTATTTTTAGGCATCACTTTCTTATTAGCTTTTTAAAACATACATTAAGTGTTAATTGCTTCAGTTTCAATTTTTGTTTTTAATAAATGTTTTGTTATTGTTCCGTGTCGAATGGCAAGAGCTTTGGCTGTAGAGACCGATATTGTTAATGAAGGTTCTACTATCATCAAGTCGTTTGATGTTCTGGTTACGAGAGGTATGTGCATGGTTTCTTGCGAATATTAATCAGTGATACATACGAATAAATATATTCAACGTTATACAACCAATTTGATAATCGCTGTCGTATCATACAAAAGTATACCACAAAGTTGCAACTGCTCTAACTCCGGCCGTACATACAAATCTCTTGCTAATTGCGCTATCGGGTACATCCCGCAAATATTAGAAAGAAAAAATGATACACTGTACACACTTCATAAAATCTTAGTATGTAATATAGGCCTACACTTTACAGTGTAGGCCTACACCAAATAAATACATATCTGTGTAATATTAATATCATGTTTTATTGTTTTCCGTATTACAACTTTCACGTTTTTTTTTTCAATAACAGCCATATGCATTTTGCAAGGGTAGCATCGTTGAGTAACTCACATATAATCCGGCTTTGAAGCATGGCGACATACGGTCTGGGCCAGACATTGTTTTTGTATCACCGGACAAATCCTCGGTTTTTGCATTGCCATAATAGTAATTTGGCATCTAACAATGGAAGACTCATTTGCGTAAGTGTACTACAACAGTCATTCCACATTTTGTCCACGCACACGTAAACACGAGCATTCCACTTGTCGTTCTTTATAGCGCGAGGCTGAGCTGAGGATCGTTCAAACTAGAATTATTCATCTATCCTTCAACCAATAGCATTGCTAATTTACATACTATTACATTCCTTTAGTGACAAATGCCATGCAAAAAATCAGTAATATGGGTTGCAATCTTCAACCAGAAATAAATTCATTTATCTTGCCGAGCCCAAAATGCGGGCCAAAACTTGACCTGTTTAGTCACCCCTGGATAATATTTTATGTATTATTTTGTTTTTTTCTATCACATACGACTGGATTTACAACATGAATGCGCATTTTTCGTAACAATGCATAAACATTACTTCAGATTGGCCATAAAGTGTAAAACCAAAAACACAATTTAAAATTCAATGAATTTTCTGTAACACGTAGCGTCTCAAATACAAATGTCAGAAATGTAAATGTTACGCCATTCTAAAGTCAAAGGATTACTACAGGTCAAGTTTGAGTTTCATAATGATAACGCAAAATTGATAGCAGACATTTTTTAAAAAACCGTAGCGATGTGCAAAGTAACAAATTTTGTTGTCTTACAAAACTTGCACTTAGTGGTACTTACGGCCGGCTCAAAATATCGAGATTTACAAAACACATACGTCATTCTACTGAGATCATTATTGACAAGTTTCATTTATATTCGTTAATATCTTCTACTTCAAATAAATACATCTTTCTTGTCGCGCGTGAAATGCGAACGGATACATACATACATACATACATAAATCTGGTGCAAACTTATAAGGCCGCTGTCGCGCCCTAAAAAGGACTTCTCCGAAACATCGGACAGTGTTTGGTAAGTCAACTAGCCAATCACTCGCATAGAATCCCCCCCCCCCACTGAACAAAAAATTCATACATAGGCCTAGATAATATGGTTAGTACTTATGTTATTTTGTGTATTTTTACCACAACCATATTTGATAAACAAAAGTTTGCCCCCCCCTCCCCCCCCCCCCCCCCTCCCCGACTGGTCATTATTGTTGTCGTTGTTTTGTTTAATTTAATTTAATTAACATTTCATTAACATGATGACGAATTGATTATTAAAAGGATGTTATAAACAAATCATTAATAATTCCGTCAGTGTCAAGTGGCGTTGTGCTCGATTGAAGCGTTGCTGAACGAAGGATAAACTAACGAGGACTGATTGCTTTGATCAGCTCGCCGCTACCACGGGGACAATATGTAGATGAGGAAGGAGGACAGATGTTTGCTACTTCCAATCAATCTGAAGCAACCCGAACAAGATTTACATTTAAAAGCCCTAGGGATTTTTTACAAAGATTTATTAGGAATATTAATTAGGACTAAATCAACTGAAGGCAAATGGGAGAGACCGGGAGAGAGGCGATGGCTGGGTGCGGAGGGGGGGGGGAGAGGTTCATGCCCCCCCCCCCCCCCCCACCCACGGCCAGTTCACAGACGGGTCAAACAATCCGTGTAAGAATTCAACAGATAAAGTAACCTGATAAGGATTATCAGTTGTATCGAGTACTTAATTACCCAACTGTTGTAGCCTATCCAGCAGTGATTGATGTTAATGTTTGTTAAACATCATAAACACGAGTAGGCCTAATAAAGAATAATTGCTGGGAGGACCTTCTCACCCCAGCTGGGAATGTGCTAGCTAATAGAGAATACACGTGTAGACCCTCATCTCATCTCACCCATACACGCTACGAGTCAAGTGAGTCAACTGCTATACAGCATTCAACCGGAAGAAACACTGCTAACAATTCTCGACTGTCTCCCACGCAGCGAGGCTAATCGAGAAGACCGGTGGGGATGTCCCAACACCCCCGCCCTGTCTCTCTCACAGGAGCAGGGAGGCAGCGAGGCTAATCGAGAAGACCGGTGGGGATGTCCCGTCCATGCATTAGTCACACCCACACAGGAGCAGGCAGGGAGGCAGCGAGGCTAATCGAGAAGACCGGTGGGGATGTCCCAACACCCCCGCCCCGTGTCTCTCACAGGAGCAGACAGGGAGGCAGCGAGGCTAATCGAGGAGACCGGTGGGGATGTCCCAACACCCCCGCCCCGTGTGTCTCACAGGAGCATGCAGGGAGGCAGCGAGGCTAATCGAGAAGACCGGTGGGGATGTCCCAACACCCCCGCCCCGTGTGTCTCACAGGAGCAGGCAGGGAGGCAGCGAGGCTAATCGAGAAGACCGGTGGGGATGTCCCAACACCCCCGCCCCGTGTCTCTCACAGGAGCAGGCAGGGAGGCAGCGAGGCTAATCGAGAAGACCGGTGGGGATGTCCCAACACCCCCGCCCCGTGTGTCTCACAGGAGCATGCAGGGAGGCAGCGAGGCTAATCGAGAAGACCGGTGGGGATGTCCCAACACCCCCGCCCCGTGTGTCTCACAGGAGCAGGCAGGGAGGCAGCGAGGCTAATCGAGAAGACCGGTGAGGATGTCCCGACACCCCCGCCCCGTGTGTCTCACAGGAGCAGGCAGGGAGGCAGCGAGGTTAATCGAGAAGACCGGTGGGGATGTCCCGTCCGACAGATCGTCCATGCATTAGTCACACCCCCACAGGAGCAGGGACGCAGCGAGGCTAATCGAGAAGAAAGGTGGGAATGGCCCGTCTGACAGATCGTCCATGCATTAGTCACACCCCCACAGGAGCAGGCAGGGAGGCAGCGAGGCTAATCGAGAAGACCGGTGGGGATGTCCCGTCCGACAGATCGTCCATGCATTAGTCACACCCCCACAGGAGCAGGGACGCAGCGAGGCTAATCGAGAAGAAAGGTGGGAATGTCCCGTCTGACAGATCGTCCATGCATTAGTCACACCCCCACAGGAGCAGGCAGGGAGGCAGCGTGCGTGTATCGATCTAGCGTGGCGCGCATGCGTCCCGACGTCCGTCTGACCGCATGAGCCGAGAGAGGGGCGCGCCGCGCCGCGACGCGACAGACGCTAGTTAGTAGACATCCGTGCATCGGCCAGACAGCAAGCCCGGCCGCCCGCCCGCACAAACAGCGAGATACTGCAGTAATGGTTGGTACCACGTAGACTCGTGCATTATATCCCATCAGGTCTGGTTATATATATATTTTAAGCTCTGCCGCAAAACGTGACCGAGAGTTACGTGTTGTAGATACTATAGACTAGACAGCATCCTCCCTGTTGTAAGCATGATCAACAGTCACGCAACTCACTACAGCCTAACCCTTTCAATCAAGTCTAGATTTTAATATATACATGTAAGCTAACATCTAATTTCATACAAAATGTGGCCAAAAGGTAGACAGTATACCCACCCTATTTTTACAGCATGATCAATAGTCACTATAAAAACTGCAGGCTAACTTTTTCAGGTCTAGGTTTTAATGCATGCCAGGTTACATCTAATTTCTGTCAAAATGTGCAATGAATGTAAACAGTACCCGCCCTATTGGTTGAATCAACAAACTCTTCTAGGCTTCTGGTCGAACCTTAATTCAGGCTAGGAATGTATCAGATCTGATAGAGTGTGTGAGTGTGGATACAGAAATCTCGCTATGCTGTACCATACTGCCCCGTTGACAGTACAATCAACTGAATGCCTAGTTGTGTACGTAGCCTAGCAATTAGCAGATGAGCGCTTTAGCATTGTGAAACATTATTAATATCTTGTTGCGCCAGTGAAATGATCATTAAACCACTTAAAACCGCACTACATATAAGCTGTATAGCCGGATCGCACTAACTTGTCCGTTGGCTGACGACTGAAAACCGTTAGCTGGACAAGAAAGGTTACTTTGAGCCGATGTAGGTAGCTCAGCGGTAAGAAAGACTGTTTAAGGCAATCATGACCGAGCTGGTTTTTAATAAAGGTAATTGTTATAAAGGTAATTTCATCAGACATAAGATGAATGCGGCGAGCCCAACCTCAGATCCCTATCTTCCATCCCTTCATGCACTCAGTTTCAACGAAAATAATCAACAGATGTCAGATTTCCCCAGTAAGTGCACAAGCCCCCTCAGTCACGCACGTTGATTTCAGTTCAGATTGAAGTTTTCAGAGTTCCAACAAAAGGTCATAATATCACTAATGTATCTGCTTCAAGTAGATGTTAGGAAAACTAGACAAATAGAAAACTAAATTGTAACTACTGGACTCGGCTGTTTCATCAGCTTGGGACTAGTTATTATTAGAGGTGTTTGTAAATGGTGTTATGTTTTCTTAAATTTCGTTTATAGATTTAATAATTTCGATGTTATGGCGGTGTTATGCTTTTTGGGAGATTTTCAACAGTAAATTTCACCAGAAACATGTTTAAATTAAAAAGGAATTTTAATGTAATTTAAGTTATTTGAATTGTATGTACAAACTAGTACCAGTTAATAGGAAGTGTATTAACATTACCATTACCTGTGTTTCTAGTGTGTCTTTACGGTGGAATTAAAGGCGGCAGTCACAACACATAAGAATCTTCTTGTCCGTCACGTAAAATCCCTCAGAATTGTACTCATTTGCTCTGCTTGACGCCGAATTTCAGCAAAAATAAATCGTTGATACTTGATCTTCTTAACGAAATTATCATTATGATGAAAAAATATAAGGTCCCCACGATTGCGATGACGTATGACTGTAATAATAACTTTAATTTTTTAAAAAATATTTATAATAAATTAAAAACAATCGAGATTTCGTGTTATTTCGCTCTTTAATACAAATTTCGATGTTATGACTGGAAATTGACGGATTTCGCGAATTTTCGCGGTGAAATTTTGATGTTTTTAAGGTGCCTATCAACAGATATACACTTTGTCTATCTCCCCCATCTTTATCATCACTTTTCGCGATTTCGTGGTCCGCGAAAAACAAACACCTCTTATGTACGCAACGCTATAAGAGCCATCGGACAGGACAGTTACTGTAGTTGGTCGTCGGCACAACAGGTATTCGTAAGATCATTATTTAGGACATGGGTGTCTCGAATGTCTAGCCCGTCTGAGCCATGTCGGAGAGCGAGGAAGAGAGCTCGGGGTGCGCGGAGTGGCCCGTCACCGCCGACTGGCTCGAGAGGATGCTCGCCTCGTACCACAAGGACGACGCCGCCACCGTGGTAGACTTCAGCGTCAAGCCGGGCTGTGACGCCAGCGAGAGTGTCCTCAGCGATATCCTCGCCGTCGCGCTCGTCTATCGTCTGGCGTCGAACACGGCCGAGACGCGGACGCTCGACATCATCATCAAACTGCTGCCCAGAGACCCGTTCAGTCGGTTCTTTGTCACCGAGGCCCAGTTCGACCTGCGCGAGATAAAGTTCTACACCCAGGTGAGTAAACTTTTTGCAATGTTTTGCCGTCATAGCTGTAAAATTGGCAGAGGCTGTCGCTCCACGCGGTCTATTTCAACGGAATTCGCCGCGGTTTACCCGATACCTGCTTGATGTTCTTCTATTGCTGCGTGGAGTGTGCCTTCAAAATGTCTGCCAACAGACAGGCTGATAGTATCAGTTACCGGACGCAGAGGACGAGTTGTCAATTCGTTGGAAGGTTGTAAAATATATCAATTTGTGTATAAATCTTCAGGCAACAGTGTGAATGAGGTGAACACACTTGCTCAATGTACACAACACCAGCAGCTCCAATTGAGTTCAATGATTGGCAGGGTGTTTAGTTATACTTGGGGTGATAAATGGATGAAACGTCACTTCACTATGAGGTTGCTAGACACGTCGAGGGTCTGTGAACGCGCCACGTGTGTGACAGAGGGTCGTGTTGACAGTAGTTTGTTGTCTCCCCGCCAGGTCGTGCCCGAGCTCATTGGCATGGTGTTTTTAGTTATACTTGGGGTGATAAATGGATCAAACTTCACTATGAGGTTGATGACATGTCGAGGGTCTGTGAACGTGCTCGTGTGTGACAGAGGGTCGTGTTGACAGTAGTTTGTTGTCTCCCCGCCAGGTCGTGCCCGAGCTCCAACAGTTCCAGTCCAAGTGGCTGCCCGCGTCGAGTCCCCCCTTCCAGCTGCCGATCCCGGCGTGCTACCACGCGCGCTACTCGGCCCCCGCCCAGGGGACGAACTCCAGCCCCGTCGCGGGCGAGTCCGTGCTGGTCCTGGAGAACCTCAAGGCGCGACGCTTCGTGGGCGCCGAGTTCGCCGCCGGCCTCACCCTACGTCAGACAGAGTCGGCGCTCGACGCCGTCGCGCGTCTCCACGCCCTCTCCCTCACGCTCAAGGTCAAGGAGGGTCGCCCGCTGGCCGAGCGATACCCCTTCCTCTTCCAGACCGCCAAGGCGACCGACTCGTATCAGCAGCTGGTCGAGCGCGGTCTCCCACAGCTCGCGCGGTTCTTGGAGCGTCGCCCGGGGCTCGAACCCGTTCTCAAGAGCCTGCTCGCGCTGCGGCCGCACACCAAGGAGCTGATCGCGTCGCTGCTGGCGCCCGTCGAGCCCCTCGCGCTCATCACCCACACCGACTTCTGGTGCAACAACCTGTTGTTCCGCGACGAGGAGGACGCCTGCGAGTGCGCCGTGCTCGACTGGCAGATGGTTACCTACAGCCGGCCGACCAACGACGTCGCGCTCCTATTGGTCAGCTCGGTGCCCACGGAGCTGCGGCGGCGTCACACCGTCGCGCTGCTCGACGGGTACTGGGCGGCGTTCACGGGGGCGGCGGCCAAGATGGGGGTGGACGTCGAGGGCGCGCTGGGCTACGGCCGGGAGAAGCTGGCCGAGGACTACAGACGCTCGCAGCTGTTGGCGCTGTTGTTGTGTATCGGCTCCGTGGACGTCGCGCTCGGGGACCCACTCACGGAGCAGAGGCTGCTCGACGTACTCCAGGACTTGCACGACGACGGGGTGTTGTCGGCCGACATCGCGCAGCCCCAGTAGGCGCGTGTGACCGTCTAGGCGCGTGTGACCGTGGTCCTGGGCTGCTGGACGTACTCCAGGACTTGCACGAGGACGGGGTGTTGTCGGCCGACATCGCCCAGCCCCAGTAGGCGCGTGTGACCGTCTAGGCGCGTGTGACCGTGGTCCTGGGCTGCTGGACGTACTCCAGGACTTGCACGAGGACGGGGTGTTGTCGGCCGACATCGCCCAGCCCCAGTAGGCGCGTGTGACCGTCTAGGCGCGTGTGACCCTGGGGTACCCCCCGCGCGCGTCGCGTGTGAACAGAGAGGGTGCGAGAACGCAGCCCTGGGGAATACCCCCGAACTCGCAGCACGAGGGTACGACGAGTCGCGTGTGATATTATAAGCTCAATATATTGACTGGTGCTACGTGGCACAATATCATGACGGCATCACACCAATCATTGCCAAACCCTTTGTATAGCTTGCTTGCTTGTATTGTGTTGCACCGTGTGTTTGTATGGGACCAACACTAATTTGTCCAGTGCTACATTTCATTTCAGTGCCAACGACTTCTATAAATGTAATAAATTGTAAATGTTTTCATTGTACACCTATACAACGAGTTTTAATTATCTCGTAAGTTTATCGAAGAGTTTATTCTTGTCGTGTCGTTTTTAGTTACGGTAGCGGCCAATATAGTGAAAGTCATGCCCTTGCGCCTAGTGACAACGCTTGCACTACCTCGTTAGAGTCCAGTCCTTAGGACTAACGCGTACGTCCAATCTGTCACCATCACTATGGCTTGCACACACGACGTGCTAAGACATGCAAAAACACTCAATAAATGGAAATTACTCATTCACATTAAAACAATATTTTTAAATTGTAAACTAAGTATATTAAAATGAATGATGGTTCGAGAGAGAGAGCTATGCTAAGGAGATACTTATACAATACAATCACTCTCCCCAAAGAATAAACGAACAGGGTAATTAGGTATACATGAAATTATGTGTAACTTAAATAATTGTACTACTATAAACACTCAATAAAATTCGTTGCTAAAAATATTAAACGATGTCATACCAGTTTTTGCAATGGATTGACAGGCTACAAAAACCTCTCGCATTCGAGAAACAAAGTATCGAGCTCAACTCACAAAAACAATAAGGGGGCGTCATTCGAATTTTAATTGAAATGTATTAAAAAAACAATTCTTGTTCGCGTGATATCAATGTTTTCTCTTTAAAAATATTATACCGATTCGATCTCGTAGTGGTCACCCCCCACATTAGAGTAGTTACCCCCCCCCCCCCCCCCCCCCCCCTACCACACACGCATCGATTGCGCACCGCAGGCAGTGATGTGCTATATGCTAGCTACAAGAATGCATGAAGACCTAACCAGCGGCAATGCCACGCGTAGAAATGTTTAGTACATCAGGGCTACGACGCCCGTAAATCCCATAGAAAATGGAATCGTAGTCGAGCTATCTTAGGGGATTCCAGCTCAATTCCCTCTTTTTCGTAGCGGGTGCCATAAAGCACTCTCGCAGTCAGATAGCAAGGGAAAGGAACGTACACCAACCTATATATTATGCTGTTTAAAAACAAACACACAATCAACAAGTAAATTAACTATAATATTTGTAAGTATAATAAAATAAGGATGAAACGTTTGCAAGTAAAAATGGCAAGACGAAAATGAGTTGGGAATATAGTTTTATATTTGTTTTAATGTAACCACGTTTCCGTTTAGGATCTATACTGAATACATCAAAGCTACACAAATAAATAAGCGTTTCTCCTTAAATGCAAAAAAAAATTGAATTAATTTACTCGGGCATTTTTTTCTACGATGGCCACAGCGCGTGAAAGTCGGTACTGTGTGAGGCAAACTCTAAACCTATCCCTGTGCAACGCCCCTATTTTTTTTTTTTATATATATATAAATATATGTACATGTGCAGAACACCACCCGCAACCGGACGCACCAGCGTCGCCGTCAACCCTCGTTTCAACTTTTAACCAATCACGGATGTATCGCAGTGTTGTTTGTTGATAATATTTATCGATTCACGGAAGGCAAAAGTATACGAGTAAATGGACTTCCTTATCCATAGTAAAGATCCGAATCGATTGTTGATGAGTGAGTAGTGCGTAATGCGTACTACCTACCGTACGACACACGCACTCACAGTAATCACTAATGTCCCGATGCGTTCGTCATTGACGAGTGACTCATTCATGACCAACCGGCGATCGGTATTTGAAATAGAGGCTCGCCGGTTGGCCACGAATAACTCGTTTTTTATGACCAAATAATTTGTAAAGTTGTTTCGTTTCGGGACAAGTATACTATACAAGTATTGTACTTTAAAGAAATGCTAGATGTATGTATGTATGTATGTATGTATGTATATGTTACGTTACGTTACGTATTTGCACGGACTGTATTACTATGACGAGAATGAGACGAAATAAATATTTACAAACAGAAATAATGTGTTTTTCGTGAATTTTCCCCAATTACTAACATTGATGCGAGAGACAGGGAATATATCTCACCACTCAAGCTGTGTGTGATTTTATTACTAACATATATCGATAGTGTACACGTTCTGCAGTGTAGTAACGCCTATTCCACCTTCCTTCCAACGAACGACCAATGTCACGACACATACTTTACTATGCAAGTACTTCAGACTGGGAATGGAAGGAATGTCGAAAAGAACAAACACCTAGGAGAGCCTGCACAAAAGAAAAACTTATGCCGGCGGTTGCGGGAGTCGAGCACGCAATCTCCCGGGTTAGAGCTTCGTGTTTGCTGGCACTGAACTGTATT